>VZTY01014769.1:40532-124611 GCA_013400935.1 Turnix velox | reverse complement strand
CCTGGAACAGGCTGCCGAGGGAGGTTGTGGATGCCCCGTCCTTGGAGGTGTTCAAGACCAGGCTGGACGAGGCCCTGGGCAACCTCATCTAGTAGATGTGTTTGTTAGGTGGCCCTGCTAGACAGGGGGGTTGGAGTTACATGATCCTTGGGGTCCCTTCCAACCCGGGTCATTCTGTGATTCTGTGATTCTGTGACCATCTTCGTGGCCTTCCTCTGGACCCGTTCCAATAGCTCAATGTCCTTCTTATGTTGAGGGCTCCAGAACTGGACCCAATACTCCGGGTGGGGTCTCCCTGCAAAAGGGGCATGCATATATATCTTATACAGATTTTCTCTGCTCTGGGAGGGAGGAAAATACCACCTCTTTATAAACAGCATTCCTTCTTCTGCATCAGGTATCTCTCTTTTTCCCACTGGGACAATGGAGTTATTGCCCCAAACCATCATTTCTGGGCCTGTTCACCTCCCTTCCTTTGGATTGTGCAGGGGATTTGGCAGCTGGATTCAGGCCTCAGGAAGGTCACAAATGTTTGTAATGGTCTATGCAACAGAGTCCTGAATTATTTTCTGTATTGTGACTAAGAAGAAATGTAAAATAAACAACATAATTTTATACTGTGCTGTGCATGGCCCACAAATTACAGGAGGAATTACATGAAGAACAATTCATCTCTAAGATTCCAATTATAGGTGTGGGGAGAAAACAATATATTTATGAGAATTTGAAATGCGGAGCAGTTGGCATAGGTTTATTTTAAAATGATAAATATTTTCATATTGAAGTGCAATTAGTAGTGAAATTGTCACCTAGTTTTATTATGTGTGTTTGTTAATATGGCTGACATAACTCATTTAAGAGATGCCTCCAGTAAGAGTCCTGTACTACACATATTGTGACCAAAACTACAGCACTTACATGTATATATAAAATCTACACAGAGACAACATTGCCAAACAGCCTTTTGGGACAGTCTAAAAGAATATCATTAATTTTTATTGTATACTTACACTTCTGGCTCAGTTCCAGCACTGGCTTTCTGCAGAAATCATTTCAAGTATAGAATTATGCTATTTGCTTGCAGCAACATCACAGGAACAGTAGTGAGCCATATGTTGCTACTTAGCAACTTAGTCTGTAAGTCCCAAAGCATGTACTGATTTGAAAATTGAACAGAAATGATAATTGTTGAGGGATGCTGTGAGGCAACTTGTCTTGGATTACCAAGCCATGCAGATGTTTGATGTTACATAGCAAAAGGAACAAAACCGTATTTTTCCTGTCCAATGGCTGAGCTTTTATTTATATTAGCCCAAAGGGGATAAATTGATTAAAACCCTTAAAATAATATAAGGTGATGTTTTTCTGGATATGAACACTTTGCAGTAAATAGAATGAACTGAAGTGCAATTTCAGCTTTTTCAGGGCAATTGAAACATTTCTGATGCCTAAACTTTATTTTCTGCTGCAACACACTTTATTTTATAGCCCTCAAATTTCTTGAAAAGTTATATTCTAGGAAAAGATTTGGGGATAAAGCAAAACTAATTCCTTATGGTTAAATCAAAAGCAGATGTGAGCATGTCAGCATGTATCAGGACCCCAAAAGTCCTGCTTCTGTAGACACATAATCACAAAGTTAGTATCATGAAAACCCCTTGGTCTTTTGAGTTCTGACTCAGTCTGCTGAATTAGAATCACAGGATCATAGAATGGTTTGGGTTAGAAGGAAAAAATCACCTAGTTCCAACACCCTATCATGGGCAGGCTCACCTTCCACTAGACCAGGTTGCTCCATGCCTCATCCAGCCTGGCCTTAAATACCTCCAGAGAGGTCACATGCATAGCCTCTCTGGGAAACCTGTTCCAGTGCCCACCCTCACCGTAAAGAACTTCTTTCTTATCTCCAGCCTAAATCTCCCCTCTTCCAATTTGCATCCATTACTCCTGAACCTATCATCCTGTACCTTATTAAAAAGTCCTACTCTAGCCTTTCTGTAGGCCATCTTCAAGTATTGATAAGTCACTAAGCAGTTCCCTTTGAGCCCTCTCTTCTCCAGGCTGAACAACCCCAACTCCTTCAGCCTCTCCTCATAGGGGAGGTGCTCCAGCCCTCTGATCATCTTTGTGGCCCTCCTCTGGACCTGCTCCAGCAACTCAATGTCCTTTATATGTTGAGGCCTCCAGAATGAACACAGTATTCCAGTTGGGGTCTCACCAGAGCCAATTAGAGGGGCAAAATCACCTCCCTTGACCTGCTGGCCACCACTAGTCTAATTTTCTGGAATTAGAAAATTATACTCATGTCTGTCTCAGTCAGCCTGATCAGAGCTCAAATAAAGTTTCTGATAGGATTGAGGATCTTCTAACAATGGGATTCATATTCTAGATAACAGATGCATATCCATCACAGAAAGCAGAGAAATTAATTCACTCCTCAATCTGACAGGATTCAATCCCTCACATGTGATTTTGCAAGAGAGAAACCAAGCTACTTAGAAATGGGAGGGAGCCTACACTCCTCTCGCTGAAGTCATGAGACTGCAAGGCTTGTGAGGACAGATGCAAAATGGACACAGGAGAATACTCTATGGATACACAGTGACTAGGCTGTCATCTGAGAGAGAATGTTTTCTCATCTCTTCTTACAGGATTATATGTTCTATATCCAGTAGATGCAAGGGCAAAATGAACAAATAGTCCTAAAAATGGGAACCAGAAAATACAGCTACATCTTTTCTCACCCTTCCTCCCTAGTAAGCTACATAATCTGGCAGGGGGGTTGGAACTCGATGATCTTTAAGGTCCCTTCCAACCCAAACTATTCTATGATTCTATGCTTTATCCTCAGAGCAATGAGTATTATATACTGCCCAGTTTAAACCAGCAGACCAGATGTTGAAGTGGCAGTCAGATCACCGGTTCTGTGTGACCATCAAGTGTTTATGCCTGAGAAGGGAATGGTACCTCATTACAGTTGGTGAAGATCTCACTAATACTGTCAGTGGAGAACTGCTTAGCTCCTCTGAGGTCACTATCAGGAACATGAACAAGAAGGCTCCTCTTACATTCACAGTTCTTCTCTAAACAAGAGGTAGAATTTTCAGCACACTCCTGGCTTCTTGCTCCTAGAGTGATATTTTGTCTCACATTTTTTAACCCAGTTCTCATTACAGGCATACAGGAGAATAGGTATTCACCTGAAAACCTGCTGCAATGGTTTAAGCACCAGGAAAGAATCACAGAAAGGGAAAAGAGGATGCTACAGCCTTAGGCTGATGGCTTCTCTCACACGGGCACAGGGACTATTTGAACAGTGTATGTTTGGCAGTAACTGTACCCTGCAGTTGAACAATTCTTACCACATGAATCACCCAGGAGAGGACAGAGTTTCAACACTTGCCTCTGGGTTTTGAACTCTACCCAAGGGCCACACACCCAAGAACTTGGCTTTGCCATACTGCGGTTTTAAGTCTGTAAGCTCTGTAATAGTTCCAGCCCTTAGTAAGCATTCAGGGTTTTCTGTCATCTTTTAATTTGGAAATGTCACATTTGATAGATTTTTTTTTCCTTGAAGACAAAACCATTTGCATTTCAAATATCTAAGCCTGGATCTTTAAAGGTACTTTAAGCACCTCACTTCCACTAAAACGTGTGAGTGTTAGATGCATAAATATCTCTGAGGAACTGAGCCTTGTTAGCACATGTAGAAACCATATAAAAGATTAAAACTTATACTCTTAATTTTTCAATATGCCATTTAAATTATTTAAACTACATGCATACACAGTACAAAAATATCAACAGAAGAAAAATAATTCTGATGTATAATGTGGATTTGTAATTCTTTATTCAAAACTATTTAAGACAGACATAATGATTCTCCAAAAGGTAGCAGCTGCCTTATAACAGCAATCATTCACAGAGTTTGTATTTCCACTGTTTCAAACAAATTCAATTAGCCCTTGCACTTCAAAACCCTTAAGGCAGAAATGAGATGATACTAGACTGCTTTAATCTAATAGTAATACTAAAACTTGTCAGTACAGCTTTTGGATTAATGGTTAGAGAAAAATTAATAATATAATTTTTCATTTTTTAATCAAACAGTTATAGTCTAAACTACCTCTGGATCTTGGAGGGTTCTTAGCTGAATAAGTTCAATCATGCACAAATCCTAAATGTAAAGTACAGTTGGTCTCTAAAGATACTTCAGAACAACTTCAACAAAGACTGGGAAGCAACATGATGGAACATTTTAAAGACAGTCTTTTTTGATGAGCTCATCTCATACAACGTTCTGCTTCTCTGCTTCCCAATGAAACTGTGCACCTGAAGAACCCTACGCCATGAAGAAATTTACTTTGAACTTATATTCACTTCCCAAAGCTGGTGTTTCTTAAATTACATCCTACTCATCTACACACATTCTCCATGCATGCAAACATTTTCCAACTAATGACAGCTCTTCATATAAACCTTCTTGTCCTGTCAGAAAGAGGTATAACAGACCAGACACCGCTGGGCCAGAGACACTGCATGATCACCAGTCTGATTATTCAGGGCAATTTCTGACCCAATCTAACTGATCTGTACCACTATCACTTACTAGCATGCAATTAAACTGACCAGAACATGTGAATTTAATGAAAATTTCTCCACACAGGTAGCCACACCAACAATTTCAGAAGTATTTCTGCTTTTTAAGATGTAATTAAAAACGTTGATTCTTACAGAATGATACGATCTTAAGGTTCAAGTGGAAAAGCCAAAGATTTTTAAATATACATCTAATATCAGAATTCAGTGTTTAAGGTTTCCCCAAAGGGAAAGAAATCAAAAATGCCTGTTAAAAAACCCCATTACATTGAAACTTTTTGAGCTGTAAAACACAGAAGATGAAGTCATTGCCTTGGCCCTACCACTAGTCACACAGTATCAGCTACATTCCTCAGCCACACAGTAACTGTTAAAAATGCAGTTCTTCAGCTACAACTGGCCTAGGAGTGATAATTAAAGCTATGTGTGACATGTGTGGCTTATAATGATTAACTTGTCTGCAGTCAGATAAACAAATAACCTGCACCTGTAAAGACTTTATTTCCTGAAGGTAAAACAACTGTTTAGGAAAGATCATGCTGGCAAAACAGCTGCTTGCATTCTGGAGAGGAAACAAGGTAGTATCTTTCAACAAACGTCAACTCTGGTGTTTTATCAGCTCTATCTCATTAAGTGGAAACAAGGCTTAAATGCTTTGTTTATAAATTATGATTATTCCTGATTGCAGCAGTTACTGATAGTGCCACTCATTTGCAATGCAGCTCTTTGAATTTGTTTAATTACAATTTGAAACAAGGCAGAGAAGATTAATTAACCCACCTGGCTGGCTGGCACATAGTCCTGGCTCGGCTCTGTCATACTCATATACATGTTCTCACCGTCAAACTGCAAAGGAAAATAATAGTAAACATTCAGCAAACTTGAATATTTTTCAGCACTGACTGAAAAAAAAAAAAGCAAAAAACAAAACACCCAGTAGCCATAAAATAAGATTACAGCTTGGATTTAGAGATTTGTAATTGTGTGTGTGCATCTTGTCTTTGATGTTCCTGTTGTCATCCTTATTGACCCTGGATGTCAGTGATTTGGAGTAATTAGCACTCTAGTAATTACAGCTAGCAAGCAAGAAATGAATGGTTTCCTTTCATCTGCAATCTGTTTTAAAACAAAATGGCTCATGTTGTGCACCATGTACACATATTGCTGTTGGTTGTAATGAAGTACTGAGTGAATTGCACAGTTACTGAGAAAAGGAAGATGAGAATAGAAACTGCACAAAAATGCATCTTAATGGATTCCAACTTTAGCTTCTGAGCAGAATGCGAGTTGAAATTTCAAAACAAATTAAACCTCCTCCCCTTGAAATGTTCCCATATCAGAAATTAGGAAATATGTTTCCAGACAGCTTTCAGACATCTGAATGTATGAAACTATGTACTTCCAGACCGTATGGTTGAAGAGGATAGTTTGCTCCATGTGTAAATAAACACTCATAACTGGAACTGCAAAATTACTCTTCCCTAAATGATAAATACAGTTCCTGGAAATGTACACTAAGCTTTTTTCTTCTTGTTGTTGTTCTTGTTCTCCTCTTAGCTGCAATTAGGAAGTACCACGATTGTGATAGAAAGGAGTTGATTAAAATATGAAGATCTGAACAGAGAAAAACTGTCAGAACTGAGGCCTTGCCCTGTACCAACACAAAGAATTCGAAAATTACTGATTTGTTATGTTGTCTGGAAAATGTCCCCCCTGAACTCTTGTCATGCTCTCTCAAGTGGCAGTGCCCACAGGGTAACTACAGTCCCAGTGTCAGCTCAGGAGGTAGAGAAAATCTTTCCAATCCTTTCAAGTAGAAATGAACAACAGCAGGAATCTCCATCCCCAGTCATCAACTACAAATTTCCAGCTGTTACGAGGTCTGTTTGAAATAACTTTCACCTGACCCCTCTTGCGAATGCTTAGAGTGACATATTTTGGTCAAGAGCCATTATTTTTGAATATATGGTGGCATTTTTTAAAATTGCCATTGCTGAGCTTCCTCTACTCCTACAGAAGGTGGCAGTGAAATATCCCTTGGACTTTTCTTGATCTGTGCTGAGCTTCTTGGGATAATCTACCAGCCAAGGTACAGTGCATTCAACAACACCAAAGCCAAACCCTGGCTTTGGCAGGTAGCTCTACCAATTTTTGCTGAGGCAGCTGAAAAGGTTTCGGCTTCCAGCTGTTCATTCTCTTTCTCTGCCAGAGGCTACAAGGCTTGTAACAGCAGCAGTAGAAGTGAACATGTGCCAGCTCCTGGCACAACAGTTGATGGTCTGCCCTTTCTGGCTAGAGCTATTTAATAGATAGTCATAGCCTATCTGTCAGAAGTCCTAGTTTCGTGGGAGGGAGAGGATTATGCCATGGGCACAGATCCACCATAGGGAAGAGAGTATTTCCAAAGTTTGATGGAACAGTGATAGCTGGATTACATATTAAAAATAGGAATTGATGGTCATTCCTTTATTGTTTCTTGTTTGCACTTGCCATTTCTTTTAGCTTTGTCATTCAAGAATGTTCTTATTCCTTAGCATTCAAAGCAGATTTTGGGAGAAAACTTTTTAGATCCTGGATCATTTGCACAATGGAAAAAATACTTTGTTTCTTTTACTCAGATGGACAGGTAAAATTCCAAAGAGAAATTTCGCAGCCCGCAGTTGGAAACCATGTGCTCCAATGCAACAGGAGCTCAACTTATTCAGCCTGTCAGACGAAAGAATGAGAGGTGCCTTGATCACTGAGATTGGTACTTACACCCTGTAAAGATGTCTGATAGCAAGATGCCTGCCTTCCTGACAGTGGTATAATGAGATCTAGTGCTGAGGAATGGGAGTTTGAGAAATTCCATTCTGAAGCAAGATGCAAGTTCCTAGTATAGATGGTAATTAAGCATTATGTCAACAACAAACTCATAATTTCTTGGACATCTAAAAATTAAGTTAGATATCTTTTTCAGAAAGCATGGATTCCATATTGTATTTATCAGAAATCTTAGGATAGTTACACTGGCTGGTTACTGTAGTCTTATCTACTCTGGAAACTATGATTTCTTCAGTCTCCTATTTTGAATTTCCCTCATTATCCTTATATATTTGCTGGGCTATTTGCTATATTTCAAATATTATCTTTTATATGTTTAGCTGAAAATAACATGACGAAATTTCTTTCCATTTCTGCATACAGTCTAGAAACAGTCTAGGATTATTTCAGTTTATTTTACTTCAATAATGGCGGAGACTGTGATTTAAGAATCTTCATGAAGTATATTAGTC
This sequence comes from Turnix velox, assembly GCA_013400935.1. Classification (NCBI taxonomy): domain Eukaryota; kingdom Metazoa; phylum Chordata; class Aves; order Charadriiformes; family Turnicidae; genus Turnix; species Turnix velox. The sequence goes on along the minus strand of VZTY01014769.1, from coordinate 116,737 downwards.
ATTCATATAATTTCCCCTTTTGGATATTTAGTCATTTGTCCTTGCAATCACCAAATCTGTGTTTATAGAAAAAAAAAATCCTTAAGGTAATTTTTTTATTAATCTTGTAAATTTCCATCATTCTGTTTGGGTTTTTTGGATGCTCTGCCTACCTGATCAGTGCTTTACTACTTAGTGATACCTCTGGCAGTTATAGGATCTTGCATGTCAGCCTTTCGTGTTTCTTGCTTGTGGCCCTCTATTTAGCTCTGAAACACTTTGGTTCTGTCATGGTCTGTGGGTTTAATGTGAGAATGTACCAATGAAACTGAAAACCAAAAATGTACCTGTAAACTTCTGGCCTTTTGCCTTGTCTTTAAATGAGAAATGATCCTCCAAAGTGTTTTGGATGGATTTGCTGTGGCAAATGCTCAGAAAAATATATTTATGCATAATGTCTGTAAAATATGAGTGACCTGATAATACCTAAAAATAATCAGTTGTTTGATTTATCAATTACATTCCTTAATATTCAAACATAGAGTCTACTCACTGAAATATTTAGCATCTGCTTATTGGAAGTATGTGTAAGATGCTGTGTAGTGAGTTGCACAATTCAATAAAATTTGAGGCAATGTGTATTTTATACAGTGCTTACATTTGAAGAATGCAAACTGTAATGCATTAGCTGACACTAACACTGTTGCTGTGTCAGTATTTGTAATACATTTACTACAATATAAATTATTATCTGCTCTCAATCTAATGCAATGTTGTGTATGGCTTTTTGGAACTTCTCAAGACTTCAACATGAGCCTCAAAAATACACAAAAAATTGAATAATGAAGCATATACACAAGTGCTTCTTACAACAGCTACTGTCAGGAGATGCCTCCTGACAGTTCTCAGTCTTTACTGAATGTTTGAAACAAGGGAATTTCTGATTTTTGGAAAAAAAAATCACTTTGATGTTGAATTGTTTATTTATCATCCCCTTCCCCAACTAGGAAAGTGTAAAATACAAATGACCTATGCATCCCACCTTAGCCCAAAAAAAGGACTACATAAGCCTTGAATAACAAGAAGTTCCGAGACACTGATGCAGTGCACTGCATCTGTGCTCACCTTGCCCAAGTGTGACTCGCCCATGCTGAAACAATAAATGAAGGAAAAGAATGCCAAAGACATGATCAGGAGGGTCCTACTGTTGTACTTTTTTTCACTACATTTCATCTACACTGCTTCATAACCTGCAGCACAGCATCTCTCCACAACTCTCCTCCAGGACAACTGAACTCAGTAATACTAAGTCCATCCTGAATTCAGCTTTCCAGTGAGGTGTTTATACAACAGCAGTCTAAGGAATGTCTCCAGATCAGACAGCGAGTCAAAAGATTAACAGATATGACCCAACAATGCCTCCAATTCTTCCAGGTTATGCTCCATGCCTCTGAAACTGTCTTATTAAAAACATCACCCCAAGTCCACAGGAATCTTGCACTTCCTAAACTTAACTACACTCGCTGTGCTTTACTTCAAGCAAAAGAACTGCACAAGCATCACTTAACCTGTGGGTGATTCATGCAAACAGAACAGATGAAACACAAAGTCAGGCAGTTAAATGAACTGTCTTTTATGAACCTATGTATGATGTATATATATTACATGACATTTCATCTCAAGCTTTCTCAATGTGTCTCCAAGATCCTTCAGTATCATTAAGGGCATATTTCAAAATCTTTCATTTTAATCTATTAAAAGTGAATGCTAATACAATATTCTGATGTGTGATAATAACTACTCTTGACAACATTTCTTTTCATATTAAACTGTGACTGCATGAGAAGTTTGTGTGAGAGAAAACTAAGAATATGACGGCACTGTAATATGAAAAGATATATAACTAGGAGCCGTTTTTTAATATATATTCAAGATTGCACCATGTTCTTTATTTAAATTATTATTATAAATAAAACATACTGGCAAGACAGTGGCATGAACAGTTAGAATCTCCCTTAGAAGAGGGAAGACCCAACATGCACAAAATACCAGAGTGCTTTTATTACATGCAATTTACTCATGTAAGTTAGGAGCATAATGAAATAAACACTGTGTGGTTTTTACTGAGGCAAGAGCTATAACAGAGTTCAGCAAATGTCCAAAGTGTTGTGAATGTTTAATCAGGCATGGATTTACCAAGGGATCCAAAGCTGGCTTTTGTCTCCCATTAGCATGACATCCCGTAAGAGTCATAGGACAAAGTCATAGCTAGGAAGCCTGTTTTCATCTTCTCACTTAGATAGCAGCCAGCTCTGCCAGCATTTACAATAGCGCTTATGAAGTAGCAAAGGTTGCAAAAATGGTATTTGAAAAAATGCATCCTTTATGTCCTCTATTAAATGAAAAACAACATAGATGGACTGTGTCATCCAGACATAATGATCAAGTTGCACAAGAGCAAAAACAATTTCTTACAGCTACACCAACTTTAAGAAACCTCATTACATCCTACATACACAGAATAATTTGGAAGACAAAAGGGAAGGTGCAGTAAGGCAGAAAATAATTGAAAGGGTCAAAATCCAAAAAGGATAATGGGAAAACCCCCATATTTATATGCTGCTAATTGCATTTGCATATACAGTGATTATAAATGCAGAGATATATCTGCATTAGCTTCATGGAGCTAATTCAGATGACCATGGCCACAGGGATTCAAAGATTCAACAGAGGTTTCTATCCTAACTACATCCTCCCTCCCCACAGGTTGTCTTCTTCTATGTCAAGTCAATGGGTCCTCTTTGCCAGGGTCACCTGTGCTATCTGGATGGAAGGAATAACAAATTTTCACCCCTCTCTTTACCACTGCCTTCTTTCTACCTCACATTTCTTTGCTGTTATTGAGAGTAGTGAGGTTTTATTTTGCTCCTTTTTCATCAGGTTATCAAATTCTGAAGGATTTGTTTATTTGCTTTTTCTTTACATATGTATGTATAGTATGTGTGCTTCAGGTTCTGCAGGCATAGTTATGTTCACTAAAAGAATAATTACAACAAGCATATGGATCTTTGAGCTTCTTCTAGTCCATACAGAAATGTATGCAGCACATTATGATAGTACTACGACTTCCCAGCTGCAGTGTAGCAGGAAAAGAATGAGTGTGGACAGGAGCAGCATTGGCCACTGTCTTGTGCACAAATATATCCCAACAGCAACACCCTTAAATGTAGATATTAAAGAAGTAGCAAGGGGAAATATGATGAAATTGGTGAAAGTTACTGTATTCATTCAAAAAGCTCAGCTTCTGAATAAAGTAACTTGGATGTGACATCCTGATTTCTTCAAAAGATGTTACAGCACTTTAAACCCCGAGTTATTAATCACATAATCTAATTAAAAATTTCCCTCAGATTGAAACTGAAAGCCAGATTTAAATTTAAACTTTAACTACACCTCCTAACCGTAATTTACCTTGCTCTGATGGAGCCCAAACACAATTTATGTTTTCAAGAAAATGTTACAATAACACAGTCTAAAAGGACTGATTTAGTGACTTTAGTGCTTACGGTTTATAGATATCATTTGTAACTTACATTTTCCAAAAGCCACTAATCCTGAAAAAGCTTTAAAAACTAGTCAATTTTGTTCATTTTAAACCAAATGCCAAGAGTAGACATTTTTACAGGTTGCTCAATCACAAGCAGTGATATTTTATTTTACTCAGAGAGCAATGAGACTAAAATAATGATGGGATACAACATAAATCATCAAATGGCTATGCTAAAGAAACAGTTGATCTTGTTAGGGCAACCATTAAAGATAAAATGAGAGATGCTCTATAAACATTATTACATGATGGAAAATCCCTTTCTTGACACAGTTTGGCAGAGCAGTATGTCTGTATTAAATTGAAATTCCATTTTGTCTCTTTAACTCCATTTTGTATGCCGTACAGAAGGCATGTTTAAATTTGCCCAAGACAGGTTACAGTAATGCATTCTAGACAGTCATCCTTCCTGCTAAAGGAGCTTGACACCTTGGTGAAGGACTATCACAGGAAAATTGTCAAAACCCAGTCTAGCACTATCACCTTTAATTGTCTCTTTTCTGCTGTCTCCTCTCCCTCCTTCAAAAAAGGCAAGTTTTAGAAGACTAGGAGATTTGATGAAAATGCCTAGATGGAGCACCATGGCAAAAAGAAGTCACATTTCTCTGCAGAGACGTATGTCCCTGCATGGCCAAGAGATGTTGACCACTGGAGACAGGACATGGCGAAGTCCCATTCCACCTGAAACACTAAAAGCTCCCCAGGTCACAGAAAGTTTCATGTGCCAAGCATTACAGAGGAGATAGCATGTTTCAAGATTGTTATTATTACTCATTTTAATTCTGCAACTGTTTTTAAAAAGAATTAGGAAAATGCGTCCTGTGCTGTCACTTTCTTGCACGTTGTCAAAAGAGTCTGAACCTGGAATATGGAGTATGATGAGTTTAATTAATGCAAGTATAGTGATGTGTGGGCTAGGCATATTGGAGTACAGAAGAAATCTCCCCCTGTCTCAACGGCTCCCCAGAGAGTGGGAGCAAGCTACGAAGTAGGTGGGCACTGGCAGCAAGTCCCAGAGTGAGAAGCAAGGGTGCTGCTTCACAAGGAAATGCTGTCAGACATCTTCTATACTTAGAAAGAGACAGAAAAAGTGATGAAACTCTTCGCCTGTAGCACCCAACGAACTTGAGACTTTCAGTACTTGGATGGAAGAGCAATAGGGCTTGCAGCCCGGCACTACACCGAGTCTACATCCTGGCTTTCAAAGTTTTGTGACTCTCTTAGAATGAAGCCATTTTTGGGTCATTTTCCATCTATAACAAATACTACTGCTTCTAAAAGCATAGGCAGTGCCACCAAACTCTTCCTTCTGATTTTCATCCACAAGCCATAAATATCCAACTCAGACCTTCTACCATTGTGTTCCTCAAGCCAACTCGGTATTTATTGCTCTTGTAGCAAGAAAGAGGAAGAACCAGAGGATTTGCTGAGTGTGTTCTCAGAGGTGGCAAGCTGGCTGAGTATCCTGCTACTTAAAACCTGAATGATGGCACTGCAACATTTGTGTTTTTCCTACACTTAATAGAGGTTAATGTGGAACCAGAGAGGAGGTGAAGGGGGGTGTTTAGCTTCCTGCTTGGAGCCTGCATGTGTCAGTGCCTGACAGAGCCTTGAAGTTGTTCCCCTGCATGCAGAGCACCAGCTGAATGAGGTTACAGTGCTGAGCACAGTGGGCTAATAGAAGTAGGATCAGACTGATGGGAGGAGTGGCAGAGTCCAGGCACAGCAGAGTGTATCAAAGACAGCCCAGGGGAGAGCGGGTACTGTATTAGTCCTTTGTGTACATTTAAATGGAAGACAGTGAGCATGCAGAGATGAACTCTGAACTCCCTCAGCTGGGCTCCTGCTCCTTTTAACCCTGGGTGTCAAATAAAATAATAAAATAAAAACCAAACCAAGGCGCTGTAGTTCCAGCTCCTATTTTAAACTCTCTCTTGCATATTGAGCACTCATTAAATAAACATTCTGAGATCAAAGTGGCAAGTGCTTTTGTTATTATTTTATTCAATCCACACTAAATTATATATGTAGCCACCCACTGGGAAAATTGGGTGATAAGGTGGAAAGGGTTGAGCAACTAAGATCATACCTTTTTTTTCTGCCCACAGTAGATAAGAAAATTTGTTTAACCTGGTTAAGTTTGTAATATTTTCCAACCTCAGCACACCTGGCCAGTTTCATGACGAGGTCTGACCCAGCATCATGGAAGGTGAAGGGAATTGTGCTATTGCTATTTGGACATGCATTGCATCAGGTGCAAAGGAAAGGCAACAGGGCTCTTTCATCAGGTTTCAGAGTAATTTTTGCCAATATTAACCTCTGGTTGATCATTTCAAATGGTAGATTATATAACAAGAGACAAGCAACCTTCATTAAAAGAGTCTACAGAGACCAAACAGATTACTAAAATAAAGCATTTTTTTGTACATCCACGTGCAGAGCCCCCTGTGTTGAAGTATGGCAGAAGAGAGGCTCTGTAGACTTTAGTGAATGAATTCTGCACAACTAGGACATTCCCTTGCCTGACTACAGTTGGAGCTATGTGCAGGGACCCATGGACAGAATTTGACCCACTGTGTTATTTATAGAGCAAATGGGGTATATGTAGACCCTGTGGGAAAGTACATCTGCTTCCACACAGTGGAATCTCAGAAATAAAATGGGCCAGAACAACATTAACAGAAAAGCACATGAAAAATAAATTTAAAAAAAAGCAAAAACTAAAGGTAACAATTGCCAGGTAACTGTAAAATTCTACCTGCCTATTGTTATGCCTCATCATTAAAAGAATAAGGAGAAAAAATCCATGGCACACTTAGAAATCCAATTTTTAAAAGTTATTGATGGCTTGATCACCTAAGAACTTAAGTGCACTGGACCAATGCAGCAGGTCATTTGAGCAACATTAATGCATAACATGCAATAAAATTATCCTGTGGAAGATGATGGAAGTATGAGAGTATTTAAAATCAAGACAAATATGTGAAGAGATAAGACCCAAGAGTCCAGAAATTTACAGGAACAGACTTAAAATACTGACATATGCACCAAACTCAAATGGGACAAATCAACTTAAATTTCTGGTTAATCAAATTATTTAGTGCAGTCTGATGGGACGTCATTAGGTACAACTAATTTAAACCTAGAGAGAGTGCAAGGATTTATCCAAGCATGTAGATCCATTAAATAACAAAGGTTTTTTAGGGCTGATACCCAAGTGCAGCTCACCAAAGTGGCTACCATGGCAGCCATGTGGACAATCCTACTTCCACCCACACTGGTATATGACAAGCTCAATTCATTTCAACAGGATTTTTATTCCATGAAGAATACATACTTATTTCCCTGTCTGCATAAAAGAAGAAGCTGGAGCCCCCTGCATGTTCAAATAGGAATTAGAAGTAACATGTTTTTTTTACTTTTACAGTTGCAGCAAAAATTCAAAAGCTTGACAAGGCCTGTAATGTGACTTTGCTACGATGGTCTACAGGTCAAGCTGAGCTATGCTGACAGAGAAAAAGTAGAGAAGTTTGCAAGGTTCTATCCCAAAATAGGTCATTCCAGAGAAATGTTCAAAATAATACTCAAAAGCAGAAAAGGAGAAGTTATCTTACTTTTTTTATTATTGACTTCAGTGAAGATGTACCCACAATGCTATGAAATCACTTAGCAGTTCCCAAGAATTCCAAGTGTTCTCTCTACACTTTTTAAGGTAAAATTCGACCTTCAAGATTACAGCTAATTTTATGACTAAATTATTCCATGACTCTTTTAATCTTTTGTTTCTGTTTTGTCATTACTGCTTTTTTCTGTTGAAGAGTTTGCAACCGTGTTTCCTTTATACACTTTGTATGTTTTAACAGAGAAAAAGACAAGTCTGCACATATATATTTCAATTTTTTCTTACTTTTGAAGGCAAAGATCTAAACACAGTTACAGTTGTACCTGCCATGGTCTTACCAAAATTGTTCAAAGACAAAAAATTTCCACCTTTTACTTCCTCCTGCTTGTTACCTTCACTGTTGGCTGACACTTTTCCCATCCACACACTATTGCTGTTTTATTTTCCTCACAGAATACTCAGATAGCAAAATTTACTCAAACCTGCCATTGTCAGCACTGTGGCTGTTGTCTTTCCAAGATGCCACATCTATCAGCATGAGGCAGTCACATTAGCACCAGGAGGAAGCTTCCTGGGCAGCAAATCCATCCCCTGAATAATGGCAGAATACATTTCACACTGCATCCACAGAAATTTACTGTCCAATCCTGCCTTGGACTCCAGCAATGTTGTTTCCATGCATCTTCCCCTTTTGGTTAAAATTCTTCAGTAATTTTACTGTTTTGTCATAAGACCTTTATCCACCCTTCCTCTGCCGAGACTAATGATTCCTACCTTTTTATAACACACATGAACACACTTAAAGACAGATACTCTGTTCTCTTCTACAGGAAGCCTGTTTAAAATTCCTTTAACCTTCACTAAAAACATTTTTCCCAAACATTTTTTAATTTGTGATCATCTGAGTGTTTCACTCTTACTGATGTGATTTTCACCACCTATTGTGCAGTCCAAAATGAATGTAGTGATCTACATGGGCACACTTAAACTAGTTCTCCATGCCCAGGGTTTATCCAGACTGTGGGTATGGATCAGCCTCTTCCTCCCTGAACACTTTATTTAGAAAACGTTCTGTTTTTCCCCAGTCCCTTTAATACATGAAACCCCCTTCTCCTGATCTCTAAAGTAGAATGGATAGTTGACAGGCTATTTGGGCAGATAACATGATCTATGAAAAATGGAGCTCCCCAGATTTTGTCACAAAGTTAGAACTTTATGTTTTTTCAAATAAAGCATTTCCAAGATGAATCATATAATGAAACAGACTTTTAAACATTTTACATGAAAAAAGAAAAAAAAGACACTTTCACCAGAAGAAAGTGGCAGCTCAAGCACGCAGCAGCATTTTGATTCTGATACTGGTTCAATCCAACCCTGACATTCCCTCATGTGCCAACTGGCCATCACAGCCACAGTCAGAGGGATAGTCTTCCCATATCACTTTCTGTGGTTGTTAGCTTCCTAGAAATACTTAATTATGTAGATTTTAATTAATCTCTTTCACATCTAGCTGAGCATCCTTCCTCACAGGACATCGTTCTCTATATCAGTCTTCCCAGTTTTGACAAAAATCACACCCCAGCCCTTAGAAATTCTTCTATGGAAGAACTGAAAAAAACCCTGGAAATTATGATTTAGTCAAATGAATACTGGCAAGACTGCATGACTTCAAAATTTCTAGACTGATGTACTTCGGAAGACCTTGAATGAAACCAAACAAGCTGAGCTGTACTATGATGGAAAGAGTCATGAAGAAACAGGAGGGAAGTGCTTAATTTTTACTATTTGCCATGAAAAGAGCTCAGTGTGGACTTCTTATTGGCGGGCCAGGCTGCAGAAGGGCTGTGATTCACTGGCAGTTGGTCCCCATGTTTTTCTAATTAGAGGGACACAGGAACCTTGCATCCCATGGCTAGAAGAGTTACAGAAAGGTGGCCTCAACTATCTGTGTTTGCAGTGAGTAGAGTAAGTTAACATTTTTAACCAAGCCATAATAATCCCATAACTTACACAGGCAGACTGTGCATTCAGTGCACTGAAATGGAAGCAAAACTTTGCTAATCTTATAATAATTATAACAATCTATGTTATAACCACTGTTAATGAGCTAAAATAATTTTTGCATAAATGTATATTGTAACAATGTAATTAAAGCTTGATGGAGCTGTTCTTATGCTTTTGTGATATAAAAATGGCTTCTTATTAGCTTTTGATGTTTCATTTTCCCCACAGCATTGCAGTATCTGCTTCTGTTTCACCCAGTTGTACAATAATTGTTTAACTTCAGCAATCTCATAGTCTAGGCAGAGTCTTTAGCCGTTTTATGAATCAATGAAAGTACTCTATATAACAGTAATTTTATGGAAAATATGCCTTATCTTTTTAGTGCCCCGTATTATATTCTCTCACCTCTCTGTAAAAGCCACTGAATTATTAATAGACTGTCCTCTGGATTTGATAAAATCTGTGATGAAAATGATCATAATCTTCTATGCCTAAAGAGCATTAAATGAGTGCATATTAGCTTGAAATAAATGGCTTGAATAATTTTTGTTTTAGAAAGTTCTTTGTGTTTGTAAGACAGAAATGAGTGTTAACAGTTTGAAAGTCATGGAACAACCCACTGAAACTACAGCTTCAATTCTCATAACTAAGACTGTATCTCTACTGTACCTTCTCAGAGTGAACTTTCTTCACATGGTCAAAATAATCTCCAAACTACTGTGTTTATAGGTTAAAAAAAAAGAGAGAGAGAACAAAGAAAAACAAGCAGCCAAATCATGCACTGATTTGCAGATATGCAACCCCCAGAAGGCAGACAACTCCTGAACAAACATTACCAAAACCATAGTTGGCTCTTCCTTCACACCTTAAAAGGCACAGAAAGTCCCAGTTGACATACAGACACATGGATTTGCTGATGGAGTAAAAGATCCTTGATTCAAATACAACTCAGAATGAAACACCTTTTCAGAGATGAGGCCTATTTTCAGGGTACTGGTCTGGCTCTATGCTGATATCATTCAATTGGTTTCAAGACTGACACAGTGTAGAACATAGGAAATAAGGCTCTACTTGAGGTGTTAACTTTTTTAATCTCCTTTTAAGGGAAGCCATTAAATAGGCTCATGCATTCAACATGTAGTCCCTTTTAGTGTCACTAACAATCTGTTTTGTGATGTTCTTCTAAGAGAAGTAATAAGAGGGTTTGGCAGAGGCTTGAGAGTCTTAATAGCTAAATTCATAAATAGCTAGTCATACAGTATCACTGTTTCTTCCCACACTCTACAGTTACTGTAATAGTCCCAACCTTCCCTTATGTCAGTGCCTACAAGTCAAGAGTTCAGGAATAATAACAGAGTACTAAAATGTGCTGTCATTAGATTCATGTTTGGAAAGAAAATTAATTTGGTGTTTTACTTATCCATTTGAAACAGTAACTAGCGCCTTGGAAAATATAAGGTGATTAGTTTTGCAATATTTTCAGATCATATTAGTAATATATAATCTAAGTATTTTGACATGTCTAATAGTTTCACTCACAAACAAGATTTTGCAGTTTGTAAGTTTTTTTACCCACATGAGCCCTTATAAGCTAAGATAGTGAGAGCATTGATTTAAAAGCCAAGGAAGTATTTTATGCATTAAAGTGAAGATCTTTTATTAACACAGATGTGAATTATATACCTGAATTTATTTCTTACAGTTAAATACAGCTCAGTGGAAACGAATAACCAGCTTCTTTTAAAGCAAAAGTAAGATCATGTACTATGCCACAGCAGGTAATTCAGTGTCTTAGATAGGATTAGCCAATAGATTTATCAAGCAGCCTCTAAGGAGAGAAGAGTTCAAGTCTGGGTTCATCAATAATACATAAATAAACTGAACAATTAGGTACAAAGTGGCTATCTTGTCAGACAACTTATTAACCGATAAATGATAAACTCACTGCAGGCATTGTAAAAAGGAGAGATGTTAAGATAGGAAAAGAAGACCTGGGGAAAAAAATAGAGCCCTTTTCACTGTGTTTGTGAATTTGGCAATTCTCTCCAACCCTCCAGCCAGAGCTGAGAGTCATCTTGTCTAGAAGACAGTGGTGAGGTAGAGTTCATCAGGTCTTCTCTACTAGGAATAGCTTGGCTTTTTTTGAGATAACTGAACACAGATTTATGCCTTTTCTCTTTAATGAGTAGTCTGAAGAAGAATACATTCCACTTTAACACTAGGCAGCTACCACTAGTATCAGCTCCAACTGATTAATATGTAACTTTGACATAAATAACAGTCATCCCCAGTGTGTAATGCCACCACTGGGCATTTCTGTAATATGATCAGCCTAATGAGATGCACCAGTTCCTAGGAAAAGATGGACGAAAGCAGTCAGGCTTACATCTGGCTTACACAACAACAACAACAACAACATGTCTTAAAAGGCAAATCCATGTTAGTAAATGTCAAAATATGAGACATTTTGTCCTTTTTTACTGATTATAAACAAACTCAACATTGATTTTCTTTTCTATGGTGGCCTGCACTTTTCAGACAGAAAACAAGGAAATGGGAGGTATGAAGGACTGTTGCTATTTTTCCCTCAGCCAAGCAAAACAAAAAACATCTTCATTTCACTTAGGATCAACAAGTAAGAAAACAAACCAAATCCAAATAAAATCTTTTCATATGCACCTATCTGCTCCAGCTCAGAAATTCTGAACATTTGAAGTACAGATTTCAGGATTTAACTCAGAGTGAAAATAATATTTACCTAATATGATGTCTTTCATGCCCAAGTACTCCAAAGTTCTTTGCAAATATTGACTAAATTCTGCTCTTAATCTGTGTTCAGTACCCCTTGACTCCACCATTTTGAGAGCTCTATGCAAAGGAAGATTTGGCCCTTAGACACTTTGCTAATGGAAATGTAAATTACCAGTGAAACACAGACACCGCTGCAATGAAATGGGGACATTGCTGAGAAAGACCTTCCAGTGCAGCATAAAATTCAGAAGACGAATTCAAAGACAAATTTCCAACCATGCAAGCAGGTTTCCATGACAGGGCAGATGAACCTCTATATTATATGCATGTTTTTTCCTGATGACTCTACAGGGACTCTGGGACAAAGGTATCAGACTTCAGATGTGTAAAAGTTGTGAAACAAATCCTAGCCATTATCCACAGTGAAGTGAATGTGATGGTTTAAAGTGTGCACAACCTCTCTCCAGGACCAGATGTCTTCTCTGTTCCCCATCCCTGAGGAGATGAAATGGCACCACTGACACATCAGGAAGCTCTGGCAGAACTTCTGTCCTCTGTTTCTCTTGAAGATCAGTGGTGGGGATTATGAACAAGACCAGAACAGCTTTACCTACTACCTTAAAAGATTCCCTTGCAAGAGGGAAATATTTTTGCATATGTGATGCTTTTCCCAACATCAGGAACAATAGAGAGTTTGATTGTGCAGTAGAGATGCTGATGTTTTACACAGCACCATCTCCAGAACCAAAATGGCAAAAACATTCATAAAGGTTTTTTCCAGTGAAGAATTTCCATGTGTGCAGTCCTACTATGGACAGGCTGATGGCACTGAAGCATTAAATTATTGCACCCCTGCCCACAAATTCAATCTTTTATTTTTTAGTACAGAGTGGTAGTGAAAGTAGAAACAATTTAGCACGATGCTTAAGCAGCAAAATAAGATTTCTGGATTTCTAGAGGATAATTTGCATCTAATTTATGAATTTTTGCAGAGCCATAAGATGCCTTGATCTGTTTCATATAGAATTTCATTGGAAATATGTTTGAGTGAAGTACGAGGTGATAAAAATGTGATTAAGATGTGCTGGCAATTTTATTTTGGCAAATTTATGCTGTGCTTTTGAATTTCAACATACATAATGTTTGGCCCTTTTTTAGTTGATAGTCTATCAGTTGAAGTCTCTACTTACACACTCATTAATAAACGCACAGACAATAAAATAAAAGCATTCTAAAACTACATTCTATAATATCTCTCTTTAAAAATAACTGTGGGAAGTCATAATGTATGGTTTATAATTACGATATCCACAGAATTTCTGTTCAGTGAAGCCAAAGGAAATTGCTTACTATGGAACTAAGAATGTGATAAAAAGAAAATTAAGCTCAAAAAGAGAGTAAATCACATATTTCCTCAAGAAAAGGAAGTCCCATTTTTCAGGGGGGGAAATCTCTTGCAATAACGTTAAAACACAGAACTTCAGCTACTTACTCAGAAGATAGAGACTGGCAGTGAGCAAAATCAGTTTCAAAACCCCCTAAATTGTAAACAGCTTTCCTTTGAGCCCTTGCAATGATAAGCCTTAAGTAACTGTGGGAATCACTTTCTAATTCTAAACATGGTCCTTTCTCTTCTATGCAGAAAATTCACGCCAGTTCAAGTACTTCTTTAATTAAAATAAAGTTGGCATAGCACTGGATGTGTTTCAAAGCTTCTTTTCACTATGTCCTTGTAAAATGTAAGTGAAAATTAATCTTCAAGAGGCTAGAGTAAACAAATTCTCAGTAGAGGCAAAAAAAAAATCTCTAAGTATAACTATTGCTTTAATATCTGCCTGTGTGAAAATACTTTATCCTGTAACACAGAATTAATCCATGAAAAGCTTCACTGAGCATTTTCTTGTACATTTTGAAAGTGATTTCTGGACCCTTAAGGAGGGTTAATGCACCCTGAGACTATAATCAATGAAAACAGCATGATTTACACAATCTGTGCTCTTTGTCAAATTTAACTTGTATATCACTGCCTAAGATCTTCTTGCTGACAGGAGCTTACTGTATGATGGAGATGCTGGAATCCTCTTTACACTGGTTGTACCGGGCAAGTCCTGCTGTGTCTTTACAATGATAAAATGAAAACTCACGGGACAACCTCAGGCTATCCATCTCCCCTGCTCAAGCTAGTGGATGTGACTCAATGAAGGTATGTAGAAATAGTTGTTTGCAAAAGTAAAATTCAAGTAAATCAGAATTTGACAAGCACAGGTTACTGTAGAATTATGTTACCTGAGTCCAAGAAAAAAAATATACAGTCTCTTATATCTGTATAATTAAATGACAATCACAGCTGATTGACTAGCTCCTGCCTATCATCACTCTGTACCTACTGGGGGATTGTGACACTAAGCTCAGTGTATCTAACGATTGACAGAGCTTTCTGATTTGAAAATATGTGTTTAAAAACATAGAGTATTTCACTGTGCTCATCCATGTCCTATCTGTGATAGGAAAGAAAAAAATGAAACTCAGCCCCAGAATTTATGCTTCCAGGATCACCATCTGTAAGCTTTAACCACTGCTTGCTCAAACTGCATATCTAAAACAGATACACATTTACAGCCCTACTGGCTTTCCCAAAGTTAGTGCTTCATTCATACTCCCACCTGCCTGTGCCAGCTCAGATCCTCAATGCACAATGAAAATTGTGCAAACAGATCTTTGGAAAGTAATGTGAGGGCCAAAGAACTGATTTTTCCCTGTTGCTCCAGAACATGTAGAATTCCTTATGTAAACATTCCATATGTAAACATTCTTGTGAAAACTTCTGTGAAGATGTTGAAAAGAAGATTCACTTAGGAATGACATCATTTAATATCCTTATTGAGCAGATAAATAACAACTATTTGTGGCTTTTCAGTCAGTGAATTATAATGACCTATGTCATTACAAAGTTTTCAACCCAACTGTGAGAAAGCACTGCATTCGTATTTAACTGTTTCGTAGTTAAATAGCTGTTACCTATTTAGCCAGCTCTGAAAGCTGCCATGAAGTCTGCACGTGCCTTTTTGGTCCTTGAATGAAGAGCACCCCATTGCTCTCTAGGAATGTATTCTTACTTTCCATACTTGCTCCAAAATTCAGATGAAAGCAGACGTCAAGCAGTGAGTATACTTTAGGCAAAAGAAAGTACAACACAGGGCACAGCTTAGAAATTGTTGCAAAGATAGTTACTAAAAAAGATTAGAAAAATGTCTTATCATTTTAAGCAAAATATGCTGAAGGATGTGATAAAGCCTCTGTAGAGAGGAAATGAAATTTTTCTCTCTTCTAGTCTGTTTAATATTTTCTGAAGAAAGACATGAGGAGTGCTTATGTTTGGAATCTGCGCGACAGGAACTGTGGTATATGCTACAGCACTTATCCTTATGTGAAGTGAATGAGTAAAGTAAAGTAAATGAGTAAGGAATCATTGTTTGATTTTAAGATGGGGACTGAGAATTGTTTTTCTGGATGAATCAAAGTCCTGGACAAGTCTCAGTGTTTCATTTCTCAGTGGAGGAATAGATGTATCTCTTTGAATTTCCTTGGAAAAATAATTTCTACAAGAACACAAGCAGGGGAGTTAAAACTAAACCATATTGACTTGTATTTGGCTCTTCAAGAAAGTGGACTGGTGCAATATAGCCCAAGTGTCTCCTTTAGTTCTATAGATGGAGGAGAAAACAAAAATCCAAACAAAACTCATGGGCAGGGAGAAGATTAATAAGAGTAACAGTAAGGCAGACACTAGTATGATACTATAAATTCTGAAGTTCAAAAAGAAAAATACAGAAAAAAGAAGACCCAAGCATTCAAAATGAGCTTTCACATATCATACCTTCTCATGTAAATATCTGCCTCTCAATCACTAAATTCTACAGTTAAAAAGAGACAGATACTAAAGGTACAGGCTTCAGTTACTGTAGCATATCTGCTGCATTTCTCCAAAGCATCACTGCATAAGCTGAGCTGGTGTATGTACACACACACAAATTATAGGAAATATTTTTCATGCTGTACTAATAACTTCCACTGATATTTTTTTTCAGGAAATATAACAATATTAAACATTTTGGAAGAAGTACATTGAGTTCCACTTGAAGCCCTATCAGTCAAAATAAAATAAGTGGAATTTATAAAGGTTATATCGTATTTATGCATTTACTAAATATAAAAATCAACATATGGTGCAATGTTACCATATGTTTGATTTTGTAAGAGCAGATTTCCAGAGCGGTAGTAGAGTTCCCCACAACAACAGATCATTAGCTCTGAATTTCCTTTAAAACTCTTTCTAAAGAAAAACAGCCAAAATCATCCAAGTAGAAAAGAGACACATGTTCTTTGTGTCATATCTACAATAGATAAAAAAATATAAAATATGCATTTGCACAAATCATATGCAATATAATTCATAATATGTATAACATATAGTAGGTACTTATTCCAACATAATAATATCACATTGCTCACAATACAGCAAGGCTGAGTGATGATTTTATGGTCCACTAAGTGTGTGAATTTGAAATTACATCAAGGGTGCCAGAGTTCTGAGATGAACTGTAAAAGGCTTCTTTCAGAATAAGATCATATAATAAAATACTATTTTGTTTTTATATGAAAGCCATAGTTTGATCTGGTAAATTTTTGTTTGGATATCTGCTATGGATCACTTCTAATGCAGTTTAGATCTTTTGCAATAAATGGAAGTGAACTTTAAATCTAAGACAAAATTAGAAATTATAAAAAAAATTTAAAGGAAACTCTTTGTATTTATCAGAATTTTAAATATTTCAGCATAAACTGTTGAGTTACACTGCTGTACACCTGGTTCTGGTTGCTTTAAAATGCAAAATCTCTTCTTCCTAAAGAGATAAACATTGCCAGAGAGTGAGAAATTGGAAATTCCATTCCTGATCCTGTCCTTTATTTCCCTGCATTGACTTCAGCTAAATATTTCTTTATGTCAATGTCAGCAAGATAATACAATGATACAACATCAGTCCCAATTTTGAGTGTTTTGTGGAATGCCTATTTTAAAATGCCTTTTGAAAACTCTTTCATCTCTAGTGCCAAGCCATCAAAAAAAGATGCCAAATAAATGCAAAATAACCCCTTCTCATATTACTACTGTTACTTTGGTATTAGGAGCTTCTAATATGGGTATATTTATCTATTCTACTCATATTTAGGAACATCTGTGAAGTATTACAGTGAGTGCATAACCGTACATGTTTGAGAATTCACTTTGATTAATTACAGGTAGACAAAATATATTCAGTGAGAGATTGGAAAATGTAGCATAAAAGATCAGTAAAACTACAACAGAAGTATCACCACATAAGAAGTAAGTTACTTATAGAGTGAAATTAAGTCCTTTACTCTAGTGGACGTCTTCCCTCTCTGGTACAGAGAAGGCAAATAAGCAAGGACAAGTCATCAGTAGCATTGCCAAAGACTGTGAAAGTAGTTGATGATTTCATACAAGACACCATGAGTATTTTAGGAAACGAAAAATAAGAGGCATTTGTCAACTTATATATGGCCTCACACTACACTTACATTAAGGTCAGATTCACTTTGGGTTTGTAAGACTAGTGTTTTCTAAATTAAACATTGCTAGCTAGTGTGCAGTCTCCAAAAAAAGAAACATTAAAATCAAAACAAAAAAATTTTAAAGGGCTGACAATATTGGGGATTGTCTCCTGAACAAAGAATTACTAGCGGTTCCTGCAAAGTGGTTGGCATCATGTCCTTTGACAGCCTTTCCCACAATGGTCCCTGAGCCTCTCTGCTTGACTTCACTTATCAATAATTTATTCCACAGATTATAGCTAGAAGAGCTCCCTTACCTCTTGCATTTTAAGATGGAACATTGGCTGGAATGGAAGAAAAATCATCTCCAACTTTGCCAAGCATAACTTTGCTGGCAAGACTGCAGGCAAGGCCCCTTAGATCTGGATCACCCAATCTACAAAAATATTTTAACATTTTTTTAAGCAAGAAATGTTCAAATCTGCTGCCAAATGCTACCAGGGTACTCTTAGATCATGAATCTGTTCAATGCTACAGCAGTGAGAAGAAAATATCTCTGCATCTTGTGCATATGCTAAATTATTGGAAAGACTCCCACATTTGCTTCTATGGACTTCTGATAAGGTCTTGGACAGAAAAGAGATTAACCAGATTTGCCGGGGAAGAAAACTTAATTAATATGCATCTAGAATGTACCATGAACAAAGAATTTGTTCAGAAGAAAAAGATGGCACAGGAAACTAAACTGAAATGACTGAGTGAGAATTCATAGTGAAGCAGTGAAGAGCAAGGGAAATAGGTTAAATCCACTAGGAAATTTTACTAACAAAAATTATAAAAATAAAGAAAACTATTTTTGATATAACTTCTAACTCACCAGAAGCATGAAATCAAGATAAGCTTACTCTTCTGATGGATTCTGCTTATAACATTTGGCTTCCAATTACAGATTTTAAAACTGTCAAGTTCAGGCATGATCAAGCATTTTACCACTATCCACTTCAGTCACAGATTTGTATAATTAACTCTGGGAAAAGCTTACAGATGTTGTTGCACAGGCAACTGGACATAAATCAAAAAACCCCTTAAAATATAGTCCACAAAGAACTAACACACATCTGCTCTCTAGTGTTGTATGTGTATACATGTCCACTAAAACAGCTACTTGTACACACTTTTCTGTCAAATTTACTCAATTTCCCAATCAAAATATTTCTATTTTGAGCCTGTAGGGTTAACAGAGTCAATGAAAAGAAAACTGTCTTTTGTCTTCCTGCATCACCACCAATGACAATCATTCCATGTATTTTTCTTCAAAAGAGGAATAACAATGTTCAAAACAGAATTAAAACTAAAAAGAGCAAGAAATTGTGGATTGGAAAGTTTGTGCTATTTCCAAGCCTTTTTATGCCTACCAGAACAATGGGGTAATACTAAGTACCATTTTTCAGTAATGAAAATAAACCTGCAGTACTCATCACTGCAGCTCCTGTTCCATTCTAGCTAAAATAAGAGGACATTTTCTTCCCATTCCACCATCTTTTATTATGTACATAAAACAGTGGCAATCACGTTAGACATATGATGGACTGTATATGAAGGACCTTGTTTATCCCTTGAACTGACCATTCTCCATATCCAAGGCAGATATGTAGGATAAGATCCTCTTTTCCATAACATTTTTCAAGTAAACTACATAACTGCAACACAGCAATTTAATATAATGCTTTAACAAAAGCACCAGTAGGGAACCTACCTAACCTCCCCCAGCTTAGGGTCAACACTATTTAGATCAAGTTGCTCAGTCTTGAAAACCTTCAGGGATGAACACTCCACGGTACATCTGGGTAACTGGTTACATGGGCTTAATTATTCCCACAAAGAATTTTCTGCCTACTCAGTTAGAATGTCCCACAATTCAATTTATAAATAAACTCTGTCTACCCATTGTATACCTCACTAAAAACATGGTTCTGCCATCTCAGACTCCCTTGTAGATTCTGGAGGCATTACTGTTAGGTACCTCAAAGTTATCCATAGAATCACATTATGTTTGGAAGGGACCTTAAAGAGCACCTAGTTACAATCTTTTTTTTTTCTTCTCTCTCTCATAATGCAAAGGCTCTTCTTGCTGTCACTCCATGCCACTTAAAAATCTAGGTAAGCTAAGTTTTGTCTCAACATCTCACACTTTACACTTCTCTGGAGACTGTGCAGCATAAGCTACCAAAGGTATCCACCAAATGCTGGAGATATTCTAGTAAGCATTAATAATCATTAAAATATTTATATGGAAAGTCAATTACTCTAGACAATTCCAAAAGATTTATCATAAAACTGTTGAATGAAATTTTTTATTGCTCTCTCTTTTTCTCTTAAAAACCACAAATCCCTAAACACATCCTGCAAAACGTGAAATGAATGTTTGGAAAAATTGTTCTTCGTCAAGAACACTCATTCTCCAACAAATCTCTCTTGCGACTGCAACACTGCAAGTCCCAGAGTTGGTACTATGTCTCCATGTAATCTTTGGACATGGGAGAACAGAGTTAAGACTTAGTGTTACAAGACATGCTACAAAGCAAGGCAGTCTACATCACCTCCAGCAAAAGCATCATGAGTTCTTCCCAAACCTCCTGAGCACAAATAGAACAGTTGTATATTAATTATGTAATTTTCTGTAGCTCCTACTTCATCTTCACTGCCCTTCTTTACAGGTGGGCACTGGATTTTTCTTCTTTGGTGGTTAACTCATCAGAGAAGTGTATTTTCATAGCAATTTCTCAGCATAACGGTATTGTGAGGCACACAGATTACTTCTGGATGAAAAAGAAGGGTCTGATGTACTGGAACAGTTAAAGATTGTTAGGTCCCTAGGAACGTCCAGATTTGAGCTGATACAAAGGCATTGTTCTTCGAAGGCAAACACACCTTGGTAACACTGAATCCATTCCATGGATCCGTTCACCTAATACTGCAGTTTTTGTTGGTTTAGCTCCAGGTCTAAGGTAAAAGCAGTAATGTTAAGGCACCCCCTTGCCACCTACCCGTGGTACCTACCACAGGAACATAAAATCATATAATCATAGAATAGTTTTGGGTCGGAAGGGACTTTAAAGATCATCCCATGCCATAGGGGGGATTTTTCCTTGCACCATCCTGATTATGCATCATAATGAAACAATGCATCATGTTGAAATAAGGCATAATGATGAAATTACACAAATGGTTTAAGATCAAGTTTTTAAAATAGATTTTCTAATGTCCAAAAGCCTAAATCTACCTTCCACTTGAAATTCTCTGCTAAGATTGCAATTTGGACAATAAAAATCGATAGTTTCATTGTTCAGCAATACAATACTGACAGGAATGAAAATATTTAATTATTTAAAAAATATTACAGATTTTTCCTGTTTGAATTATGAAAATATGGGCTTTCATGTTAAGTTTTTGAAACAGCAATATGACAGTGGGTCTCACTTGTATAAATAAAACATGCTGAAAACCAGAATAGTGCGCATAAATTTAATAACATACAGAACCCTGTAAATCAGCTCATTTCACATCCCCAAGATTTCATGAATTTGATATGTTGGGACTCAATAATGCAAAACAACTCTTGGATTTGACACTGTACATTCAATCCTGAATAATAAAGTTTTAAACTTTCCACACAATTATCCCCATGAAAATATGTAAAACGTTCGTTTCTATAACATAAACTTCTTATGAGCATATTATTGACAAATTTTATGGATTTCTAAATTTGCATTAACCGTTATAGCATTTTCAGCTCCTTTTTTTGTACATAAAAATTGTATTTAAGCAATTTGAAAATAATGCAATTAATTTCTTTATAACTTTTAATATACTTCTAACTCAAACTGGAATTAGCTGATTATGTACTGCAAAATGCTTAGGGTTTTCATTTTGCAGCTTTATTTTGCTGAAGGAGTGCAAAATACGTTTTTTTAAGAGTATGCCTGTGGAATAACAAAATTATACAAGTACAGCCCCTATTGAACTACACTAAATAATTATTTTCAAGTATTTTAATGCAAACATATGAACTGGGGTTTCTGTGGAGCTAGAGAAGATCTTTTCCTAAAAACAGTTAAGAAAATTAAAGCATTGTCCAAACTACCTATTTATGCACAATCTCTCCCTTCAGAAAACCTCAAACACTAGCACAAACTAGAAAAATTCCCAACTGGAAAAATTGCTATGGTGACTGCCAGTTGCTAGAGATGAGGTTCCAGAACTCCTGTACAGTAACTGACTTTCTTAGCTGAAAGACATCTCTCAAGATGAGACAAGGTTGGTGACAGATGAAAGCATGTATAATGATAATTTTGGACTTCCAAGTTTTGTGATTAACACACAAATCAAAACAAAGCTGAAAAAGCACAATTATTTTAACTTCCAAATAGCTCTTCAACGCAACATATGGTTTTTCCAGTATTCCACTTTTTTTGCAGATATTTTTTATTAAAAAGGACAAACTTTTGTTCAAGGAAATCATGGAAATAAACAGTTATGTCTATAAAGTTTAGTATAAAATTAAGGAAAAAGCATCTGTGTTATGGTACTGAGACTGTAAAACTCAAGTGTAGAATCAGAAGGGTAATTCTTCAGCTAGGCCGTATATCAGGGCTTGCTGCCATGCAAGCTCAACTTGGCTGGGATCAAGCCCCAGCTAATGACAGACACCTTAGGCAGACTAGGGAATGCTGAGCAGAGTGGAGGAAACAATTTATATGTTCTGCTTGTAGGGATTTGACACTTCCTGTGTAAAGCTGCACCACATTTCTCCCTGTCTGTCATGAGCACCATGAAGGCTGCAAGTTCCTCAGGGCAGGAACCTGTTAAACACTTAGCGCAGGAGCTCCATGGTAATAATTACCACTGTTATTAAATGCACTGTGGCAGAGCTGTTTCAGTATCCTTACTGTAACTTGGATTTCTGTAAGGCTGTCAGTATAATAATGTTACACCAAATTGCAGTAGAGAGGTTTGGGGAAATGTAAGGATATGCTCTATCATTTCCCCTGATCTCCTGCAGTGCTCAGCAGCACTTTTGACACCAATAATCCACAGCCACAGCGCTGCCAAGAATGAAAAAATGTGTTCATGCAATTAACACATGGCATCATACAGTAATCACCCATCAAAAAAACTCTTTGCTTCTGTGCATATTATGACAGTGTCTGAAAAGCAAACATATATTCTCCCCAAATTAAAAGCAGCCGATCCTTCCTCATGCAATTTGATCACCTTCAGCTCAAACTGAACTCACAATTCCGCACCCCATTTCTCCCTCGTGGAAGACAAGCCTTTGATGAGCTAATGTAGATAGAAACCGCCAGCTGAGATCTAGACATGAAATATCTCCTTTATACTCTGATTTTCACTCCATGTACACGAAGTGGAAAAAGCACACTGCCTTTCCAGAAGCATCCCCTAGCGCTCTCTGCAGCCTGCAAATTCACATGCGGCTGTGGAGTCAACTGTTTGAGCAGATGGAGTCAAACTCAAAGGTCAGGGCCCATAATAGACCTTCTCATATGGATGAAGCAGAAAAAGCTCCCTGCTTGCACTCAGGGTGCAGACACTGTTCTGATAGAAGTACTTGCGGTGCAAAATAAGGAGAAGGATCCCTGCAGCAGAAATGCAAAAACCTTTTTGAACCTCAGGTTCTGTTACCCTCCAACTTTCTAGGTGAATCATGGGGAATTAGGAAGATGTAATAAATTCCTTTTTTAAAAGGCATTTTCCAATCAAAACCTTGATGTGTGTCCCAACAACTTTAGAGTTCAAATCTGGCGCATTAATAAAATTCTAAAAAGCAATTTTCTGTCCTACTTACACTAGTAGACTTTCCACACATAAAATTAAAAATGTTAAATTAAACTAGTTAAACTAGTAATTTCTTGTATGCAAAAAAGTGCATATATTCAGAAAAGAGGGTACATGATTACATAAAGAAACTCGTCCACACATGCAGAATGTTGTACATATGCAAATAAAGTCTGGCTGCCTGTTTTTTCTAAGAATAAAATAAAACTTCCAGGTTTGCAGATGCTAAATGATTGATACATTTTCCATTTAAATGTAAATTTGAATTTTTTTTATGTAAATGGGATGACAAATATTTTTCTCAAAATTTTTCAGATAGCATTATTTTGAAATATGGGAGAAGTTAGGGGAGATAAGATCTATCTAGATTTGCTTGCTTCTTAGTAAGATAAACTTGATGAATTTTCTTTTACCAATTTATCTAAGTTTTCTGAACATTCATTTCCCAAAAGAAAATTAAGTGTGTTCTACACCTTCCAAATTAAACAGGTTAAGTAAAAGGGAATCATTATCCTATAGCTATTTGTGCCTATGGAGAGAGAAGGGAAGTGGATTTTGCAAAATAATGATCTGGTAGTGTAAAATACAGGCCAAAAAATGAGAGTTCAAGAGTAGCATTATAATGACCAAAATTCACTATGTGTTTTTTATTATGTTGGAAAAAACTCTTTTAAGAAATGGAAATCACTACATTCTATTGATTCATGCACAGAATCTTCAGACATAAGTCATCAGTGCTGACACTTTCAAATACATAAAACGTGACATCTGCTCCTACAAACGCACTACACAGGCTGTAAATCATCAAAGAGAAAAACAGTTCAATGTCATTTCAGCCAGTGTAAGCTATGGTTTACAACTGAGAGATAAAAATAGTCATACTGTCTCTATGACATCTAAACCACTTTTCTATTGCAGTATTCTATGTTCTAATTTATCTTTGTGTTTGAACAACATACAATCAATTGTAAGCAACTAGTGTAGTTTGATTCCAGTCAACAGCAATTTTCTCAAGCTTTATCTTTTTTCCCCTTCACTGCACTGACTTAAGGAGCTCTCCCAAACCCACCATTTCCTATGCAGTGTTCTGTGGAGGCTCAGAGGATTTAAATTTGTCTTTTTAAATTGTGAATATATAAGAAAAGGACATAACTTATATTTAATAGTTTCCAAATACTTGTAAAATACTTTCTGAGTATCACTTTATCTTCATTTACACTAACAAAGAATGCATATATGGAGTTTTCAACACTGATATCAGAGATCACAGTACTAGGCATTTCTTCCACGTATCATTCCTCACCAAAGAAAACAGTATCAAGCATCTTGACCCACGGAAGAAATGCTAAATTGCCTCCTATAGCTTCTTTTTCAACTTAATTAGTATTCAAACCAATATTCAATTTGCATAAAGTACTAAAGCAGTTTTTCAGATTTTCAGTTATATACTTCATTTAATTATGAAAAGAGAACATGACTACCACAAGTGGCATATTTTGTTATTATTAGCACCTGAGAGATCCCAACATGCATTAGGATTTAAATATTTTTTGTGCAAGCCCAAGGAGGTGAATTATCTTAACCACTAGTATTTAGTATTAGCTGTAGAAATAAAACATTTTTATGGTTAATGAAAATACAATGAATAAGCACATCACATAACTGATGTAGTGATCTTGAAATCCACCACACATGGGTAATTGCAAGCCAGCAGAAGGCAACAACAGAGCAATACATTAAAGGGCCAAAGCCCAGGCAGAGAAGGAATAGTTTCCTAATAAATAATCATTCTAGTGTACATGAAGACAAAATCACATTCCCTTCAATTTTGCTTTACTTTATTGTGGAACTTACATGAAGTTCTCTGAGGTTGCTCCCTTTTCTGGGAAGGATATGGGCCCCGCACCTGGAAGGCCGGGGTCCAAGCTCTCACTACTAGACTATGAGACAGAGTGGAATCTATTTGGTTTCCCTGTGGTTTTAGTATATCCCCTGTAATTGACTGTTTCTTGACCTTTACTTCCTTAAGCCATTTTCTAAATGTTAACATCACCTCTCACTTAATCACCAGACAGGTGTACAGACCACCTAAAGGAGTGAGGAAGTCATGCCCAAGCTGCACAATGAATAACTGCAGGTCAGATACGTACATTTGTGAACTTGCAGAAACATACACCTCAAACAGGAGTGCTCCTGTAGCCAGTACCGTGTGTTCTACCCCAATCTGCTGTCACAAACACCCCATTTTATCCTCTCTACCTGCAATTGTTCCCCAGGACAATCAGTGCATTTTGTGGCCAAATGTATCAGCTAACTTTCAAACTATATACATATGGTGGCCATAGGGCATGTTCTGCTGCAATAGAGTTCAATATCTGACAGCACAATAGCAGAATATTAGCTGCATGTGCTAGGATGGACCCTGACCCAAGATTTTCCCTCCCTGATCATGTAACTTCTACAGCCTGTGCATGATACAGACATTACCTTTGTAATTATAAATCCCAGCTCTTGGATATATTTATATTTATATTTTTATATGTATTTATATATGTATCAGGGATTCATCTGCAGCAATGTCCAGAACTTCTCCAATTCAGTATGTCTTCCTTGCTAAATACTTGCTTCTATGTTCCCAAAATTACAGTGTGCCGTCAGCCAAGAAGCCTAGAAAGCGAAATCAGATTTCAGGCATGGCACCAGCAGTTCGTTCCAACTCTCCAGCATAGTCATATGGTCTAGCTCATAGCAAGATTAGAAAGGCAACATTTTTTTCACACATTTCCACATAAAATCTTGATTTGTCCCGTGCATGCGCACATCCACACACTGAACCAGAAAGGAAATGAAGGCACATGCACTAACATCAAAGCAGATAAGCAGATCTTATCTCTCTCAACTGAAGTGCCTCTTTTCTTTCCAACTGCTCCTCTGCTGGATGCTTCTCAGTTCTCACTGAAACCCCAGGAAAAACAGGGGACACTCAACAGGTTCAAATTATCTGATGCACAGACATATGTACAACTATACAGAAGAGAAAGCACTATTTAATGTATGATTTTATAACAGGATAGATCTGTACTTGAAAATATTTATTAACATGATGAATAGTCTCCTTTTTTGAAAGCTTATCTAACTCTGTAATTTATTCCAATAACATCTTCCCTAGGCACCTTGCTTCTCTGCCTGTCTGCTAAGAGAACTTATATATCTAAGTACATTCAGGTACTAACTTTATTAGAACTACTATTAGAACTTCTTTTATGTCCACCTGAAAAATTTGTTTGGATGTTTGTTTCTGCATTTGACTGGACCTCACAAATGCATATAAATCATCCTCTTTCATAAAGGACAGTCCCAATGGCATTCCCACAGTAAAATACCTATGCTTCTCCACTTTGTATTTCCAGAAAGTTCTCCTAGATAGATGAGTTTCAAACAATTTTATAGGTCTGCTTCACCAATTTCCATAAATATTGAGAATTTCCCAAATGTAGATACTTCAAACTGTAACAGGCTTGTAAGTATCTTCAACAGGGGCTGAATGAATACAGAAATACCAATTTCTGAGATAACCTAGTGATTCTGGAAATCATCTAAGAGTGTATCTGTGAGAATGGAAAAGCATCAAAGAATTCACCTGCTTCAGCTACAAAAATAAATCCTGTAATGTCACTGGCTTCCATAGGTTCTTCCTAATTTGCAATGCTAAAAATTATCTCTGAATTATCAAGTCCTTCGTTGCTTGCAAACTCAATTCCATGGCAAATCCTCCTGTCCATAAAGTGGAAGAGCCATTCTTCTACACATTGTTCCATTTGCAGCTAGTTTTGAGTAAAAAAAATATTTGGAAGAAGGTGCACAGCCAAGACAGAGAAAAGCTGAATGAACAGTCTTGCTACTTTTTCTCCTGCATGACCTCTGGAAGATCTCGACACCATCTTCATTAGGAGAAATCGGAACCCTGTGACAAAACAGTGACACTGGGCCACCCTCTCTTAGCAGGAAAAACTAACCAGTGAAAGTAATCCTACTGTGGCCAGTGTGCTTACTTGAACAAGTAATTTGTTCAATGACAAAATAAAGGCTGAAAAGTGAGCCATCATGTACAGGTGATGGGAAATTGAAGATAAAAAGCAAAAGGTGCATCAAATGTAATTTTTTTAGCATTACAGGTTATCTTTATCCTCAAAATTTTGTTGCTGCATTTTGTCTGCATTGGTAGAACTATCATATAACTGGAAAAACAAATTACTATGTGACAAATCTATTAGGGTCTAAAAGGAGATGTTTCTTACAAGTACTTAGAGAAATATACAGTCCTCACACTATACACTGAACTCCCACAGACATAAATGAAAGCTTTACACAGAGTAAATTGAGTAATTCCTCAATTTTCATGCAAAAATCTGTTGTTGAGGAAATATTTTACCTAGCATAGAAAGTATTAGCTGACTGAGAGCACCTGGGGAACAGACAGCTCACATCTGAAATACAAGGGCGGTATGTAACATGAACATTAAGATAGGCATTATTTACACAAAGAATTATTATTGGGAGATTAATCATAACTTAAAAATTAATTTTAGTGACTACAACCCCTCTTTTTTTTTGGGTGATAAAAAATTCTGCTAGTTTTGATAATTTTTTCACAATAAAAATAACTGGTCAGGTGATTTATAATGTGAGGTTTTTGACTAAAATAGATAAATTGAAGGAGATTTCAAATTTATGTTTACCTGGCAGTAGCTTTGCACTTTCCAGGAACAAAAAAACCCATCCTTAAGAACCTAAATATTTCAAACAAGCAAACAAACGATGCATACTTTGAAAACCATCCTATAGCTAACAAGTTTATGTATTGAATACTTGATTAATATTCCATCTGTCAAAACCTCAAAACTAGGTGGAAAAATGAAAGAAGACAAAGTTATTCTGTGAGACAACAAGAATGAGTAATGGTAAGAAAACTGATTCTTTGTTCTTTATATCACTGCAAGAGGTTCAAAAATCTATGCGGGCAGCAATAAGAATAAGAGGGTTTCCAGTGAATGAGTCATAAAGGAACATCAGCATTGTCCTTAGTGATTTCCAGACCATTTTTTCTCCAAAAATCCTTGGCATCATCTCACCACTTTTCCTCATGCAATCACATATGGCTATGCAAACAATATTTCTCTCCCTGAAATTTGCAACTTGCTGCAACTGTGTGACTAAAGTTCTAGGCTTTTCACAACCCAGCCCACGTAAACCCCCTTGGCTTCCCTCAAGCCGAGCTGTGGACAGAGGGGCCACCTTGTCCTGTGCTGGGCTGTGTCATAGTACCCTCAGTTGGGCTCCTGTTCCAAGCTGCCTGGTCTCCACAGGCAATGACCTGCCTTATTCGACTTGCAGAAGCCTTTACTACACTGGAAGTCTGATGCTCTTTATTAATTCTGTATTTTGCTGAAATAGTCTGTAAACAATGAAACA
The DNA here is from genome assembly GCA_013400935.1 of Turnix velox. NCBI lineage: Eukaryota > Metazoa > Chordata > Aves > Charadriiformes > Turnicidae > Turnix > Turnix velox. Next base: position 87,872 of record VZTY01014769.1, on the reverse strand, counting down.
TGAATGGTTTTACATTTTCTGGTTACTTTCTGGTGACCTGAAGTATTTCATGCCAAACTTGATGGCCACACTGTTGGCTTTTTTGTTAACTGCTGTTTTCATTCCTTTCCCTATTGAAGTCCTGCTGGCACCAATGAGACATACTTTAATAAAAGCACAGTGATGGTACATCTGCTTTTGCTTGCATTACTGTTAAGATACTGAAAACTTGTTATTCCTAAATCATTACCTAAAAATTCTGCAAGAAACAAATTGTAGTTTCATTTGAGTATTGCCTCCAGTGGTTAATCCTGTACTTGATTCTGAGAGAAAACCTAAGTTGACTTACTGGGTACTATCCATGACACTCCCAGCCTGAATGTAACCATGGATGGGTTATTCTCACCAAGCTTAGTTTCCATGTAATAAGGCTTTTACATTGTCAAACTCATGACAAAGTCTATGGTTTCTTGGAGGTGATTACATATAACTTTTGAAACTTTGGCATATATTTTACTGATAATGTGACTTGGCTGCTGCAAAAGTTTAGTTTAATTCTGTTTAAGACTGTGTTCTCATAGGAGGCCTAATTACCTATTGATCTCAGCTGAACTGCTGCCCATCACCACTGTAGACACCTTTCTCGAAAGATCAATAGCAATATTAAGTCTCTTTTTGGTGTAAAGACTGATTGGATTGTTTGTTTCTTGTTGTACTGTTCTTGCTCAGATTTTTTAGCTGGATGTTTCCTTGAGAATCCCACCTCAACCCAGAAGCTGATATCCAAGCAAACTGTTCTGATTAAAGCCTCATTTTGAACAACAACACTTCTAATGGATTAAAATTTGCAGTTCTTCTCCTGACAATTTCAGCCACTTCTGGTTTGATCTGCTTTGTGATTTCTGCACAACAAATCTGCAAGAGGGACGAACTTGCTTGGTGCTGTAACCTCACTGCAGTGAAGTGCTATACACATTGTTAGTGGGTTTTTACCATCTGAAGCCAATTCTGAGTGAGAAACATTCTTTACCTAATCCAATTTATTTGGTCAGACTAAGCAAGAAAAATGAAGTCATCTAGATTTTTTTTGTTTGTTAGGCTTAAGTGATTAAGGAGAAAGGGACAGAAATTATATTCCTTTAGGAAGTAAATCAAATACAGTAGTATTGAACAACTTTTATGAATTTCAATATATCTTTCAGGAAAGCATTCCTTATGCATTTTCATTTATCATTTTGTGTTTCTCTAAAACCTCTATTTTTAAGTTACAATCACATAGAAATTGATTTAAACCAAAACCATAACTTCTGTGAGGCTCATTAAATGCTAAAATACATTCCTCACTTTTGTTTGTAAAACTGAAATTAAGTTTTTAGCACTGGCACTAAATTGTTCTCAACGCCCAACAATATTTTACTGGATTTCCTCTGTACATGAGCTCTGTGAAACCACAAGCGAGTTCAGCTATGAGAACTTTTTAGAGAAACTTTCCTCCCACAGAACAGTTTTGCAAAAATTCTGGTTTTCTCAAAGTTTAATGTTCAAATATCTCATTATAACACTTCTGACTCTGCTTTTTCTCACATCACGATAGTCTTGCTGTTTCCTGGCACACGTACTTAATAGTTTTCATACTCTTTAACTTCTTAATCTTTGAGCAGGACAAGAAAGCAAAACCACAGATTAATTTCATGGAGGTTAAGATCTCAATCCAATTGATGCTGCTTGAAAAAGCAGTAGGAAAAACACAAACATCTAGGTTCCATCAGAAAAAATAAACCTATTTAAACAAAAAGCTTGTGAAGGATCAGCAAAAAACAATGAAAAATAAAGAAGTAAATGACCCCTTGGCAGCTTCAACATTTGTATTACAATGACAAACACATACCAGTTAGTCTAGGCTATATTCCTAAAATTCATTTCACACTTGCCTTTAGTGCTGAATTCACTTAATGTGCTCAGGAAAAAAAAAAAAAGAAGCTTGTTCTTACACGTAACAGTTGCACAGTATGGATGAATGGTGCCACAGCACTTATAATTACACATGCACAAACATGATGGAAATTAGTATTACTGTAGATATCAAAAGCAAACAGACCTCATTAAAGAAATAACTGCAACAAACCCAGATGCAACCCAAAACAAAAAAGGAAAACTCCAAATCTAATGAATCCTTTGAATATTAATTACAGAATTCCTAACAATACACTGGAAAAGCTCTCTTGGAGAATTCAGTTTACTGTTTAACAGTTTCTGACTAATTTTATTAACCTGTACATCTGAGAGGATCAACCCCCTCTGGGTTTAATTAGAAGAAAATTCAATTTAAATCTAAATGTCAACATTGGTTACTAATTATGGCAGGGCCCTCGATGAGACATCCAGCCTGTAATCAGGCAGTTCTCTGCTAACAATTAACAGTTTCTTTCTGAGTTATGAGTGCATTAGGATTCCCCTTTTTCTAAATAAATATGATTCAGCATGGGACACAACTAATATTAAGAGCACCTACTGCTAGGTGCAGACATGCAGAAGAGCTTGCCAAATTAAATTACAGAGATTTCTCAAACATATAGCTGAATAATAAGCAGCTACAAAACTAGGTCAGGGTCGCAAGAAGCCGACCACAGCCCCTCCCCCCAACATGCAAAATAAATATACCCACTATCTCTGAATAGAAATCAGTCTTTTGTTATGCCCTTTGTCAGGACTACATTGCTGCAAAATGATATTTATTTCCACAGTCTTCGCAGCTGTGAGCTGGGCTGAATTAATCTTTCGAGAACTGATTCCATCTTCAATTTCATGTTTATGATTATAAAATGTAAATGCATTACTTTTAAAGAAAAAAGTGACAATGAAAAGCACAGACATAAAAAGGCAGCTTTTTACCCACTGCTTTCACTTACCCTGTACTAATGAAGTAAATCGACAACTAACTCTAAAATAAAAACAAACACTACAAAAATGGATTGTAGAAAATGTGTAGGAATGAGAAAACCAAAGAGAGTCTAAAATGAAGTAATTTGAAAATGTAATCTGAGTAGCAAATGTATGACTTTATGTGAGAAAATTACCAGAACATGGAAACATGACCAAAACTAGAGTGAGGTTAAAAGGTTTAGTCATTTAACTTGCAAACAGCCCCTCTCAATGCTATTACTAAGGACAATACTGAAAATGCTGATTATAGCTGAGCATGGCTATTCCTCAGCTCAATTATAGTTTTTTTCAAAAGCTTCAATAGTCTTTTCTGAACCATTTCATTCTTTTGACCTACTAATTAATTACTTCCATACACATACAATAACTGTCCTGGATTTCATGGAAGTTGACAAATTTGTGCCATTTCATCTTGGGACTTGTGCTCAAATACTCAACTTGCACTCAAGCATTGTGCTCAAATACTGCTGAAAAACACATTTTGAGATTTGTCAGTGGTAATTTCTAAAAGATAATATTTGTGAGAGGGAAAACAGGAATTAGAGGAGATATGTATGAAAACAGAGGCAGTTCTGTACGCAGTTTGGTTTGATAGAACCATAAAAATCAAAAATGCTGGACTTGGGCATTTCTTTGCTAAAGAGGAAAGCTATTTTCTTTCTATGATAAAACCTAAAACAACTTTAAAAATCCAACAACCCTTTTTTGTAGAGAATGTATTAAAAGTTATATTCTTTTATTCACAACTTCTTTGCAACATCTTTTGACCAACAGCCACCAAGTGGCAACTGAACACACTAACATCATTGTTGATACGTGCTGGCATAAGATACTGTAATTACAGCTTCAGGTACATTCATAGTAGTGAAGACACACCAATCACTTAGGATGATGTGACTGCAGTACTTTAATTTAATTTAGACTCGATTTTATATTTTTCAAGTTAAACCCTAAACCTAAAATCCCATATGTATGTGCGTGACTTTAAATCTGTAAACAGTTTCATATTCTCCCCAGGGCTGCTCACAGAATAAAAATTAAGTATATATGTCTATATATGAAACACTTTCAAATATGTAAGCAGGCGCTTATTGTTAAGCAAATGCTTAAAACACCTCTAGTCAAGAAAGCACTTACGGATGTGAAATACTTCATATTATGTATATTATGTCAGGCTTTCCTGAATAGTAATAAATGAAGCACATCTCAAAATTAAGTATCTGCTTTCCTCTATTTCTGAACCGATGTGGCATTTTTGCTCAATAATGAACGGATTATGCACATTTTAAAGTATAATGCAAAACACGGCTCTTAAAACCTTATGATGGAATGGCTGCAGAAGATGTTCTACAAATTTATCACTCGAACCTGACATGAAAATTACGCAACCATGACTACATTTGGATGCACCAACTCAGATTAACCACACACTCTCCACACACACCAGTGCCTGTGGATACTGGCAGCTATCTATACAAATGAACATCAGCAGTCACATTGAAAGTGGGTGTTTTAAGCCTGGTTTTGTCACAATGAACATTAAATACCCAGCCTCACTCGCACCACCGGATCCACCTCAGCTCTTCCACAAAGGTACATCTCTCTTCACAAAGGAAACTGGTAATCAGGACAGCTTGGCTCCTCATCTTACTGTCTGCATAAGTGTGTGAAAATTAGGAGAGACTGATAGAAAGAAACAATTTCCAAATTACCTCTGAAATTGTTACTCAGCTCCTGGGGATGGAGGGAGGAAGAGGAAAGAAAGGACAATGGACTGTCTGCCTACCCTGCATAAGTTGGGATCAGGAAAAAACCCAAAAAATCCCAAAGAAGAATTAGGCCATTGATGGACTACCCAAAGAAAAGGTGGTTCTGTATCTAGAAGCAGATGACTTAGGGTTGTGGTTCCAAGCTTTCTAGGATAACTCAGGAATTACAAGACCTAGTGAAAATCCACGTTTTATATGATACCCTGTCCTTCTCCAGATTTTTCAGCAAATAGTTGTTTGTTTCGGGGAAAAAAACTGCAAGTTTTTAGCTGAAGTCTGCCTCCCCTCTCTTCATCCCCTGATGATTATTACACTTCTCGGGTGGTTTAATTCATACATCCTTTAGTTTCTTGCCTTCCTGAGGCATGCAGCCATCACCCAGAAATACTCTTCTTGCTGTGCTTTCTAATTTGGTTACAATCTTTGTGTGAAACGTTGGCCTCTGTAAAGCCAGCAAAAGTTTTGCTCTTTACTAAAATGGGGCAGGGCTTCACATTTCATGTTTCTAAAATGGTCTTGTTTTCAGTTCCTTTTGTATTTCTGTTTTATACTACCTTTGCTAAAATTAGGAAAGTCATAACCAATGATGCAAAGTGTTTTGTATGATCAAAATTTCAATATTAAATCACAAGCTAATAAACAAAAATAAAATTACTATTCTTTCCTATGCATACTACAAAGTGTAATTTAGAAAATAATCAAATTACAATAGCATGACATGTTTTACCTTTCATTAGGCAAAGACTTGTGTCTGTATTTTCCCAGTGCTAAAAGAGTCTATTTCTTCTCCACGTTCAACTGAAGTTATAGTTGAGATCTTTTGATAGTACTAAAAAGGAAGTTCTTTTGACCACAGTTCAATAATAAGGTGAATGGAAAAACAGTTGGTTTCCTTTTGCTTCAGCTGTTTACCTTGATCTGTTTTAAGCAAAGAGAAGAGAAAGAGCGAGAGGCTGTATATATCCTTCATTACGTAACAACCACAAGTTAAACCAAAAAAAACCCTCTAAAATACTGTTTTGTTCTCATGGTTGACTCTCTACAGTTCTGATTTTTCTAAGTAATTTTGCTAGCACCACAAGAGACTGGAGGCCTTCAACTTAGCATCTAAAACCAATGCTAAAGGACTATATAGCCATAAAATGAAGAACTAAAGTGAAATCATTGCAAACCAACAAACAAACAAAACTAAGGAGATCCATGAATTATTATGTAAGTAACAGAGAGAAATTTAATATTACAGTTATGTGTTGATGACAGAAAATTTTACATGAGAAAATAAAAAAAACAGGCCTCTAAAAATTAGTTAGAACACAGGATTCTGAAGATGAGCTAGGACACTTCTGATGCTGCTGAAAAATTATTTTGAAAATGCCTAAAGATGATAAATCTATTCCCAACATAAACAATAAGCCAACCAAACTAAAATCATCCTGTACTAGATCTCATTGTGAGAGATAAAAATACCTCAATAATTGCCTAAACCTGGCGATTGCCTACATCAGAGCATTCACATATGAACTTCAATTACAGTATGTGAGATGCACGATGAATGGTTTTTTTTCTGTAAAAATTCAGTGTTCCCAAATAATTTTGAAGACACTTACAAACAAAACTGAGGAAAGCAGATATTGTGACTTAAAATAATACTGAAAATAAGACTACAAAAAACACACAGTCCTTCTGTCATTTTTGCAAAAAAAGCTTCAGAGCTATTGAGGAAAAGCAGTTGGAGCAATTGTTTCTTTAACTTCTGAAAAAGTAGAAATGTGGAAGCCTATAGAAGTAAATTCAAATCAGCAATTTAGAAAAGCAGATCATTGATAATGAATGCCAGCAGTCTGAACAAAAAAAAAAATTATTTCTGGTATTGTTAAATAGAGTCATGTGCCAGTAAAATCTGGCTCAGCTCTGGACCCAAAAGTTGATAATGAGATTATCACTTGTGATATAGAAGGTAAGTGAATCAAATACATATTTCAGAAAGTGATATAGTCAACATTTGTTGTGACAACAAAACAGTTGTGATTTCTTTTGTAACTATGTAAGTTGGTAAACAGATAAAGTGAAGTAAAAAAAACTTAAATTCACTGGATCAGAGAGCTTACACAAAAGGGTTCTGAAAAAAATTGGTTCATGAGACCTTGGGCCCTTCCCTTACTTACTTTTTAACTAAGTTCCAGTGGACTTGGGATAAAAACCAGAATATATCATTATTTCAGAAACCTAACTAGGATAAGATCAGACAAGACTCACTTTAGCCTGAATCTGAAATCATCAAAAGCCTCTTAAATCATAGAATCAAAGGTTGGAAGGGACCATAAAGATCATCTAATTCTGATGCAACAATAAATACAAAAAAAGCAAGTGCACTAATAGCACTGAATTTAATTTTGTAGAAAATACCTTATTTTTTTCATGAGATCACAAGCCTAACTAGCAAAGACTGAATTGAGATAATATATTCCTATTTCTCTTATCCTTTAGATTTCAGGCCACCTTTTATAAAATACTGTGTAAAGTCAACACAACCTATAACACACAGAAAAACCCTACCACTGGACAGATTAGTAAATAACATTGCCAGTGGGAAAATACAATTCAGAGAAATGCTTCCAGGCATAATGTTCTCAACCTGATGTAGTATCTCTACCACTTAATCAGGAAAATATGGAGATAATGTAAAGATCTGATTAAGTAAGTAGCAAATAGTAAACAGCAAATCCGGAAGATAGGCTGTAGAAAAGCATCTGGCAAGTGTACTAATTTGAACAAAGTTTTGTATATGTCTGTTTCATATATGAAGAATGGTAGGATGGAAAACAACCTGATGTATTGTCACCTGCACATGAACTGCCAAAGTAATGCAGGTAAGAACTAAGTAGGCAAGAGCAAGGGAATGCTGTGTTGTTAGTGAGGAAGAAAGGAATTCTAGCAGCTCTGCAACAAGTTACTAGTAAGAGCAGTACTGGAATATCATATCCAATTCTATGTCTACAATTCAAGTCATATCCTGAAGCAGTAACAAACAATCAAGGCCCAAAGAAATGATTCAGAGTGTCAGACTACGTAAAACTCTTTTTAAATGATTTACTGAAAATAAGGTCATGAGATACTTTCAACACAAACTGGAAATATCAAATCAAAGAAAGAAATCTGTGGTACTGAAGAGTTCTTTGTCAATAAATAAACACAAAAAGAGAAAAATTTTGAAATTTGGAATAGGTGATTCAAGCCAAACAGAACGCAGATATAACTGATTATGAATAATACCTCATGGAAGCAACCTACAAAGGAACTTGAAGTATTTTTCATATATACTACCTTGAAATTAAGACTGTATGAACAAAATGGAAGTTTTGATGCAAAAGTTTCTCCGTGTAATTGATTCTTGGCCTCTGTATGCACGAATTCAGTCTATGTAGGAGAACAGCACCTTATAATTCTAAAAATCTGAGTCTAAGTCCCAGGCTTTTATTAAAGTTATCAACAAAAGATGATTTATTACCCAGGACAATATGTAGCAGCTCATCTGTACTGCTGAGTGTAACAAATACAAGACAGCAGGAGTTTTGTCAGGTAGACAAAACCTTAGCCAGGATTAGAAAGCCAAGTGTTAAAATTTGCAGTTTGCATCCTTGGAGACTGCTCATAAAAGCCCTGCTACTGCCTAGCAGTGGGTCATCCTGAAAAGCTCGAACATCTGCCTTTCCTCTGCTAACGTGTAAGGGGGAAAGCAGTACATCCAGTAAGTGCCTGATTTAAACAACTATGTTATCATAGAGGAGATAAATACATGAATGCTCATAATACCCAAGTCCTTTAGCTGTTAGCTCATAAATAATGGCAATGCAGGTGTCACATGATCTCCAATCTCTTTCACTGATGCAGAGCTAAGTATGTGTAGACAGTTCCTGACTGATTACCACCAAACTGATTTGTAAAAAAAAAGCCCTCCAATGAGGGGCTCACTAGAATATTCCTGTATATCCCATCTGAGCATTTCATATCTATGCCTTTTAGAAGCAAAGAGTGGTTGTTATATCTCATTTTCATAAGATAATACAGTCATTCTTGTTGCCTCTTTTTCTGGATTATGTCCAGTTTGTCTTCATTCTTCCCTGAAGTACTTCACATCTGTATGGATGAGTGATAACTAGAGTTGTATAGCTTTTGGTGGAAAACATCTTAAGTGTTACGGAAACTTGTGGACTTTTGAATCCTCAGAATAAACTTAACATTTCCTGAAGTCTACTAGCAATGGACACCTAATTTGAAGATTGAGGGTATATGAAATAGTAAAAAGTTCCTCTTGAAATCAAGTCACAGAAATCCAACTCGTCTCAGGAAAGATCAGAGTAGAAAGATGCAATTTATCAGTAGAGCAGTTCGCTGAACTGCTTCAGCTGTTGAGTAGAGCTAATAGCAGCTTACACTACAAAGCATGTGATACATGCTAAACTCACCACAAATCTCCAAAGGGATTGACAAGGCCAGTTCAAAGGTCCTCTGTTCATTAAAACTTTAAGTAAAAATACAAGCAGGATAATTATAAGGCCAATACTGGGAACAGCCTTCTACGTAGGTACATAAGGTCTATTAAGAAGGTAATTGCCATGTTGTTACTCTGAGACAGCAAGTCAGAGAACATGGCCAGTTAGTGAGCTTGAGAAACAAAGGGTTTCTGCACAAACAGTGAATCTAACATTTTGCTTTGTGCTGGCAATAAATAAATAATAAGTCAGAGTCTTGCCCCCTAAGAAAAACACTGCACAGCTACTGAAAAAAATGTTGAAAATTATTGCCTCTGCATAACTTGGCATTCCTGTTCAAAATACAAGTGACATCAGGAAAAGGTGGTCATTTCCAAGAACAACTTTACAGTAGTTAGGCCTGAGAAAGACAAGGATGTACTCTGCACTTCTGCAAGTAATAATAAGTACCATTTTAGGTACAAAGGATCTTACACTGAAAAAGTACATTGAAAAGTGTTTTGAAAATGGCAGTGCTGTTCAGGCCCAGCTTTGGGCATGGGTATAAATTGTCAGAGGTCAAGACTCAATGCATCCATCCTACACAGTCCTCTATTCTATGCTAGGCTGAAATATCATGGTGAAAATGATTTAAAAATTTTAGTTTACACTGCAGATGTCAAAGAACTTGATATTAAGAAAAAAGCTTTGCACATATATAAAGAACATCTTACTGCACTGCTCCAGTTTATCCAATTTATGTTGCGCTTCTAGCTTATTTTTATTTGTGAGGCCACAAACATACTTCCTGCTGGATTCAAAAGCATTCCAGATTTTAAATACTACCATAACTCAAAATGTTCCAATTTCCTTCAAATTCTGAAATAAAAAACAAAACAGCTTTAATATTTATGTTTTCAAAAGGATGATGATGACTTTGGAGTTTTCAGTTAAGAAGCTGCCTTGAGACTATTTCAACAGCAAGGGAAAATTGTAAGTTGCATAGGCCTGACCTTTTAAAATGTTCTCTAATATATCATGAAAAAAAAAGTACAGTATTAAATAAGAAATTTGTTAGCCTTCAGCACAGAGGCAGGTTTATTAGCAAATAACTAAGTGGAACAAAAAAATCTATAACCCTGATCTTATTGAAATAATTACAGAATCTTTAATGTCCCAGTAGGCATATACAGAGAATAAGATGGAGCACACAGAAAGAGCACAGTAATGAAAACAGACAGAAATAGGCCATTCATCCTACCTTTTACTTAGTGCATATAAACCACTGTCAAAAGCATGAGAACACAAAAATGATTACTGACCAAAAACCAGTCAAAATTTCTTTTGTGGCACTAAATCTTAGAAACGTGTGGGACAAAATCAAAATCTACAAGCTTGGCAATCAAATTTTTTTTACATTTCTCTGCTTGTATATTGGGTACTTTTTAGTTAATCGATGTAACATCTCAAAGTCAATGTAAATCTACTTGACAAGTACACACTTAAAATCAGAAGAATCTCGCCATTTAACTATTCTGTATTTTGCTGGTATTGTACTCTGTACAGATTTAAAATACACGCGAATATAGTTTGCAATATTTAATTAGGTACAGAAAAAACATACAGATATACTCAGACATCACAACAAAAGCAACAGATTAGATGATATGCCAAACTAGAATAGGTAGAAAAATATGCCCAAGCTGGCAGTACTGCAGTAGCATTCTTATTTGCATTTTCTTTATAATTTATTTGGCCTCTACTCAAAACTTAATGGCACAAGCAAGGAGCACTATGCCTCTGTGCCTACTTGGAGTGGACTGGAAAGCAGAATGTGGTTCCCACAGGATGGGCTCAGAGTGTTGGGGTTCTTCTACCTAAAGAAGACCCCAAGGAGACTCTTTTTTTCAGTATTTAAAATGAGGAGAATGGTGGAAAAAGACTTTTTACCAGAGCTTCTAGCGACAGGACAATGGGCAACAGTTTTAGATCGAAGGAGGATAAATTTAGATTGGATGTAAGGATGAGATTTTTTACGGTGTGTGTGAAACTAGAACAGGCTGCCCAGAGAAGTTGTGGATGCCCCTTCTCTGTTAGTATTCAAGGCCCTGCTGTATGTGATTCTGAGCAACCTGGTCTAGTGAAAGATGGCTGTTATTGTGAAAGGAGATCATCTTTAGAAGTCCCTTCCAAACCAAACCATATTGTATTTACGCAATTCCTGTAACCCCAGTAAGATGTAACTATTCTAAGAGGTACCAAAAGGAACCACTCCTCTGCAAGACAGAGCTAAGATCTCAGCCTCTTCTTGCCCCTCCCTTTAACCTGAACATAAAGGGCACGTAGGAGCTTTATAAAAGCTGCAAAACATGCAGAGCTTTCAGTCTAAAGAACAGGAAGCCGCCTTCCTCATCCTTCCTTTCTTCCAGGAAAAACAAGATACTCTACAGCCCTAAAATGAACTAGTTATTTCCCCTTTCCTGTCTCCCCTTTATTTGCTAAAATTAGATTTGTGATTTTCTTTAATCAAACAAACTCAGCATTAGCCTATGATGAGACTTCTCCATCCACAAAAAAAATCTGTAAAATGTGCTTTACTCAAGCAGACAGAATAAAAGAAAGTTATGTTTCTAACCTCACTGCCCACTGTGGGTAGCTACTGTGGGTAGCTACTGAAAGCTACTGAAAGTAACTCCCAGTTTAAAGACTCAGGTTCCTGGAACGCATTATGAGAAGTATCTCCAACAAGTATTTTCCCTCTGTTGAGGGGGAAAGGCTAAGTTATATATAATGCTTCACTGCAGAGTGTAATTCTGCACTTCTTCAGAAAATGCAATCTTTGATTTAAAGTTTCCAAGTTTCATACAAAATGCTAACCATACTTTCCCTCAGTTGGGAGGAAGTGCCAACAACCTGACATATATAAGCTGACCATGAAATACTTTCAGGACAGTTGTCATTCCCTTTTCTTTTCCCATGGGGAAAGGAAGTTCACTTTCCTGTCATAGTGAGAATGCAGAAATTTTCATTGAGACACAAGTGCAAAGGAAAGGGCTTCATTATGTTATCCTAACTCTACAAGGCTGAGATAACAAAGATCCCAGATATATTTTTAATTGTTTCTCTGCACACTAAGCAAAGCTGCAACTCCTTAAGGAGGTGACTGTCTATGCCAAATGGCAGTTTCAAATTCCAGCTCTGCTTGCTTTGATATTTTTAACCATTTAGACTCCTGTTGTTCTTTAAAATATGGAAAGCACTTTGTTTCTCAAAGTAATTTCAAGTTTCTCTACATATTGCAAGTTTCAACAATAAAACCACCGTTTAGAGATTAAGAATTGTGAATTTATACTACAAAAAAGGGTCTTTTAAAGATTCTTATAAGTGGAACTAGTGTAGAGGCTCACATCCTGTTTCAGGAACTAATGTATTTCTTGTGAGCTACCAGAATCATAATCACTTCTCTCATCCTTGAGTACCTGGTGGCCAGTTTGTCATTTGTTGTGGCTCCTTTACCCTGCTCTGGCTGTGCAGCAGCATTCCAAGGAATACATCCAACTTTGCTTCTGCAGGGCATAAACTGCCCCACTCTGTAGGGAAGAAATGAAGCAACCGAGTCATACTACATCTTGGCAGGGAAATGGGAGGGGAAAAGGTGATTTTTGCTATTTATTGTGAAATGTCAAAGAAAAATTAGCATAAGTTACTTAGTTGGAGATGATACGAAAATGCTGAATGGCAAATTAACATTATGTTTAACCTAGATTCAGATTTGTGACATTTTAAAATTAACTTCTCCTTGTTTCTGGTGATATCACATATCTTCATGTTCTCTGCAGATGTCTTTAAATTTATGCTAGTAATGGAAACTAGCTTTCGCCATACAATTCTATAGTATATTCAGAACCTTCAGAAGAAATTGAAGGCTAATGTTGTGTACTGTAATTCAAAGACAGTACATATTTGTTTTAAAGATGTTGAGTTCTAAAGTTTCTTATTACTTACTGTCATTATTTTCAAGGTGTATTAATTCTCTCTTTTGTCTGCAAGGGCCCAAACCGGACCACATAGCGAAATGCCTCAAATTCATTATGCAGCTTCTCAACTGCTCACAATACTCCTATTAAAAATGCATAACAGTGTTCTTATTAAGGGTCAACACTGTGCACTTTGATTTAACAAATAGAATCGTTTGCTGAATGTTTTAGACATTTCTCTCTGTTGGATAAGGGTAGCAGAATTTCTGCTCTCCTTCATCAAAAACTAGGAATTTTTTCCTATATGAAAGACCGTCCATTCTCTAGATATGGAATAGCAACAAGGAGAGTATTTACATGTTGTTATAGCTTAGCTTACTCAAGTCAGTGAGGTTCTGTTCGAACCTGGTGGGGAGCAGCTATCTGCCAGCAAATGGGTGGTGAGTGTTCCACAGAAGCATGGAATGAACCCATTTTTGGTTTCTGTACCACAGTACCTCTCCAGCCACAAGTACTCACTGTCCATCATTGCACCATCCAACTCTGGAAGCACCGGTGAGGAGGATCCACTTGGTCCTTGGCCATTTCTGCCCATTCCTACTTTCTACCAGTCCCCTTACACTTTGCCTAAAACAGTGTGCTCTAAAGTCACTGTCACACAAGAAATCATATACAGTTTACTAAATTTCAGTTAGGCCATTTCCTACATGTCCAAACCACAGGCCTCTTAAGATAGGAGAACCTCAGAAGAATCACTGTCCAAAATAAATTGCTGTAAAAATTACTTGTCCCAACAGGGACTGTGACTTAATATTGACTGCTTTCAAGTCAAAGCTTCAGGTATTCTGATACACTTTCATTAGCAGTATCTTTGTGTAAAAACTGTACAATGTCTCATCACACATAACTGTTCTTGTAGTAAAAACCCTCAGAAAACTATCACAGCTCAGAAGCCTTCAACCAAGACTAATAGAGCAGGCAGAAGTTTCTGCAGAGACCACTGTTCTCTTAAGTTTATTTTCAATTTGCATATGATCTGTGTAGTTTCATTTTGCCCTGTGTTTGAAAGAGAAAGTACCATGAAGACATGAGCCACTCAACATGGAAAGTGTAACTAAAGTCTGAACCTCCAACTGAGCCTGTAACCCCACTTACTTTGGGAGAGAAATGCCAGAATTAGGCTGGAGGGCTACCTCAAGATCACTAAGATAGCAACTGACAACCAAACATATTCCCCAGCCTCATGTAGTCCTGATTGCCAACCTCTTCAGACCAGTGACTCGGCCAGAGTGCACACTGTCTACTTCCTGTGTGACAACAGCATGCAAGACAAAGGATGAGCTCCCCAAAATTGCTCTGTGATGAAGCTGTGACCAGCCTGAGCACACATGGAATTCTGGGAGTTAGAAAGGGTTTACAGATTTCCCCAGTTCAGACATTGTCTTTGAGGATCAGGTTCCCAACCATCAAACACAGAAGGGGAAAACAGCCAATTATTTTGTATTACTTTGGTTTCCAGTACATGCTAAATCAGTCAGAAGATCATCCACAGCCTGTTCCTGAGATATGACAGCTACTACACACTTTCAAATTGATTGCTACCAATTTGGAGCCTCCCAGAAACAAATATGGACATCCTGCAGATAGAGAGATTCACACATTTGGTGGAAGAGCCTTCAAAGTTTGAAAAGACAGCGCTAGTATTAAAATGCTATAAAAAGGTACTATGGAATAAAAAAATCCTAGAAATATTGTTTGAGAAATTATGACACAAATTCTGAAAGAAAGAAGTTGCTGAAAGTCTATAAGGCTGCATGTAAATAAATGTGTGTATATATAAAATATGAATGACAGATTGGAATATATGATGTAGATAGCAAAAGATTTTGAGCAGATTGTTAATTTATTTTAAACTGCATAGTAACACATCTAAAATACACTAATCACAACAATGTAAATACTCTTTAAGACTAGTGCTACATACATATTTAGCTGATTTAGTGTTTTCTGGAATTAAAAATGCAGATTAAAAAAACCCCATTTTTATCACCTAATGTATTATCATCCATGAAAAAATGAAAATGTTATCAGAAGATTCAAGTATGCTCAGGAACTATTTTTATTTTAGAGAATTTACAAGAATATGTATTCTTGAAATATCAGGTACTTATACTGCATTGTGCAAATGGAATGTTATTTCACCTCTAGATAATACTTTAATGATTTAATTGTCATCTGTGCTTTCGTTGCTATTCTATATGTCAGGAAAAAGACTTAAGAAAAGAGACTTTGAGGATTAAAGATTTTGATCATGGTAAAGGGCTGTGCTACACAACCTTGGTTTAAGATTACAGCAACACCCCATGGGTCTATTTTGTTGGCAGGAAATAAATGAACTGCATGATCCTTGTCACATAAGTCTGGAACAAGTTTTGTCTTTATTTGAACTTGAAACACCACTCCAAATTTTTGGGATAATTTAAAAAGCATTGCTTGATTCTGAACGCATTCAGTCCACTTGCTCCTGGTAAACGCTCCACTTCTTTCTGAAGATGCCTTCTGAGACATGATGATTTATTAATTTCCAGATACTGAAATGCACACGTAGACCCTTACCCTCGTCTTTGATACCATATGCTCTTTTCTCTAAGATTTGCCACACTAGGTTTCTACTCTGCTGCTTAAAAAAATCTGAGAAAAATTGCTGAGAGCAAGAACCTCATGACACAAGTGTCTAACTGGTACTTGCACAGATTTCAGAATAGAGATCCAAATTTGAAAATGCATACTTGGTTCATTCCTAACAATGAAAGACTTTACATATCTCTTTATTTATTGCCTAAATGTCTAGTGTTTCATCTCCAAACACATCCAGAATTTCTTCAGTTTCATAAAGGAGAATAGCTTATCTGCTAATTCATGCACAGCTCCAAGAAGAATTCAACAATCAGCAGTCTCTACGCTTAACACATTTCACCATTTAACTTTTTTTCCTAGATTAAGTCAAGCACAATTTTTGTAACAGTCAAAAAACCTACTAAGCTGCCACTCCTTATTTCTCTACTAGCATACAGTCATTAATGACCAACTATATTTGCCAGGAGATAACAGCTTACTACAGTGGTCAGTTACATAGAACCAATGATTAAAAATATCCTCTCTTGTCATCTAAACTGCAGCAGGAGTTCATTTTTGCAGTCATGTTCTGAAAGAACAAAAATCACCTAAGTAGGAAAAAACTTTCCTAGATGTTGCAGGTTCTGCCTAATTTATATACTTGCTGCATGGCAGACTTGGGAGAGGAACTTGCAAGACTACATCCTTTCACAGCTCATTCACATCCAAGGTCCAAACGCATGCTAACTACCACCATGTCTAGAGCTTCCTCCTTGCCAGTGACAACCCTAAGAGACAGATGAAAATTTACAGAGACAGATGAAAAACCAAAGCTTATATATGAAGCTCACCTTAATACAGTTCTATAAAATGAAAAAAAACTTGAAAGGATGAAAAATTGAATCTTTTAATGGAAAGACAGTATTTAAGGAAAAACTGCTGTTCAATTACGTATTTCACTATGAAAAAAACCTGGAGTTAAAGACCATTTGAAAGGACTCAAAAACTAAAGTAGGTTTGTTTCTGTGTAGCCATTGATTTGAGAAAAATATCAATAAATCCTGTAAAATATGTATTTGATTTAGAGATAATAACAATGACTATTAATTTTGTATTTAGAGAAACAATACTAATGTTCCAGTTCTTTGTTTGGGAAAATACTTTGATAATCAAATTAAATAATGGTACAAATACAAAACATCATTCAATTTACACAGACAAGGCAAATAATAAAAAACAATTATTTGGAACAGTGATTCATATTCATATGATTTCTTTAATTACTAGAGATATTGAACATTGTCATATTTGTTTCATTACATTATTTTATATTTTTTTACAAAGATTCAGTTTTTACTACGGAAGTTTGAACTACCTAAGAAAAAGTCTGCTTTTAATAAAATAAAGAATCTCAAGATTAATTTTTAGATGCACTTGTCCTAGGCTTTTATGGTCTCAAATATGTGCTAGGAACTGTAACCGTGTCTTGAAAAAAACAGTTATATAGAACTCCAAGTAAAACCCCAAAACCTGAGTAAGCCTATTCAGTCCCATAAATGATGAAAGTCAGCAACTCAGGAATGAGATTCAGAAAAAATAACCTTTTGAAAGATTAAATCAAAATTAATTTCTTTTCAAGTCCTGTCTGTAGGTCAAAAGTCACATCTATAGACAGGCATCCAAATTTTCCTTCTGAGCATGTTTAAGGGTGTGGTTGTACCAGCTTTTTGTATCTTACTCTAAAGTACAGCTTTCCAAAGCAGAAGTCATGATGTACAAATGGAAATGGGATATGACACTTAAAATAATAATAATAAATGCAAATATTTAGGTTCCCTTTCCTAATTGTCACAGCCCTAATCAGGAAGGAGCCTCAAGCTGTGGCCTCTGCTCAGGAAATACACATTTGGTCTGCTGGAAAACAAATTAATGAATAAGACACATCTAGTTTGCAAACCCTGAATGGTCTCAAGTAGGATGAATTTGAGTTTCTCATTGAAATAGCTGCTTTCACAGCTATAAGCAGTACAAAAACTGAGCATCTCCCTGGCATGGGTATTTTCAGATGCTAAAGATGAAAATTGGCTGGGTGGCAAATCAGGGATGCTTAATGGAAAAATCACTTTCTTAAATCTGAATGACTATAAGCATTGCATAAAGTATATTACTGCAAGCCAAATAAGTTCAGTTATTTAAGATGTAGTGCAAACACTGAAGAAACTCCCTGATCAACAATATATATGAAGACTGACTACAAGGAGCTGGTGTTGTGAATTAGGAGCTGGGTTACTAGAGCAAAGGTTACTAGAACCATGGATCAATCTTAGTTATAAAAGTGGAGGGCATATGATCAGAACAATATGCATCAAACACAAAATTAAGACATCTAGAGGTCTCATATGAAAAATAACACATAGCTTTGACCTTTTTCCCAAACCAAAACCACATTTCGGTCTCCAAATCTACCTTTCCATCCTGAGGACCAGCTCTCACCAGCAAAAAGTGAGGTCTACAGGTAGTTGGCTATTTTGGTACATATTTAGAAATCCCTAACTCAAACTCCGATGTTGCCCAAAGAGGAAAGAAAATTTTAGTCAAATGAATAATAACTGTAATGACAGTACTAGCATATCAGTTTAAATTAAAACTTTTTGGTTTAACTCCAAAAAAAAAGTTTGGTAGGATGGATTATTATGCAAAGGCAAAATACTCCACTTTTCCCCTGTAGCTTCATAAATGATGCATTTGAGAAATGGAGTGTTTACATAACTACAATCATGCATATATTGTGCCTTTAGCAATTTCAATAATATACACAGAAAATGGAGTTATCTTCGTTATGAACTTCATATGGACAACTTCATAAGTAGCACTGCACTCAGATAATAAAATGAAATAAAGATATCACTTTAGGCCATATTCAAACCTTATTTCCATTTTGTAGAGATCAAGGGTATAACAGGCTCGCTATTTGTAGACCATACAGTAACTTTGCTAACAGAACTGAGCATTTTTCCCCTAGCTCAGTTACACGATATATGATCTTCCATATTAAAAATGTGTTTAACTCTTCAAAGTTACTTCTTATGGCTAGTTCCCAAAATTGAACCACATGATAATATCAAAAGATACTCGCTATTTACTGGGCCTCTGTGCCACTAAAAACCCACAAGCCTTGGCAAAAGAAGTATTTGTTAATAGAAGGGTGGCAATATAAAGTAATTTGACTATGCTAAACTGCATGTCAAAAAGAAATAACTACTATAGTTATCAGCCATTTTCCTGGTTATCACTTGCATTTAATATGATAAGCAAACAGTATCTTAGTGAACCTTGAACCCTGCAGAGATGTAGATGAATTAGAGCTTTAGAGCACACGCTTTTTTCTTATCAGCATACAAATAGATAATAGCTTGGTTTTGGCAGGGATTCTTTATAGCTAAAGTACTTCCCCCTCAGGGAATCATACTGTCATTCATTTTTATTTTCAAAATGAAAACAAATGACATTGTAACTCCTAAGGGTGAAAATTACTTCAGTCTACTTTTTCCCCTGCACTCCCATCTATTCATTTTTAGTTAGATGGAATATAGATATAGTTTTTTTCCCCCTTTGGCTTCCATCGCCACAAAATGTATTCACTAGCTGTACAGTAATTAACAGCTCTTGACTGGAAAACTGCCAACATGTACAACGTGACACTCTTCCTTTGAACACTAACAAAGTGCATAAGTAATTTATGTTGGATTAAATATCCCTAACAGGGACCCTTAAGTAACCCAATCACTTTAAACAGGCTCCACATGTACGCTCCTGTGCAGTGAAAATGTCAGACAGTGATAACCCACTAATAGCACAGTTCCAACTATATTCCAGCCATTAGCATTTTATGACATCAATCCTCATTAAATCTGGCAAGGAAAAAAGATAGTAATGTTTCCCAGTTTTGCAGCCAAGGTGGAAGAGAAATGGAGAAAATGTAGACAGGTGCTGTCTCCCAAAAAGGATTAACATTTTTTAAAATGTGGTTGCAATTTTCTGTTAGTACCTTTGTTTGCACTGAAAGAAAGACAACAAAGAGGTAAGGGCTACAAGGACCTCAGTGGAATCCAGCCAAGAGTGAAAGAAAAGACTGGTATTTCAGCCATTGTGCTCCCTGCTAAAGCACTGTGCCAACTCATCTTCCAACCCATTATATGAAATTTAATTTAACCTGCTATGCAATTAATTCAGATGTTCAGCCTGTTTTTCTCATGGCAGAATCCCTCACACAATGCCTTATTTAAATATTAATCAGTCCTCTTTCAATTAGGACTAATTTGCTTCACAGGGTTTCTCTCATCTTCTGAATGCAGGAAAATGGAGGTAACTTGCAACGTTTGAGGATAATTAACATGGTATTTTTATAATACTGATACATCAAATGGGACCTTAATGAACCCCGCTGATTCCATTTAGTAAAGCATGCCTCAAAGTTATAATCAAGAGGAAAGCCATTGCCATCTGTTTAAAATACTAAGGAGCACAATTTAAACACAGAACAGTTATTTCTTTAAATTGTCTGTTGTAGGGGTCCACAAAAGTAATTTTTTTTCATGGAATCTAATTGTACAGTATTTAAATTTGAACCTTTTATTACATATGTGCAAACAGTGTCTTCCTAAAATGTAGAGGGCCCTCTTAATTAAATGTTGACAACCTCAGATAGAAGTAATCTTTGTTAATGTTAATTTTCCAAACATGCTGTGCAGCTGATACAGAGGCAAAACAATTTTACTCTGTTCTAATGAATATAGTATTTCGTGCACAGTAATTAAAGAACAAACTCTTCAAAAATAGGTCCTCTCCCCAGAAAAAAAAAAAGAAATGTACCCTGCAAAATGAAAAATAAAGGCATATGTTGTTCATTTGTTGGTTACTAAGAAAGGCAAACAAGTTAACATTTACACATGACCAGTTGCTCACAAAATGTTCCATCTGCTACAAAGAAGGTCGAAGTTCATCTTTCTTATGTTTAGAATTGCTCTACTGTTCCTAGGTAACCTGTAGTCAAACCCCATGTGACTGAGATATCAGATCCTGACTTCATCTTGGAAGAAAAGTCCTTAGTGTGAAAAAACAGCAGTAAAACACAGTAGATCAGACCACTTGGTTCATTTGCATTCCCCTGTAAATTTTAAAAGTTCATGATTAAGTATTGACTGTGCGCAAAACTTATGGGTTTTAAAAGTCAAAAATATTAGTACACATGACCTGTTAAAGATCCAGTATTTTGCTTTTTCTTGTATAAATACACTCTCCTGAGTATGTGACTACAAAAAAGGAAATGTCATCACTCTGTTAAATGTCAACAATTTACTAAAAAAGAACATGGTGCAAACCCCCCAAATTAAGTCACAGCATTTTTGAACTTCTGAAACATCATTTCATGCAGTTCAGCTCTGTGTGGAATCTCCTTAAATTAGTGGCATATTTGCACCTTCATGAGTACATATGTTAGTAGTTGTAGGACTGCTAACAGATCTCAAATACAGGGTATACTTTTATGAAACTCTGAAATAACTTAATGATTTTGAAAATTTGTTGATTTTTGAACCAGGCCAAGCCTTACTGGGAAAAACTTTCAAAAAGGCAAAGAGATAACCATTAAAGCCATTTTTATTTCAGAAATTAATTAAAACCTCAGGACTTGTCACTGGATCTACATGAATTATAGCAGCATTGGTGAACACTACCTGAAAAAGAAACTTGGGCATTCTGTTGTTGCTGTGGGTTTTCTATCCACTGAAGTCTAGAGGGAGCACCTGGGAAGAGATGACTACAAGGCAAAGGAAGAATGATCAGCTCTCTAACAATCTTTGTCTACTGGAGCCATCTCTAGGGCCCCATTTGAACCAGAACAAACTTGTGTTGTATGTAAATTGAACCCTAGCCATCCCTGGGGACTGGACTTAACCCACACAATTTTCTGATGTGGATACATAAGGATATTTTAAGCAGCTTTCATATGCCTATACTCAGAATTCCACAATGTGGAAAATAAACGACAACATAGATGGTTTCTCTGCTGTGTTTGTCTCTTTCTGTCTTTTCTTAAAAAGATCACAAATGTCTTCAACACTGCTTAAGATCTGTTGCTGATCGTAGTGATACAGATTTTGTATGAACTCATGGACAAGTAAAGGCAAAAATCTGAAAGTATGTGGAATATAATGCTGGTATGAACTAAACATTTACTAAAGAAAACTCTGTCCAAGTATAAGAAGGATCTTCGGTTTTTTTGCAAAAAACACGAGACATTGAATTCCATTCTCCACTGAGTACTTTGGAGTTAATTTTATCTAGTTTTGAGTACTCTGTATCACCATTTGCTCCAATTAGACATTTGGATCTCAGTACTAGCTGGAATATCCTGACAAGGTTAGGAAGCCCTCTACGTTGTGATCCACTTCCGAGTAATCATGTTCTTTTAAATTAACTTTTCACTCACCACTCCATTTCTCTGGATGAACTTTGCCAAGCTTCTTTTCAAAACGGTTTCTGCTTCTTTAAGCTAACTTGAATTCAGACAATTCTAACACTGGCCTTTTAACAATATTAATTTATACCCTGTTAAGAAGGACATCTCATTCAAAAGGGTAAGAGATCCTAGCAAGTCACATTATCTATATACTTTTGGATATGCTGGACTACTGCATTTTGTTTCCTTCACTGTTCTAGGGTAAAAAAATCAGAAATTACCCATGCAGTAGAACTGTAACACTTTTAATTGTGAAAATGTCATGATTTTACATCTGTCTGCAAGGGCGTAGTAGAGTAAATTTATCACCTACACCAACCATATGTGGTAGATAGCTATTAGTTATTTGCTCTCAGTTATTTCTGACTGGAAAGATCTGGACATAGGATCACTACCAACTTTAACATGAATATGAAGAAGTTCCACTATGTAAAGCTGTTACTTTCCCATTGTCTAGCCAGAACTAGTCCAATATTAAAGTTACAAATGTAACATTTTACCCTAAAAAATTATCCTGGGTGCATCCCAGAGTCATGGAGAGTGAAGACTATGAAGTTCTGGAATGCTGAAATATCTTTTTGAGTAAGATCCAATCTGAGCTACTTTTGCTTTTCAAGATGTTACTTGATTTCCCGTCTTCACAAAACATGCTGAGGACTTAGGATATAAGCATACATGAAGGATCCCAGGGCCAGCACAATCATTCCTGAAAGCTTTCAGAGCTTCAGTCTCTGAAACTGAGCAGAACACTGAGAACTAGGTCTAAAGCCCTTCATAATATGGTCTGCTAGGCTCCATGACAAACCATCATTGTTACTACACTTTTTCTTCCTATTGGTTGTTGTTACTGAGCTTTGGGTTTTTCTGGACTATACAAACATCTAGTTTCCTAAGTTGTCTCATTTAGTAATTAGCAGGTATCACTCTGCATCTATGAATGCTTGTCAACTAGTATGACTGCTGTGCTCTGTTTTGGTACTACCCTTTCTGAATCTATTTAAGATATATTCTCCCTGACTGTTCTGTGACTATTCATGTAAAGAGTGAAAGATCTCTGGGTTACATCAAGGATGTAACAGACTCATAAAAGAGTTTCTTGTGCTGCTGATAGTTGACATCCAAGTGTGTCTTGTGTCATTCAGTTGGCTGTTTTCTGCCTTCATGCTTCATCTGGCATAACTCATCCTTATCTATAGAGCTATTCAGAAATAGGAGGTGACAGGCAGCCACTGCTGTGAAGAATGGAGACTGTAGTGTTTAATCAGATAGTCCATGGGGTGAGTCTACGGTTGGGTGAGATTTACTGCTGGCACTGGACATTTAGGAATCTTGCTGGGTCCATGAAACTTCATCTTTGCAGATCTATTTTTCAGAGGCAATAATGAGAAAATTCTCACTTTGTAAAGAAATCATAAAAGCAGATCAATGAGTTGCACCCTTGAATGATACAGCTAAGGTGAAAGCATTCAGCTGAAAGGCTGAATAACTCAAGACAGATAACTCAAGAACAAACCTTAGTATCATTTGAGTATATATACCCATTTATCAGATTTATTATCCAGCTAATTTTAAAATCTTTCATTATGGCATCTATTATCTCCAGTTCCAGACTTAGCAGCTGTTCCAGGATCTCCATCTGGAACTTGCTCAGTAATAGGATGGACTTTATACCACCTAGTTCCTACAGCTGACCTACCTCCACTTTCACTTATTAGCTGAGACCTCTCAAGAACTATAACTGGAAGAACAGAAAGAAGTTTGCCTTTATTTTAGGCTCCTAATAAAAGTGGAGCATGTTAAACTTAAACAGATTTCCTTTTCCAAGTATGCACTGCTCTTTAAATATGTACTAACACATTCAAAGTGGAATAATAAGTATCACAAAACAAAAATGGCACAACACCTGATGCAACACTACAACAAAATTTAAAACAATATTTTAATTATTTTTTCAGAGCAGTTTTAAATGCTGAAAGCATTTTTTTTAACAAAATAGCATTTACCAAAATACTGTATGCTGTGTGACTATTCCAAAAACAGTATCATTGTGGATTAGATTCCAGCCCATATTCACACATCTCTACCTTTTTTCTCCAGTGACAAACTTGTTTTGAGATCTATGACACCTGTATGAGTAGGTCCTAGAGTTTATACAACACTATTTTGTTTTGGTGCTACATTATGCAACTTCCTTCTGTTTCCTGAGTCACATTAATTTTCTAAATAAATGCTCTCTCTTCCAGGAAGGGAGAATTTCCCATTTTTTCCTATTTTCTATGATTCAGTTTGCTCACACCGCAGGCAAACAATTCTTTCTACAGTAAGGAAGTATGTAAGTAGCACATTGGGAAAATAAAACACATTTAATTATTTCAGTGCAACTTTCAAAGGGATTATGAAAGAAGTGAGTTGAACATACTAGAAATGCCCCAGCAGAGTCTTAATCTACGGAAAGCAAAAATCCATTATTTTTACTTATCAAGAAAGAGAGACTGCAGCCATCAACACTGCCAGAACTGTCAATAAATAACAGATTCGAAAATATACACAGCTTCTGCCAATTACACACATTTGGCAATTGCATGTGTTACCTAGTTACTGTATCTTCACTCAGTGCTCCCCTTTGGCCAGAAAATGTAAATTGAACTCTGCTGATGCCATGGATGAAGGGTATGTCAGGGCATTCAGAGGAGCAGGACAACATATATTCCTGTCAAAAGTTTCAGAGGACTCCTTATAGCCCCTTCTCTCCTTCCTTCAATTATGCTAATACTGCGGTCACCACATTGGTGGGGATGTGGTCCAAAAATGAGAACATTCCCTTTTGGGAAAGAAAAACATAGACAATTTCCTTATCTAAATATTTATAAACCCACAGCTTCTTCCCCATAAATGGAGACCTACCAATATTTCATCTACATTGCCTCTGTTTCAAAATCTCGGAAAGGTATGTGTGCCATCTCTGAAATACAAGGCAACATGAAGTGGAAGTAGCTACCAAATTCTATTGCTTTGAACATGCAGTTTCATTTCTGAATTGCAGAAGAGAGAAGTTCAATCAGAATAAAATTACTCTAACTCCAGCAGCTGCACTATAAAAGCAGACTGCAAATAATGTACATCCCATCCCCCAAAGGGAAAGGAAGGGAATCTACAAGGCTTGGCTTCCACTGTTAGAGTAACACCACAGTGGATGTTGAAGAAGCAGTCTGCCTCACTGATGCACAGAGATGACATGGTGTAGTGAAGAAGCAAGCCAGCCATTGTCAGAACCCTGGGAAAAATCCTCAACAGCCACTGCTTGGAGTGATTAGCATCCATCTCCATGTCCCGCATCTCATCATCATGCACTCTTGTTACAAAAGGTAAGATACCACTCTGCATTCTTTTTCACCATACTCTCATTTCTAGTTACAGTGAGTGACTCACTCAAAGTAACACCTTATTTTATTTTTTTTACATATTGTGTAGCTGGACAATGGAAATAATGCTTACTAGAAAGCATTACTGAAGTTTCAGAATTGTAATCTGAAGAAGAAAAACACTTTGCTTCTGCAACTAGACTGATGTAAAAATTATTTTAAAATGTAAAACTGAGAATTTTGAAGAACTAGTCACTTCAAGTCTGAGAATTCAAAAATAAACAGATGAAAGTGTCACTGCAGAAAGAAATCACAGCTTCACAGCATGGAGAAAATAAATGTAAGTGCTTGCAGCAATGCTTTGAATGAAGAATTCAAAAATCTGACAGAAGATACTTCTTTCTTGCCCAGTACAGGAACAACCAGGTTAAGGTTTAAGTAAATTCAAAATCAAGTTTTCTCTAGTGTGTTATGGCAACTAGCAGTCCAACTGTAGAAATTTATCTGAATTTTTTTCAGAAATATTGCCTGATAGAAGTATTTCAGATATTTTTGCAAATCAGTTTTAAAGTGATAACTTTGCAAGACCACAACTTCGAAGTACTTTCACCCACCAAGTTTCAGAAAAGAAAACGTATAATGGAAGCTACATTATTTTGCTAAAAATGCTTCCTTGATAAATCCACTACAGAGAGAACAGGAATCAGAATTAATATTTTTCCAACATCCCTGGGAGCCTGAACTTTGAACTGGAACATAATCTGGTTCAAGATCAGGTTTACTAGTCTTGGGAAAAAAATTTAAAGTATGTTGAAATTGTGATGTCCTTCCATAGTTGATCACTTCATCATACCATTCACCTTACAAAAAGGCTTTCTTTATAGTAAATTATTATTTAATTACTTAGAAAATAGCCTTATTTAAGGGGGAAACACAGTCTATGTGTTGTGGATGTTATGTTTCAAAACTTCCTCTACTACTTAAATTGATTTGTTTGGGATTAGAAATTAAAATAGCAAATGCTTTCATTTTCCTGGTATATCGACTCTGATAACATGTTTCTTTGCTTTAATATCACCTTTGAGAGGATTCTTGTACTTGCAGGAGGAAGAGGAAGCCAGTGAGAAAATGCAGGAACAATGTCTGGTACTTGGTGAAGCTGAATGAAGACAAGCCAGTGAACAAGAATGCATTATAAATCTGCTGGGCCAAATATAGCATGGATATGGAACAGCTGGCTATGTCTGCCATTCCCACTTATATTCTTCTACATCCACTGACATCCAAGTCTGTACTAGTTATTACACGTTAAAGTTTGAAGAATTCATCCATCACTTCTATGAGCTTTCTTAGTACCACTGTTAGCATCTGGCACTTCTACACACAGACATATCCAGTTCTACAGCCTATATTAAGGTTAATGATCACAAGTCATACTCTTGGACTTTACTGAGATCTCATGTAACTTTAATTCCACTGACTTGAACAGAAAACTGTGAAGATCAGGACCATCATTTTTAGTGACTTTGGTCACCCAGGTACTACTTGACAAGATATTTATTTCATTGTAAATTTCAACATAATATTAAATTAAAGGTGAACACATTATGTGCAGTATTTACTAAGAAAACTAAAGAATACTTAACCAGTGAAAACAACAACATACATTTTATTCTGCCCCAAAAAAAAAAAAAATCAGACATCAGTTCCCCTATAGTTTTGTGGGTTTGTTTTTGTTTGGTTTTTTTTTTTTAAAATCTTTCTCTCTCTCCCTTAAATCACTACTTGGTTAAAAAGAAAAAAATCTGAGGATATAATGCAATCTAAACAACAGTTAAAGTTTTAACTTCAGAAATGCAAAGCTTCTTAAAGCATACCCAGGAAAACAAGCTGTATGCAGTGATAAAATTGTTACGTACTGAAAATCCACCAGTATCTACACTTTACTACAGAGTATAGGTATTGTTATGTTAAATAGAAAAATATTTTTTAGTAATTCACTGAAATCCTATTTGCACACTACTCTTTCAAGACAGATAATGTTACTGAAGTGTAGTAGTATTTCCACAGTGCACAACTGCAAAACCCATTAATAAAAAAACCTAAATAAAATAAGAACCTGGTAACAAACTGCAGCAATGTCCATCTCCAGGTCACCAATCCCAAAAGGTTAAAGGGAAAGCTTTCCTGTGAACTCACAGGAGAATAAGAGGTTTTTGCTCCCATTAGAACTCATACCAAAGCCAGCACCATGCAAATCATGGCCCACACCACTGAAGTGGAACCAGGCCTCCAAGTAAGATCACCTTAGCATCTCAAGCTACAGCCATGGCTCTTCTTCCATTTCACCGAGAAGAAACACATGAGACATACAGACTGTCCAGAAAAGCCCTCTGCAGAGACAGACATCAAAGCTGCAGAAACACTCCTTCGGAAAAGCATCTGTCATCTGCCCTAAAAAGATATCCGTAAGTAATTGGCCAAAAAGCCAAATTTTTATCTAGACTTTTGCAGAGTACTTTCAGTATCCCCATGCTACCAAAAGAAAAGTCTTGACGTTCTCATCTGTTTCTGTAGTCATAAATTTAGCACATAAGGAGGAACACTAAATTTCCATTTCTTTCAATGTGATATTTTTCACAAGTCCTAAATTTACTTCATCAGAAATCACAGAACTGCTGAACTGATGCAAGATTTGAACACAAGGGTGAAATAATTAAGTTTATACATAAGTGGATAGTTCACATTAAGCATATGTTGCTGTTTAATATTCCCTCTGAGCCACAGTCTCCCTGTGAGGATTTCAGTATTTGATAGAATAAAATGCAGGATACAGAAAATCAAAATGTCTCATATATTTCAGTTGAAGAAAATCAAATGTTTACTATTAAATTAGGATTTCTTCTGCAGTGTTAATCTTCAAGCAAGAATCGGTCTTATCTGTTGCCTTCATGAATACTGAAATAGTTAACTGATTAGTCAAACGTTAACAATTGTTACTCAGGCTGTGCCATGAGATTATGTACTCACACTGAGAATCAATCGTAATTAAGTAGCTGATCAATGCAGGCACCTTTTCAATGTGCACAAAGCTCCAAAATACCAGTCCAGTTGCTAAAACTAAGCACAAGGATTGAGAATGCACTAAAAAGTGCATTTGCTTCACTGAAAACTCTTTCACTGTAATGCAGAGGAAAAAGTATCCTTCTCTCTTTTTTGACATGGAATAGAGAACTCTGTGACACTGACAATGTGTTTGGATTTAAGAACAAAAACATCTATTAGACACTGTACCCCATCATAGATAAAATCTGAGTAAAATTACCAAGCCAACTGGTACCCAGGCAATCCCAGGACTTTCTGAGAAAAGAAGGGAAATAGAACCTATTCAGTTGCCAGTGTCTTCAATCTATACATTACTGCAGAGATTACATTAAAGCATTCCTAATGTACTTAGCACAACAGTTTTAAAAAGCTTATAAAAATTATTTCTAATATGATTCCTATGAAAAAACTCATTATATACATGGAACTGCTCTGTCTAGTCAAGAATAATATATTAATATGTAGTATTGCATCAATTTTTCATGCACATGCATTGTCACAAACATACATGTCCATGTACAGAAACACAAAGTTGCACTAAATTGACTATACAAGGAGATGTAGCTTATTGAATCAAAGAACTTATGTTGCAAATTTTAAACTTTTCCTGATTTCTAAATATTCAGCTATTGGTTTTCTTTGCAATAATTCCTCCTCTTTGCTATTAAATTCCATCACAATATTTACAAAAACCAGAGGCATACAGAATTTCACAGACTTGAGTAATGCATAATGTAACTCTGTGACTTACAATGGATGCAGTCATAACAAAAAATATTATATGGGTATAAGGGAGCCCTCAGTGTATCTGAAGGTTATATATACGTTTTTGTATGATGTGAACATTCCATAGCCTGTTCCAAGAAGAATGTCAACCTTTCACAATAAAATCTATATCAGCTATTAAAATCTAAAATGAAATGTTATACAGCACAGAACAACTAATATTTTATCTTTGTTTGCTTTTTATTTCATCATTGCAGAAAATTAGTTTTCTTTTTTACATGCTTACATGAAAAACTTGAAACAGACAATAAAGCTCAGCTTTACCAAAGTTTCAGAGAAACTCTACCTACCTACCTTTGCTAGATGGCCTGAATTCTACATTTTATAACCCATTAATATAGTAGAACACAACACTGCAATAACCAACATTTTTCCGTTGGAAGTAAATGTACAGAATAATTTGCCAGTGCTTTCTCCATTGAGTAGAATGTATGATACTTCTGCACAGGATGTATGTGTAAGGAATGCTATGCACAAGTACAGTATTTCCATGTGATGACCAATATTTTTCTGAACAAAGTGCAAACAGGATTTTAACAATGCAGAGTTTGCTCTTGCAGCATACACATAACTGCTACTGATGTTAGAATAGATTAAAAAAAGAACACAAAACCCCCAAAAAACCAAACCAAAACAAATAAGAAAAAAGCCCAAACAACAAAACCAAAAAACCAACACCACAGAGAAGCCTTGAAGAAAAATGCTTTGTAGGCTGAAGAGGATTTATCCACAGTGTTTAAATTAAAGCACATAATACTTTGATACTGAGTAAAACTTATTCTACTGAAATGTAGACTCAATAATATTCAACCACCTACTCTCATATAAATTGGGGCAATTGCCTTTTCCTCCTTATTTGTTAATATGTCTGAATGATAAAGATGACAAGCCATCGTGTGTCTGAAAGTTGCCTTTGTTAGGCTAACAAATGGAACAAAAACTGATGAAGCACATGGGTACAGGTTTGCACGCACTCTGAATTAACCATTCTCTCAGCTTTGCTGCACTGACTGCAGAATCTCAGCAGGTCTGTCTAGGAAATATATATAGGCCTGTCCTGGAGAGAAAAAATATAAACCATAATTTTGGCTGTTGTTTTCATTCCTTTTATGCTGACCAATAACTCAGTTTTCTTATATCTTGCAATGCAGCCTTTATAACATGGTTTGCTTTGTACTGGCATTTTTAGGCCATTTTTCTTTAACTGTCATGTTTCTCAAACAGCTTTAAAGAATGAATTACTGTGTTCGAACAAGCACTTCCTCAGTATGATATGAAGCACATGGATCAATCTGTAGGTAGTAATAAGAGAAGAAACATGATTGTCTGTATTTGTGGATTAACCTTTGGAGTTTTCAGATATAGAACTCAACAACTGCTAACTGAAAGAAAAACACAGAACAATGGCTTATATGAAGGATAAAATCCGTAACAACGTAAGATCACCTTATCTGAGACCTCTCTAACTCAAGCCTTAAGAGCATGATGTAGGTTCTAAGCATACAGTCTATACTCACAGACATTAGAAGTGTTTCTGGAGGTTGAAACTTCTAAATGTTCCCAGAGGCAGATTAACAAATTATCTTGAGTTCAGCTATAAGAAATGCTGTAAGCCAACAACCACTGCTTTTGTTAATTTTCTGAGTTACTGAGTCTTACAGTGAGAACTGTATTTTTTACCTTCTGCTTCTTACTTTGTACGTTATTTCTTTATTTTCTTTTGAAACAAGAGTATACAAAATAAAATCTCTATTTCCAAAGCCTTTGGGTTATTAGAACATTGTGTAATTGCCTATTCATCATGATTATGGATGAAAGGATTGAAAACAACATCAAAAAAAGTAGATAAAAATATCAAGACTTCCAGAGATATTCCAATATTATTCTAAACTGAGTATGCAGAAAGCTTATTTTAATAATTAATCAAATAGCTGTATTATAATAGCAATAAATGATTTAAGATGTAATTAACTCAATTATAAACATTTCTTATGAATACATAAAAGATTGAAATCATTAGCATATAAAAAACATTACAAGTTTTGGTCTATAAATACACTCAAACAAGCCTTTTAAATGCTGAAACCACAATGCACAATATCATACAGGATTCATGAAAGTTAATACAATGATATCAGGATATTCCTTCAATTTCACATAGTCTTGTTTCATGACTAGAAATCTTATCGTTATAGCTCATATAATTCCTGCTTTGATATATGATGAGCTATTTTCAGTCTCAAGTTATCTCAAAAAGCCCAGCTACCACTGTCTCAGATAATATTTCTGTTGACTTCAAAGTTTCACTGGTTTACATAGTGCAACTCACACAAATGTAAGTTCAACATATTTATTACAAAGTTTTATTGCCTCAAACTAAAGTTAATTAACTTCTTTATGCCAAGTGGAGGACACTGCAAGACTTATTGTTCCAGTAAGAGACCTCAGTAATATTTTCAGAAGAGGGAGGAGAGGAAGAGAGCCATTTCTATGAAATTAAATGGTTCTTTAAAAAAGTGGTAAGAAATGATCATTAAAATATGGAAGAAGCACCATGACCACAGAACCAAAAAATAGTTGCAATAATGCACATGAAAAAGAGCAACATTGGGCTGTGCACAGAAAATGCAAGGCATAATGAAAACTGCTCACTCACGCCATATTATTTTAAAACATATGGAGTTCAGGTTTTCATTCTGTTAGGACTGGATACTATAATTTGTTTTGGATTTTTTAATTTTTTTTTATTAGCATCCATGGCACTGCCCTCTAAGAAAAGAGCTACATGTAATATGACATATTAAGTATAAGTAGTTACCAGTTGTTACCAGTTGTGATATCTTAAAAAGCAACTGACCCAGCTCTATCCACTAATTACCACTGGCATTAGGCCACTTGTCCCCACAGGAGGCTGGAGAGATGCTCTTTTAAAATTTGAGTCAAGACTTCTGCACTCAGATGGGGTCTTTCTCCTGCCTTGAAAACATCAGTGATACTTCATAGTCATAGCCATCTAGGTTGGAAGGGATCTTTCAGATCATCTAGTCCAACCATCAGCCCAACTCTTCAGCTACCTGTCTTCTGTCTTCCCAAATCAGTGATTCCACATGTAATACAACTAGCACCTTACAGTATTAGCATATATTTGATGAAAAACATTGGGTCTTTTAAAAAGATGCATAATTACAGTAGCAAATGGAGTGAATGGACCTATGGTGATCAATACTCCTCTTCATCACAAAATGTAAATACCACCAGAGATGTTGATATTCCTTTTTAGAAATTTACCAAGTATTTTTTATGAATTTGACATTTGCTGAAATTTATTAATACTGAATTGAAATTAAGGCCTCTTTCTGCATGTAGAGGGTAGTGTATAGATATGAGATGGCCAGGAATTAATTGCTTACTCAGGAATACCACCTCTTTTCTGCTTCTCTCTCAGTTTGAAACTGGTACAGAAATTACTTGAGAGGCAGACTCGAACTTTTTATACTCTCCCTACAATGGGAGAGAAATGGTTCTTTTGAACAAGATGGGGAGACGCAATGGCTCCTGTAAGCTTGCTTTCACATACACCAATGGTTTCCACATACATCTCCTCATGCAATGGACAAACATCCATATGTGACCTGCTTCTTCTAGTCATGCAGTGAAAGGGGAGGAAATACACAGCAACTCCTTCCAATTGCATGCAATCCTAATTTGCTTGTGAGGAAAAACATCCTTCTTCACACTATAGAACATCTCAAAGTGAAGTCTCATGTGAACAAAAGTAGTAGGCATAAACCAACAACGGTAAACAAAATGCCTCAAATTAAATTAAACTGAAGAACTACTCACTGCAAATTACCTATGTATGTGAGGATCCATTTGGGATACATAAAATTAAATTAGTGTGAGAAATTTTTGGAAACTTAAGCAGAGGAAGAAAGCAGAAGCTGAATTGCAGATAATCGCATCCTTATGTCATCTTTAAAAATATGACAAATTAGAATGCTTATGAAAACACAGGAAATGTGGTCCCTGACGGGCTAAACCTGAGCTCCATTTCAAAGAACTTTTCCTCTAGTTGTCTGCTGCCCCTTTAAAATCTGATAGCGGAGACTCAGGTCTGGTCAGCTTCAGGCTGGCATTTGTCTTTGATGACTAATTTCTTCTGTGCCTGCATATCTCTTCAGGCAGCTAATTTCTGAGGTTTAATCTAAAAAAAATCTAACGTGAACAAGAAGTATGAAACCAATCTAAATAAATTTACCGTTCACAAAATTAACTTTAAAATCTTAAACTATTCGGAGCTTTTTATTTTGCATAAATTCTTGGGAAAATGACAGAGCAACATGAAATAATAATTCAAAGGGTGACATTCTCCCTTTTCATTCAATAATTTGTCCTTCATTGATGGTTGCCCTCATGCAGAGCAGTGGATTGTTGACTGAATTTAGCAGCTGAAGGTGATTCGTTTGGGGCCTTAATCTTAAAACCTCTCCTCTTGCAAGTATGTTTCAAATAGTGTACTAAGCAGTGTCTGCAAATTAAGGATACAAGAGAGACAGTGGCTTGATATTATCTGTGCAAGCTGCTTTTCAAGTCTTACAGCAGATCCTTGGACTCACATGTATTTTGTCAAGCTTGAATAATGTGAATGCCTATCAATTTTCATATGAATAAGAAATTAATCTATATGAATATGAAAAAGAATTTCATTTTCACTTGAAGACATATTGAATGTTTTAGAAAACAAGAATAAAAATTCCTAAATTCACCAGAAGATTGTGATTTAATTTCCTGCTTCACAAAGGAAACCACTGAAACATCACCTCATGTACTTATGACTTAAGCACTACTAAACTGATACTGTCAAAGTATGACTTAACAAAGCTCATAATCTACAGTCTAAGCCAGACTCCTTCATGTGAATAATTTTAGTGAACAGACAGATTTTAGCTTCTGTAGTACAAGCTGCTAGCTTCCAATGCACACGACTATATCCACGTTTTTATGTGAGACCATTATATGGTACCAACAGTGGTAGTGCAATGATTCCTACAGGTAATTTCCAGCACTGTTTTTCTTCCCACATAAGGAACCTGGACTTAAAATGTTCCTTCAGAATGTACTGAACCTAGAACACAAGGACTCTTGTCTACAATTCTGCTGATGGTATCAGCAAAGTCAACCTAATGAATCGGTTGTTCGCCTTCAGCACTGGCTTTAATGTAGATAGAATCAGCAGCAACCATAGAAGTAAAAAGACAAGACATGCAACCTAGGTAAAAATCAGGCACTGTGTTTATTCCTCTCTAAAAGAAAATAAACCCATTTCCTGCAAAGGACTGAAACAGGAGAACTTCTGAAGGACAAAAGATACAAGTCAAACTAGAAAGTCAGGGATCTTCTCAAGCACCCAGGAATCATAATGCAATCAGGAAGGTCTTTTTGTAGAATCCAATAAAATCACAGCCTCTTTTGGAATTACTGAATAGGTTGGCATAAGCAGTACTAGAATATAGTGGATAACCTTGAGAAATAATTTGCCTGCTACAGGGATAAGCAATATGACTGCTGAACATAGGAAAACAATCTAAAATTAAAAATAAAACCATCTCCCCAAGATTTTAATGCTAATTTAACTATTTTTTCCCAACGACCATTCAAATGAACAGGTGCAGGGTTGTATAAGCACTCTTAGGGAAGTGCTCTGCTTGCCAGACTGGCAAACAGAAAGAGGAAAAAAACTTCCATGAATGCAGTCATAAAAATATCTAAACCTTAACCTTTAATCATCCTTAGCTGAATAAATAAACTATATGTAAGATAGAGATTTTAACTCTAACGAGACATATTTGCAGTGACTGTCTTTTAGCAAGCAGTGAATTTCTGCTTATTAGATCAATTGTTTGAAAAGATCATTATCCCGTACGTTTAGCAATGCAGGACCCTTAACAACTTTATTCACAGGTATACAAAGTATTATGAACAGAAATTTAAGAAAAAGGCATGCCATTGTTTAATGAATCATCAAATTTTTCCAGTTTTGTAACACATTAGTTGCCAGTGGAAAGTATTAATTTTTTTTTTCCCACAATGATTTTCAAAGTTTGAATTACCACGTCGAATTTACAAAGTTTCATATAATTGTATCATATGAAGCACTATAAAACCCACTATGAAGAATGAACAGGTTATCTTACAACTTATTATCTTCCTCCAGGTTGAGAAATAAAACCTTAGAAAATAGATATAGGGTAGACTTGGATTCGGCTATTAGGCACAACTACAAGCAATCTAGGTATAAATTGCACAGCCTATGAGTATTCCTGAGCAGCATCCGGATAAAAGCAAACCCTCCTGCCTACAGGGATCTACAGTATTCATCACAGCTTTATGAAAG
Organism: Turnix velox; assembly: GCA_013400935.1. Taxonomy (NCBI): domain Eukaryota; kingdom Metazoa; phylum Chordata; class Aves; order Charadriiformes; family Turnicidae; genus Turnix; species Turnix velox. The sequence continues at coordinate 51,949 of VZTY01014769.1, read as the reverse complement.
CTCTGCTGTGATCTCAGGGCTGTAACAGCAACACTTTGCTCACATTTAATGTGTAATGAGAGGCTATTCTCTTATATGAATCTTCCACCTGTGAAATTTCCATCATAGCCAGAAGCTGTATTCACAAGGCACTAGCCAAACCCACAAATTGCTGTTGAGCATTAACTCTGGAAAACATTTCTTCCCAAAACACAGGGTCCCTTTGGTCTCTCTGGTCCCCTCCTTTCTTCTGCTCAGTTACTTCAGCAGAAGACAACAAGACCCATTCTGATCCAGTCTTAGGCAGAGTAGCTACAGCAAGCATTTCTAAATGTGGGGAACTCACATTCTAAAGATAAGACCAAAAATACAGTTGTTTCACTGTTCATACACAGCCATATAGTTGCAAACTACAGGAACTAGCCTGATATTTACCCAGCAAGACATCTTTGGTGGGCAATCTGAGCCTGACCATCAGGGATCTGATGAAAGCCAGTGTATATACGTTTTGGTATTTTTAAATATCTACATTGCAAGTATTTTTTTAAAGGAGGAGATGTGTGAGGAGGAAATGCCTAATTGTTCACTGCAAGTAAGTCTAAAGATCTTGCTAAGGTTTATGATGGAGTAAAGACCTTACAAGGCATCTAGGATGCTGAAACTGAAAGTTAAGTTCTGTGACAGAGACCTCTCCTTTACAAAGCTGTTACAGCTATTATCACGAACAGCTGATCACAGGACAGCAGCTACCTCCTACACTACACTTCAGCAATTTAGAAAAGGAAATTATTCTAGTCCTGAAGATGCTTTCCAAGTGGTGTCTCGATTGTTTTTAAAATAAAAAGACTAAAAGGTATTAAAAGCCTTTAAAACTACTGCTTTCTTACCAACTTTTGAAGTTATGACCCTAGTGGTACAGATACTGAACAGCCTACAGGAACTAGAAGTCTAGGACTTAAAAGATAGCGGAGCTGGGCTCTTATAGGTAAACGACTGTAAAGTCAGATTGTTTTAAAAGCGTAACTCTTCAGTACCTCTACAGTTCTCCAAAAATACCTGCAGGTTTCTTTCTTTTGTAGAGGCAACTTTCTCAGAGCTGAACACTCTGGGAGCTCTGGAACATCTTAAACATGTAAGAATGAGTGATGGCTTTTTCAAGAAGGGGGAGAAGCTAGTAATTCTTCACAAGAGGATAGAAGAAAGAGGGTTTTTTGGTTTTTTTCTTAGCCACTCTCTCACGAAAAAAATATCCCAATATAAGAATCTTAAAGAAAATAAATTAAAGATAAACAAGAAGATAAAATGAGGGTATAAAGAGAAAAAGACATTGAAGTTGAAAGGGACAAAAAGAAAGAGTCAAAATAAAGAAAAACATTCAAGTACTCCTGATGTCTTCTGAGGAGTAGATTAGAAAATTATGTGTCAAAAATATTGTGATTCTCTTTATTATTATATCTCAGGGAACACTTTGATAGTCTTGTGATGGGAGTAATTACTATACATACATAGAAAAGGCTTTTTAGGGGATATGAAAATATCATCACTTTAGGAACTTTGCACTAATTACACAACACTATAATCCACTAAAAATTATAATTATTACCATGTTTACCTTACTCAAATATGCATCACACTTTTTACCTTATAAAAGTCAATCTTTTCACCAAACTGACCACTCACTAATTGCTAAAACTATTCCACCATACTGGGGTAGAAAATTAATACTGTCAGGAAAATACTAGGCTCTGAAATGTTGTCAAAACAAAGAATATTGATCTTCTTAAAACACTGCAGTTAGTATATAAATCACCTGAAAATGATTGACATTAATATGTGCCTTTTGTGCAAATGCACTTTATCATGTACCTTTCTGACAGTAATAGCATTTTATTATACTGCATGGCACCTTAACATACTCCACAGACAATTTTTGAGAGTTTCCATTAAAAAAAATAGTTGTTGAGCAAAAAGAAAATTAACTGTCTTTATTCAGTTTGATTTAATACCTTGTCAGTTTGGTGCATTTTTTTACGATTCTTTGTATAAATAAAAAGTTGAAAAGAGCTATTCTAATGGTAATTTGGATCAACCTTACAAACATATGATTCCAGGTTTCTAAAAGAGGCCCACTTGAGGGGGCTTTAAAACCGAACAAAAAGAGCCCTAGGGCTCTACAACTCACATTTAACCTACTTACATGAAAAAGGAACTGCTTTGGTTAAGAATAAACTTCCACAAGCTCAGGTTCAAACCAAACATGCCAGCATATTAGTGAGGAAATGAAACAGCAAATAGTAACTCTTTTCATACTTGTAAAAGAATACTGTATTTATTTAAGCACTTTGGCAGAAATTCTCTTTTTAATTAAATTGCATTTACTGAAATAACATTTTCATAATTAAGAAAAAATAGTCAATTCCTTTTAAAGACCAATGAAATTCAGAGCAAACGAAAATATGTGGAGAAAACATATAATTGTGAGAATAAATCTGTCTGATTAACTTGGGACATGAGTCAGGAAGAAAACGATAGTCTATTATTTGTGCTGCACAAACCTATGCAATGCAGCCATAGTAACCCAAAGAAATTAACTTTTGTCCATTTACAAATCACTGTTACCAGTACACAAATGAAAAATGTGGTTGACATGTTTTTTTCTTCTGAACCAAGTTACTTGCTGTCATAAATTGCTTTTCCCTTTGTGTCCACCTCTCATGAATTGTGCTGGAATATCCTTAGAAATTAAGATTTATCTTATTCTGCTGTTCAAAGTGGTCTAGAAAAAAAAAAAGGGAGGATACTTTCTTGGAAGAACCCTGCCACTCACCACTACATCCTAAAAATCAAAGAGTGACTATGTAGGTCTTCACACTTTTTGTAGCCACAAGGTCACAGATGAGGAAATGGTTTCACTGTGAACACAAGGGTGAGGACATACATTTAAAATAATAAAAGCAGCTGAAAACAAAAGAGAACAAAGAGCAAATTATCCCTCCATGAAATGGTCATGATCATTCAGTCCATGTGCTGGCAAGCTACCTTAGTTTAAAATCCATGCCTACATTCCTGAGGTCCTCATCATGGGGATAAAATATATCAGATCAGTTTTAGGCATGTGTCATTGATTAGTTTTAATACTGACTAAGAATACTTTGGGAATGGAAAAAATGACACAGTCTACAGTAACACTTTCTATTGTACATGTTCACCATCCAACTACTTTATCACTTCAATCTTATCCTTCACCAGGTCATTTAAATATACGTTTATTTGGAAACAATAGTGCAGCTGCTGCTTGTTTGCACTGTTTCTAGAGTTACTCAGCAATTTAACTAGTTCACTGCTTGCAGAAAGAAAGAGGAGGTATGGCAAATCTCAGGGGATCTAGTGGCACGGAAGAAAATGTCCTCAGTTTCAGCTGTCCAGGCTGGTTCCATTTGCCCACCATTACTCCTGCTGCTCTGGCATACTGGAAAGTCCTTGTTCTGACGGCTGGAAATTTATTCACAGTCAATAGCCATTTCCTCTTATACCAACATTTTCCTTTGACTGAAATCACTCTTTTCTCTTCCTAGGTTTTTTTTCCCTCAGTTAAAGAGAGATAATCTCCTCACTGGTCCTTCACACCCCATGAGGTCAGTCTAGACGAGGTAGCACCTCAGCCACCTTCTGCATGGGCTATGCTGCCTTGCTCAGGAACATCACAACATGTCCCATACTACTGGGGGGCTGGACAACTGGGGTATCTTTGAACTTAAGATGAATAGAAATAGCCATCATTTGTTTAAAATTGGCTGTCCTTTCCTGTGATCATCCTAGCAGACCTTCTTTACACCTATTTCATTCTACATTGGTCTCCCTTGAACACAGAGGCCATCATACACTGACAATCTCACCAGCATCTAACATAGCACTTTACCTGTTCCTAACAAAAATCTTTCCAGAAAAATCTGTTGGCATTTGCTGTCATTAATGTCACAACTCCTAGTGGCAGGTCATACTTACTATACTTGCACCCCTCTTCAGCAGATGAGAAGCTCCTCTCCCTGCTTAGAGCAGCAAGCTCTTCTCAGCTGTGTTTGAGGGACCTTCTGTAACACCCCTGGCACTTCAACCATCAGGGTCGCATACCTTTTCTTGATGTGCTGCAACTCTTTGTAGCAACACTGCCTCTCTAATTTTGCCTATCAGAAAATAAATGCACTTATTTGTATGACCAACCATAGCATTCAATAAGAAAAAAAATTAATAAGATCTCAAAACCAATCCAACAGATCCCGTGATTTCTTTCACCAGTCCTTTCAGAATCCTATGACCTTGACTGCAGTACCTTTATCTCTGAAGATTATTTTGCATGTATATGTTATTTCTATATCCATATGCCTCTCCCCACCTACTTAACGTATTTTTTCTTGACTGAATATAATACTTTTAAAGTACTGAAATGCTTACAGAAAATGTGTATCGTCTGCCTATCTGTACTGCACTGCTGCTACTTATTCTGTTTTTATTTATAAAGTTGAAAAACCTCTACTGTTTCTCTTACTATCATTTGCAAAATCTAACATTCTTTACTTTTTGGCCTTTTTCACCTCCCTGATAAGACTTCAATCCTTATAGCTTCACTGCTTAGTCTCAATACTTTTTTTGAGTTGGTTCTTCACTAAGATCTGGAGTCCCTCAGGACTTGAAAACTTTTTTAGCTGTTGCTTTAGAAATAAAGTTCAATGTCTGCACCTCTGACTGAAAAAATTTCCCAGTTTCTCTCACACTTAATTCTTCGATCCACGTGTCTTTCTTCTGAGATCTCTTTTGAAGAGACTGTAAAAGACTTTTCCCCTCCTATCAAAATGGGAAATGAGAATTCCTGTCCATGCATGCTTTTCTTATTCAAATATATGCTTACTTGTAGCAACATGGTATTTTTCTTAGCTTAGGAAAAAAAAAGCCAAGCAATTCAATTTACCAGCTTGTAACAACTCAAGACACTGCTTTGCTTTCTGCTTTTCTGGGTTTTCCTTGTTGTTCCTTGCTGTAATTATTCTCTAACTGCCATTTGATTTCTGTTCTTATTGATCTTCCTCTCTCCAAATGAGAAAAATTATATTCAGGAATAAGATGTGAAAGTGTACAGAGGTGTACATATATATATATATGAGTATGTGGAGTATGTGCACACAGATATATGCAGTTTCTTTGTAATTTAAGCTTATTGTGCAGTAAAATTTCATTGGTTTGTTGGGTTTTTCAGTTTCCTTCCTCTGAATTACATTTAAATTGACTCGATTTATGATCACATGGGCAATATTCTGTCCTACTGTCTTCTTTTTCTCTGAATTTTTTCCCAGACTTTAGAAGGATCTATGGCAGAGGGTAGCATTTCGTGTCCCAAAATGATCCCTACTCAGTGAATCATTTTTAGCTGCTCTCATGCCAAGCACATTGATTCTTTTCAACAAGAAACATCCAGCTGCATGTCTTGTCTTTGTCAGATGCTTGTACAGATCATCCAGCAGTCTGTGTCTTCTCACAGACTTCCTATCTTCTGCAACTTCTATCTGTTCCTGGCTCCTGGCTTCTCCATTATCTCTTTCTTGCTTTGTAGAGATAGTATATAAAAAAATGTTGTGTCAGAGCAGCTATCTTCTGACTGTCCAGTTCTTTATTTCCAGTGCACTAAGTCACTATCTTAGTTTTATTGCTTCCCAATTATTAGATTTATTCTTCTGCTTTGCCAGTGGCTCACTCTTTGTAGCCAGAAAATCTGGTCCTTTCCAAATACTTTTGCCCATTTGGACATTTGGAGACAACTATGCAACTTGCTCTCTCCCCTTTCTTCACCTGATGTGCCCAGCCACTCTAGCACACACTTCCATTCTTCAATCCTTTCATAGATTTTAGAAATCAGTCTTTGTTCCTTTGGACCTTGCTTTTCACAATGCTATGTTTAATTTATTCATTGTTAAACTAAAACATTCCTGAATATTCATATGTTCAGAGAAATGTTTTAATCAGCCACTACATTCATCTGGTATCAGTCTAATGTGTTTCAGATGTTGAAATGCACAGTATAAATTACAAAGAAAGTTCAAATTACACAAATTCTCATAGAAAATGAAATATGATTGCATAAGTTCTCTTAATGCCTGAATAAGCATAGTTCAGATTCTGTGTACAGCAAGTTGCCTCACACTTCTATCCAGAGACATAATGCTTGCTTCTTTTATTTGCTTATCACTATAATAAAGTAAATAATGCAAGGCCCCCTGTTTACTTAGTACAGAAAATAGAAATATTTTGGTTTAAAATAAAGATTTTTTTCCCAAAAGTTATGCACTTGTGATACTAAAATTAAGGTGAAATTATCATATATTATAATTTTTCATAATCTACTACATGGGAAAGAAAAAATACAGAGGGAAATCATGAAAGCTACATCTGCATAAAGCCTTTTCCCTTCCCTTTCTAAATTTTTTTCTTTGATGACATTTTCTACTGAACATTGGTTTGTGTGTGGTGGCTGATTCACTCTATCTGTATTTTGTTTTCAGCTTTGGCAGCCTGGAATTCAACCCCTACTTCTTTGCAAGATGTAGGCTTGCATGTTTTCACAATTTAGAAGGACGCACTTTGCAGCCAATTACTCAAATATAACATAGGCTCAGGTGTATATTCTACAGGCAGCAGAGTAAAAGATAAACTGCCTTGTGCCCTGGGAATGAGTATTCTCAATCTCTCTTGACCACTCAGAGACCAAGACTTGTGGGGCACAAGGCACTGCCTGTTTCATAGCAATGTCATCACCAGTAAGTTGGGGAGGGAGGTATGATGCAAAGTTCCTGACCATGTCAGCAGATCTCTGGATGTGAGATGTCCTAGACATCCTGTGAGAGAAAGAGCCAGAATCACAGCTGATCCTGGCTTGAACCATATAAGGCCATTAAAGCCATTGATACCACAGTAAGATAAATGCATAAGACTAGGACAGACCCCAGCCCACAAAGACTACTACACACTACATTCCTTCTTTCAAGCTGCGAACATTTTACGGCATATTTAGGACATTATTAATTTTTAATTTTCCATCAAGGAATGAGTGAAGAAAATCATTAATTTACAGACAGCAACTGATTGCTTCTCTTACATATTGCATTTTGAGCCTTGATATTGTGGAGATGCAACACCTCCAATACAAAATAACTGAGAGGGAAGCACTCATGGCAGAATTGTATTTATTAACATTCTGACATTTTATTATCTCCCTTATTTCTGTTAATTCTATCAAGAAAGCAGACAAAATTACATGCAATATGATATATATGAACACTAGACCTCAACTAGCTCTACATAGGAATAAGAAATATAATAAAATGCAATAACTGAGTACATAAATAAGAACACATGGTTCAGGACAAGTAATGAAGACTGAGCCCATCATGGAGAAGAAACAGTCCAGAAGAAAATCCTAGGGCTGGGTGGTTTTATCTGACAGCTCAGAACAGCTTGTAGTGATTTTGCCTTTGGTTCTCCATCTTACATGCTCAAAAAGACCCCACTCCCAAACTCCATGAAAACTTAAAACATGAACAACAATGTAAGGACTCAGTATAAAATTGGACCCTCAAACACTGGTAGCCAGTAAAAGGGATCCAGATTTGTGTAGTTCCAGGTGAGATGGAACATCCTTATGAAAAAATGTCCATGTCAAAATGTACTGGAAGAAGCAATGAAATAAAGTCCACAAAGCTTAAATTAAATTCATTGTCTAGTGCACAATAAGGAAAACTTATTCACACAACACCTGCAAGCTGTAATAAACCTGGGAAATAACTATTGCATCGAAAAGCTTGTGTGAGATGCTTTGAAAAAAGATGTAATCTCCGTCTCATTTCTTTAGACCATTTCAGCTGCAACAGAACTACATGGAACTAAACAAGGAGTGGTCTGTCTTCCAGAACAAAGAGTCATTTTAAACACAGGTTATTTCAGGAAAAAGGATGACCAAGAACTGAATATGTACTGCTATACTTGGTGCTGAAAGAACAAAAGGTAAAAAATACAGACTTTATCTTCAATGTGATGTTTTCTCTTGTGCTACTCAAAGTGACTACCTCTACAATATAAGGCTCATACTTAATCCATGCGGCTCGGCAGCATAATCTATCCAATACCTTGGGCTATCAACTCTGTCCAGCTGGTCATTAATCCCCAGGAAATAATCTGCACCTCAATTGTTACTGCTTAATTAAATGTAGCGATCCATCTGACATACAGAATAAGGATAGAAAGAAACCCTAATAGAAGGTGACTTCTGCTGAACTGGAACTCACTACCTTTGCCTTGTAGACATAATGTAATACAATGGTTACAGTTTTATATGTGTCTCTATACATTAAATTATGTCAAGATGCTTCCCATTGAATGAAATGCAGATGTATGTCAGTACACAAATTTAACCAAGTAAGTGTAAAAAAGGTCAAGCAACTCTTTCCTCTTTTTCTGTAGCTCTTCTAATCTATAACCTGCTAAAGACAAGACCCGCTCACTACTTTGGGTTTCTCCTATATCTACTATGCACACTCTAAATAAAATACTATGATGTTCTTCTGGATTAAGCTGCAAACTTGTCTGGAGTTGGCAATGCAGCTCAAAGCAGGTTTTAACTCAACAGTTAAAGAAAACAACCGCTCTTTACTTCAGAGAAATATGAGCACATGTATACCCATTGTGCAGATGAAGAATTACTTGGCCTCTACAGCGCCTCTTTAATATAAAAAGGATAATGTATCAGTACCTAAGATCTTTTTCCAAAAATAAAAGAAATTATGATTCATGTGTTTACAGAGTTATCAGGACTATGCAAATGACAAAACTCAGTATATCAAAACTGATTCTGTAATGACTGTAGATCTTCCGCTAACTTTGCTCATACCAGCACCATAAGTCTCAACTCAGTCTTTTGTTATTCACTTAGCTTAGAAAATAACCTTTTCACTGTCAAGCAGCAGCAGGGAAAAGCAAACACTTCAAATTGTAAAACATGACTGAGATAAATGAAAAGTCATGGGCTCAACCACATGCTGAACACAGGCTAAAAGGGACAAAAGACAGAGATTCATTGCTGCCCTGGTACCTGAAGATAGAGCTGTATAGCACGAAGTTGCAGAAGGCCATTCTTGAGCCACATATCAGACAGTGATGTAGGGAGGAACATTCACCACTCAGACCCGATGGAGCCCCTGTTGAGTACAGAAAGGCAAATCCATCTGCCCATTCACTCGCTGGCCTTTTCTTAGTGAGGCTGTTCACAAGAAGGTCTACAGGGGGGTGTTGGTGGGCAGGCTCTAGGATGAGTCCATCCATCTACCCTGGAGACCTAAGACCTTCAACGCTCCTTACCTGTGCCACAGGTAAAATCTCCTCTTACTTCTTCCTTACATATCAGGGTACAATACAACCTTTGCAGAGCACAGTTAATTTCTCCAGTCTTCTTTGATTTCTAGAACTGCTCACATTTCTTTCAAATGCCATGAAGTATAAGCAACATTTCATGATTACTCAAAAGTTTATTTTCAGAAAGATATTACATAATAAACCTACTTATTTTTCCCATGCAGCTCCTTTCTAGTATTTATTCTGAATGTTTTCAATCATAATGTTGTTTACACTATCATTAATAAAGAATGAAGCACTGTAATTATTTAGTTTTCTTATGTTATTCTCTGTGAAAAAGTCACTAGAAAATTTAAACCTCATTCATTTCGGCAGAAATTATGTATTCCTATAGTTTGCAAAAATGCTCAAACTGAAGTGTTTATATTAATGACAGCTGCTAAATAAAATTCACCTCAACAGACAGTCCCACACGGGAAAGGACCACTAGGATCTAAGCTTTTTCCTAGAGAAAGGGAAAAATGTAGGTCTCAGATTCCTGTTTAAGAGGTTAAAAAATTGTATTTTAAATTCTATACAGTTATAAAAGCCATATCAAATTGCAAAAATTACTAGACACACAGAACTTGAAAGAGAATGGGTTGCCTTACACACAAAATGAAACATCTTCTGCCTAGGAGGATGAGTACCATCGTTTTACAGAAAGTAAGTAACATAATGACTTATACACCTGCTGGTGCTTAGTTATTTATTTTCTCCATTAAATTAGTTCTAGAAACAACATCCCATAACATCCAATAGAGCTAACAGAAACCTGTTGAAATAGGATTTTTTAAAGTTACATTTCATCATCCAAACAAAAGATGGTGGAAATTTTAAGACTTGCATGTAACAACTGTAACCACACAGGCAGTGAGCCTCCAACTAATGGTGGATGAAGATCAGCCCCATGTACACGTTCCCTTTAGTGACACTTACACTTCTATATCACAACAAAACAGTTTTACCTTTTGTTAACAGCTGAAGAACAGCATATGTGCTAATGTCACCAGGGTCCTCTGCTATGCAATTGCTAGCAGATAACAGTGGGAAAAAAAATATCTGATTATTTTTTTCACTTTCAAAGTTTCCAATCAATCCCTTTTTGTTTCTATTCCTCAAAAGGACTGCCCGACTCCCACAACAAAAATCTAGCATAGAATTGAAGTTTTCACCTTGCTGAGCTTGCTGTTATGCAAAGGACATCTTGCTCTGACACCTCAAGTGTCAGGTAACATAATGATGAAAACCAGGCCCTTGTTCAGTGACACCAAGTGACAGTCTTCTGCCCTGTGCCTCACTGTTTTAAGTCTAATGAAGCAATCACACACTCATCCAAAGTGAGCATCAGGCAAACAACTCCTAAGGACTTTTTCCCTAGTAATGTACTAATTCTCTTCCCCTTCAAGACCTGGATTTATTAACTTCTCAAGGCATTTTAAGAAACCCCTTTTTGTTCTATAACCTCTATCTAGGTAATGGGACTAAACACCAAATGGAATGTGTTGGCTTGGCTTAATACATTCTACTTGCAGAACAGTCAGAGAACATTAATGATTAAAAATATGTTGTGCTGACTCTTACCACAATCATATGCTCACAAATAATAATGGATACCTGTAACTTGGTACAGAAGCCCAGGTAAACAAATTAAAACCTGCTTTCCCAGATACTTCAAGGGTTTGTAAGTAATTGCAATATGTTCCATTTCTCATACTTCTGTGCTAATCCATAGGGCTGATGTGAATCAGTAAGATACATCAAGGGTCCACAAAAATCTACGTCAGTAGATCAAAAAAATATATCTCAATGTATCTTAACAATGCTACTTACTATAACAAAACGACTATTGTATGTCTATATTTAAAGTGAGCTCTTTACATATCACTTGGCATTGGTTGAAGGGTGGGGACAGAGGTACAACGAGCCAACCTTGTGCAAGAAGTTAGGCATCCCTGCACCATCTACTTGTCTTTCATATGTGAATGCTTTCCTAAGAAGAAGAC
>VZTY01014769.1:11054-40434 GCA_013400935.1 Turnix velox | reverse complement strand
TCATTAATAAAGAATGAAGCACTGTAATTATTTAGTTTTCTTATGTTATTCTCTGTGAAAAAGTCACTAGAAAATTTAAACCTCATTCATTTCGGCAGAAATTATGTATTCCTATAGTTTGCAAAAATGCTCAAACTGAAGTGTTTATATTAATGACAGCTGCTAAATAAAATTCACCTCAACAGACAGTCCCACACGGGAAAGGACCACTAGGATCTAAGCTTTTTCCTAGAGAAAGGGAAAAATGTAGGTCTCAGATTCCTGTTTAAGAGGTTAAAAAATTGTATTTTAAATTCTATACAGTTATAAAAGCCATATCAAATTGCAAAAATTACTAGACACACAGAACTTGAAAGAGAATGGGTTGCCTTACACACAAAATGAAACATCTTCTGCCTAGGAGGATGAGTACCATCGTTTTACAGAAAGTAAGTAACATAATGACTTATACACCTGCTGGTGCTTAGTTATTTATTTTCTCCATTAAATTAGTTCTAGAAACAACATCCCATAACATCCAATAGAGCTAACAGAAACCTGTTGAAATAGGATTTTTTAAAGTTACATTTCATCATCCAAACAAAAGATGGTGGAAATTTTAAGACTTGCATGTAACAACTGTAACCACACAGGCAGTGAGCCTCCAACTAATGGTGGATGAAGATCAGCCCCATGTACACGTTCCCTTTAGTGACACACTTCTATATCACAACAAAATAGTTTTACCTTTTGTTAACAGCTGAAGAACAGCATATGTGCTAATGTCACCAGGGTCCTCTGCTATGCAATTGCTAGCAGATAACAGTGGGAAAAAAAAATATCTGATTGTTTTTTTCACTTTCAAAGAGTTTCCAATCAATCCCTTTTTGTTTCTATTCCTCAAAAGGACTGGGCTTTCTTTTGGACAAAAATCTAGCATAGAATTGAAGTTTTCACCTTGCTGAGCTTGCTGTTATGCAAAGGACATCTTGCTCTGACACCTCAAGTGTCAGGTAACATAATGATGAAAACCAGGCCCTTGTTCAGTGACACCAAGTGACAGTCTTCTGCCCTGTGCCTCACTGTTTTAAGTCTAATGAAGCAATCACACATTCATCCAAAGTGAGCATCAGGCAAACAACTCCTAAGGACTTTTTCCCTAGTAATGTACTAATTCTCTTCCCCTTCAAGACCTGGATTTATTAACTTCTCAAGGCATTTTAAGAAACCCCTTTTTGTTCTATAACCTCTATCTAGGTAATGGGACTAAACACCAAATGGAATGTGTTGGCTTGGCTTAATACATTCTACTTGCAGAACAGTCAGAGAACATTAATGATTAAAAATATGTTGTGCTGACTCTTACCACAATCATATGCTCACAAATAATAATGGATACCTGTAACTTGGTACAGAAGCCCAGGTAAACAAATTAAAACCTGCTTTCCCAGATACTTCAAGGGTTTGTAAGTAATTGCAATATGTTCCATTTCTCATACTTCTGTGCTAATCCATAGGGCTGATGTGAATCAGTAAGATACATCAAGGGTCCACAAAAATCTATGTCAGTAGATCAAAAAAATATATCTCAATGTATCTTAACAATGCTACTTACTATAACAAAACAACTATTGTATGTCTATATTTAAAGTGAGCTCTTTACATATCACTTGGCATTGGTTGAAGGGTGGGGACAGAGGTACAACGAGCCAACCTTGTGCAAGAAGTTAGGCATCCCTGCACCATCTACTTGTCTTTCATATGTGAATGCTTTCTTAAGAAGAAGACAATTTTTCAGGTGATAAATAAATTACACCATGTTTTCATATTCCCAGAGCTCTAGCCTGACATCATTCACTATCAAAAGAAATTTTTGACTTACTGCCCATCTCTTCAAATGCATTTTTAAACAGAAAGATGACCTGAAGGCTTGAATTCTTTCAAGTTCAGTCACCGACTCAAGCTCCTACTATTTAAATGGCCCCTTTGGAGATGTTGTCTCTTTCTTAACATCAGGTTATTCTTGATGACACAGTTAAATGACTAAAAATAAGTGGAATGAAACATGGGCCAGTGGGCACAAAATCTTTAGTGATGCCCACATAATGTCAGTTCATCAGTTTCTTTACTTGTCTGGGAGATGTGTTTATTTTTCACATAGCAACATTATAAAGAGTATTTTTTTATTATTTGTTTGGGCTCTTTTTTGAAATAAAGACAATGTAATAATAAAAATCAGAAAAAATGGCAAGTTGTGCAACAAGACAGGTGTACAACCTAAAGATATACTTGCTCATATTTTCAAAATTAATAGGTGTCAGGCTGGGAGTGTCCTTCTATCATTTCATGAGCTTGATTTAATGCTTGACTGGTTCACTAAAATAAATAAATAAAATTAGATTGTTACCATGCTTGTTTGCAAATCCAAAGCAAATAAGGGCTTTTGCTGAGATGAAATAAATCTGTATTACTGAAGTACTGTAAAGCACAATATATTAAAGACCCAATCAATCTGCATCGCACAGCAGCTGTAGCAGTGTTTCAACTGCTTTCAATGAGAACTGCATCAGTCTAAGAAACCTTAATATATGCTCTTTGCTAACCCTCCTCCCCACCCAAACGAAAAAACACTGAACTCTGCTCTTGTCTTCTGGTTCAACATCATGTCTTTCTCCTCCCTCCTTCTGCTGCAATAAATATTCTCTCCCTATCCCTGTTGCTGACAATAATGTAGGTGAACTCTGCACCACATACATCTGTCATTATTAATGACCATGGTAGAGAGAAACGATAGCTCACTCTTAGGAACCAAAAGGGCAAAATGCTTCAGAATTTTCCATTCATATTTTCTTTTTTAAGCATACTTGCTTGGTGACTTTCCAAAGTCATAAGCATGACTCAAACATGAAAAATCTCTCAGTGTTTAACCTTTCATAGAAAATTATTTGTTTAAACAGAGGGCACTTGTTACTTGGAAAGTCTCATTTGCTTATAATAATGCTATGCCCAGTATTTTGCAGAATACAAAAAACACAGTCTACATGGAAAATAATTTTGTTGCTAGCAACAATGGATTTCTTTCAAACAAAAGGCTTAATTAAACAGGACTGTTTTCTTTGCCATTTCTTCCCCTACCAACATTGCTAACCTAGAAAGTACAAGACTGTATCTGAACTGATTGGGCAAAGCACTGTCAGAATGGCTGTGACTGTATGACTCTCACAGTACCCTGAGCTCTCAGAAAAGCTGTCCTGACAATAGCACTTTACCAGGACTGAATGTAAAGACTAGTTCTTTATAGGCAGCTGATGAAATCTTGAATGTTTTTTCTCTTGACACAGCAAACAAAATTTGAGAAGCTCCAGCATTTAAACGCACTGCTGCATAAGCCTTTGTCCTGAACATAATGATGTGCTCAGCACATCAGGTGCACTCCATGTACCAGAACACATTGCATAAAGGTACTGCACAGGAGGGACAAAACATGCCTCCAGTAAATTCAGTGTTTGGAAATACCACATCTCACACAGTGCAGGGGCAGTTTATAACACAAACTACCTATGTTACCAGGTTTTTTGCTCAACACGTGAAGGCCCCCAAGTCTCAAACTTTCTCTTTTCTCTAACATTTACACTGTAAATAGTTCTAGATGTTTTCCTATCAGCTGTTCTGCCTTCAAGTGAGCCTGTAATAACCATTAGTTATGCTAGATGTGCCTGATGGACAAACATACTTAAGAGGAAATACAGTGTTGGTAATAGCAAATATGTAACAAAATCCCACGTAAATGCAAGTCATTATGAGGTGACAAAGATGTTGCTCTCTGTTTTCCTAGGTCTGTATTACCTCACAGGCACATTATTTCAGCTCATGGGTTAAAACTTTATGTTAACATTCCATGTGAGCTATATAGTATATATACATATCTGTCACTTGCCTTTAGCATTTATGTTGATAAAACTTGTCATGAAGGTTATTTTGACTTACTGCAAATGGGTTTTTCCAGAACATAAATTTTAAGGCTTAAGTAGACCCATGTTAAAACCACTAATATGTTCTGCTAAGTCTCTCTTGTCTTCACTCAGCCTCCTCACAATGTTTTAAGCAGTTTTATTGACATTTGAAATTTGGAAAATGTCAGCTCTTGGCAAGTGTTGCAGTCTAAGAGTGTTATTAGTAGTTCTCTGAGGAAGTGTAAAGGAATATTTTGTAGGAACAATTTTGTCTTTCAACAAACCTTTTGAAAATGATGTGATAACCACAAGTTCTGCACAGGAAGGAAAATAACCTGCAGATTTCTCAAATCATATTCATGAAACAAATTTTTAGTAAAGTTACATTATTTGGTGACTCACTAGTCTGCACTGAAATCACGATACAATCACCATTTTCCAAAGTACTCTTAGGTTCTTGAAAGGAGGAGAAACACTGTGAGAAGAATCCTGCTTTCCTAGTATGCTGCCTCATTGCTTCCACCATCTCTCCTCTGGTAGTTAAGAATTTGATGAGTCTGACCCCAGATCTTCTCAAAGCAACAGGCCCTCAGGTCACTTCATGTTAACTTGCAGCCAAACAGGTCTCCTGAGTGCTATGCTTCTGTAATTGATCTGTAAGGACACCGGTTATTCTTGTATAAGTGCAGAAATGGCCTGGACAGCACTAGCTTGTTGCTTGCAAACATCATCACTGCTGCTGGAAGATGAACTGTGGGTGGGATTAATCTACATCATATGTGGTTGGTTATTTTACCCTACGAGAAACATACTAAGATCATCACAGGACAAAGATTGTAAAAATATACATCACACACCTCAAAGAAAAAATCTCCATGTGTGTGTCCCCAGGTAAGAAATTATAATGGCACATTACAATTCTAGTTCTCCACCAAGGGCCGCCCATCATGGACAAATCTGATGAGCTCCACCTTTAAATGAGCAACTTCATCAGCCTCAGAGATTCTCCAGAGCTAAAGGATTCCCTGTGACTCATATTGGCCACCCCACCTTACTTCTTCATAAATTATTTACATCTCAGGAGGTCTGTGGGAAGATGTGAAAGGTAGAAAGAAGGAGTGTCTCTCTTAATTTGTGTAGTTGCACACTTGAATTCTAATATGCTCAGAATATGTAAAGAGTTTTACCTTAAGACACAAAAAATGCAAAAAACTATCAGTAAGTATCACAGGAATATAAAATCATTATTTCCACAGAACAGTTCTGTAAGAAATTAGTGGGAAACACTTTATCCTTAAAACTGAGAAAACACTATGGTATTAAATACTCAGTATTATCAGCCAAGCAAATTGGCCCAGGTCAAATGAGCAAATCTAAAAAATGAGATCACTAAATTTTCTGAGCTTGATAGCTTAGTAATAAATAATGTGCTTCTATTCAATCTGTACATTAAGTCTTTTATATGGCCTTAAGGCACTGTCTTATGGCTGTGCCCATTACAGGGTAGCCATAGAAACTGACACATTTATTTCTTGGATTAGTGTGCCATTGAAAATATTAATATAATGCAGTAAATGGGGATTTAATCTAATCTACTGATGGCAGGATGAAGTTACTAAAAGGTTGTATGCTCTTCCAGTGGAAGAAAGATTATATCTGTGGAGTACAGCTCCAGTAAAGCTGGAGTACAGCTGATGTTTTGGCGACAAATACCATCTAAACAACCTATCACATGTCACATACACCACTGATTTAAACAGGTTATATGAAACATAGAGATACGTCCACCAAGAAGGTAGCTCCACCAAGCAGGTACCTGTTTCATATCCCAAGCCCTCTTCCCAAAACTAAAGCATAAAACTGAAAGTCATAAAGGCAGAGAAAAGAGAGATGCACTGCATATTGTGTAAATAGTGCGAGTGAAACAGCATCTTACCCCACAAATATACAGTACACAGACATGCCATTAGCAGTAGAGCCTATATTACAACCACCATTTACTGGCTTTCAGTTAATACTTTCACATCAACAACAAAAAAAAGAAAGGGCAAAAAAGATTAAAAAAGTCTTAATTCTTGAGAAGCAAGATCTGTGGTTTTCTTAATTTGTAGGTCCCTAAGCAGGTGTCCATAAATATTAGATCTCCCATTCCAGCAGATCATATTTGACTCAGGTTCTGTGTAATAATTCATAGTACTCAAGTTCTGACTACCCTTTCCACTGTAGTATACTACATAAATTCATAAGATATATTTTGACAGATGAAGCATTGTTAAAAAACTAAGTACAGTACTTTGTCCTTGAAATGTTAACATGTAATGCCATAAAGTATTCAAATAATAATTTACTCTATCTTTCAGGGTAATTAATTAAAACAATCTAGGTGTTAGAGAAAATCACCTTGAGCTTATAAAACTGGAATGCATCCCCTTTTCTTCTCTGCATGCAAGCTGCTCCAATGGACTTACCACATGCTTTCTCAGTTATGGTTTTTGATTTCAACAGATAATAAATAGCCAGGATCTAATTTTGCCATGTCAAAACTGATTATGTTTCACAAGAAAAGGTGGAGTGCTCACCTACCAGATGAAGGTGAAACATAAAACCACTTTTATTTATGTGATGTGTCCAAATTCAACTCAACCTGGCATGAGGTACTGGGAGTATGTAGATTTTAACTGTCATACAAATTTATGCATCCCTGAAAAATGTCAAATATAAACATAAATTTAATAAAGGAATAGTAACTTTTATTATCAAAGAAATAAGCAGTTTTTGAGAACTAATGTAAATTATCTTACTACATTTTTCATTTATTTTTCAGAAGGTCAAAGAAAAGAAGAAAAACTGAACAGAGACATTGCTGACGTAAAAAATATTTCAGGCAAGTCCTAGTCCAATTAATAACTCTGATGTTCCAAAAGGAATTTATGCTCTTTTAGCCACAGCACTGCATTCAGACATAAGAGTTTCTTTTCTCATTCATTACAATGGTATAAAACAGAAGGCTTACAACAACAGATAAACAGCGACTCTATAATATTCTGTAGTTTTCCTCAGTTGAGTAGTCTTTGGACAGCATTTTAAGGGCTAAAAAAACCCTGCACATGATGAATAAGGATGCCATTCTCAATTAACATGGACAAAGGATCATAGCCATATTTGGCAAATGAGGTAGCTGTGGTGTAAGAAAAGCAGGAGTATTCACAGACATTGCCACATACATCACTGTCCGCAAATCAAAACAAGTTAATGACATTTTTGTACATCTGCCCAACTACATGACTACACATTAATCTGGCAAGTACTTATTAGACCCAAATTAAATAGCACAATGATTACGGCTCATATTTACTAAACACAGTGTTATTAATTTATACACCACTAAATATGGATGCTACAAGTATATAAATAAGTGACGAGTACTGAACCCAAGTCACAAAATATGTTATCTTTGTTAAATACATCGCATCTGTACAAATGTTCTTAGAGCTTCCATTTAAACATATACTGTGGGGTGCAAAGCACCAAACTGTTAGCCATTCTCCATAGTAGGTGCACTGGTAACATACTAGCCCCTCAGTCACAACAGCTCCCCTCCCAGTCATCCTCCAGACCATGCAATGGTACACGTAATGTCGCTAACACAAAAACAGAAGCACCCATTGCATGACTGGGTCTCAAACAAGTCAATCCCAGTCCCACAGACACCTCAGATAAGACCAGCTTTTTCAGTAAACACACAAACTATTTGAAAGATGCTGGATATTGTATATAGAAATTCAGTGAACTCTGGCCATGCAAATTGAACAAGATTTCCCATGCCACTGAAGTCTGTCAAGAAGTCTGAAACTCATTAGTGAACAGTGGGGCAAATAAACCACAGCTAAATCCACATGCAGTGAAGAATGCAATGGCAACCAGTTACAAGAGGAACCTCAGTCAAGAAAGAAAAAGACCATGAACTAGCAATTCTTACTCTTCAGTGTTAGAAAACTCTTTCATGCATAGGGGTGCCTTCAACAGGGATCTTATGTACTGGCGGTTACATACAAGCTTAGCGTACACAGCATATGCTTCAAAAATTTAATAAAATGTTACATCTGCTTTAGATGCTTGGAAGTCACAAACTAAGGCACACTGGCAAGTCAAATGAATAAATTGTACTGGGAGGAATCATTTCTATAACCTGCCTCTGCTTCTGAACCTGTATTTAAGCTTCAGAAAGTGACCAATATAGACCTTTGTCTCTATCAAATGTAAGTTTCTAATTCAAATAGTGATACCAAGGCAGTTTTTGAAGATGTTCTCAAGACTGAGAAAACTGATAACTGATGTCCTCAACCCACAGTTCTGGATTATCCAAAATTATTCATGATAATCCTAGATCCTGAATGATGTCACTGTTAAAGCTGTATATTTCTTCCAATCATATAATTAATTATTTGTCCAATTTTGTGAAAAGTAGAACTTGGACACAATTTATTTCTGTTTCATAAGAGATTTGGCTTTCATCTGATCTTTTTTAAAGATCTCACTGTTCACTTTTATGGGATCAGTTTTCCAACAATTGAGCTTATCAGCCACATCTGCACTGCTAGTAATTCAAAACCATGGCATATTTATTGATTCCAAAAAGCTATTACATGATATCGCTTACGCTCCTGTATTTGATTAGACTGAGTTATTGGAGGAACTAACAAAAGATTACTCAGAACTCAGCAGAGAGCTTATATAGATGTCATCTTACCTGACATCTTGGCTATTTGCTCTTACACCTTTTATACGTATTACACACACCGATAAAGTCCTGCACAAAACAACCATCCAATGTAGCTTTATCTTAATTTTGCTATTCTACCAAAACTAAATCCTTTAAGAGATGAGTTGTAGGTATAAAACATTTATCCATTCCTTTAGGAAAATATTAATGAACAACTATGTAAAGTTGTATTGATAAGTATGATGTTTAATGACTGAACATCCTCCAGGTTCAATTTATACCTGACCTATACGCTACACAGGAATATAGCATATCTAAGATACTTATATATGAATATAAACTGTGCAATTCTTTGGACAGAAAAATGCCAGTAACTTTAAAACATGAATATGTTAATTACATTTAAATTCATCCATTATAGAAAATATTTTGACAAGTATCCTAGGAACAATGTTTTTAAAACAGTTCAATGCATTAAATACATGCAAATTTTGACAGACAAAAATGCATACTGCATAGCTGAGATACTATCATTCTTCTTCACAATCACTGCAGCCTCTGGCTAGATACAAATTCTTCATGACAGACAGAAACATTTCCTTCTGGGTATTTCATATTCTCAGATTTCTACTTCAAAATGATGCCTGAAACACTTTTAAAGACAGACTTAGAGCTTATGCAAACTAGAATGGTTGTTACATACTTCAGTTAGCCAAATCATATTCAATATTATTTTTATAAGTAAAAATGTTTGCCACAGGTATCTCATCCACTGGTTAGGTATGGGACATGTTTCATTCTTGAATTAGCAGTACTAACCTTACACCTATAGTCACTGTTCGGTTTCCCAAATAGGCCTAAGGTGGATGTACACTTCGGGTTTGCATTGACTGACAGATGAGCTCCTCCATCAACTTGAAGCATATTCACTGTTTCCTAAAATCCCCGTGTAATTTTAGGACAGTTTCATAACTGGCTAAAACTCTTAAATTTGCAACTAAAAGGTGAAGACTGTCCCCTCTTTGCTTGGGAGTCCTCCTACATGTGCATGGAAAACCAGACCAGCTCAGCAATGAAGGCAAAAACTTACTCTGAAGGACTAGGAAGCACTAATGTCCCTCTGCTTTCCAAATGAAGTATCTTTACACAATAGCATCTAGAATGGGCATGGAAGTGCCTGCATCACTCAGGCCCACAGCACACAACCACACACACAGCCTATTGTAAAAAACCATAACATGGAACTGGGTCGGGAAACTGCTCAAAGCCAACAGCGGACAACTTCCCTGTCTCAGGAAAACATACTGATTCTTTAGTTACATGGATCTACTGATGCAAGGGATTTGGTTATGAAACACACAGTTAAAGAAAACATGGAAAATTTATTTTAAGCAGTAATTGTTGGTTTTCAAGGAACTATGGAGATGTCCCATGAACATGGCAGCCTAAATCATGCCATGAGACCGTCACAGCTTTGCAAGCAGCACATTTCCAAAAGCCCTGAATGAGAACATGGGAAAAGCAAGCCATGAGATGTATTTACAGCAAAAACAAGTTACATGGCATGACAGTTTCCCTCAGTCACTGAAGTTCTCATTCCTAACACTATTTATGCTACTAATCAGGAAAAAGACCTGCAGGGAATCTTGCAGGTAATATAGCAGAGAGGCAGAGTATGGGTGGGTTTCTGCAGCTGTCTCTTAACACAGATTCACAGCTTGCACATGCCTTTGTCATGCTAAAGAAACACCTTCTGGATTGATCCACTACATAAGGAAAAATAAAACTAACCAAATATTTTTGAGGAAAGCACAACTCACATGAACCTCAGCCACAGTTTTGCAACTGCAGGAGGGACAGAAAAAATGGGATGTTGTAGCTGTGATAGCTAGTACTGGCTTAATACTTTTTAATCTTTATGTTTGATGGACCTTGAAATGCACATGTACTTATAGGAAAAACAACACTCAATTGAAAATTAATTTAATGTTCTCAGTAAGGTTTCTTTAGGGCCAGTGTGTGTAAAATGCAATAGTCCTGAAAATGAACCCCAGGTGCATAATTCTGTTAATACAAGAAATTTGCACAATATCTAGATCAATAAAGCATATAGAATCATAGAATGCCTTGGATTGGAAGGGACCTCAAAGATCATCTAGTTCTAACCCCACCACCATGGGCAGGGACACCTTCCACTAGACCAGGCTGTCCAGCCTGGCCTTGAACACTTCCAGGGACAGGGCATCTGCAGCTACATTGGCCAACAGCAAAGAATTTTTTTCCAAATAGCTAATCTAAATCTCCCCTCTCTCAGTTTAAAACTGTTATCCCTTGTCCTACTGTTACACCCCCTCATAAAGAATCCCCCTCCATCTCTCCTGTAGTCCCTTCAGCTACTGGAAGGCCACTACAAAGTCTCACTGAAGCCCTCTCTTCTCCAGTTTAGACAACCACAACTCTGTACCTAAGAAAGTTACACTTTTTTCTTGAGGCCAACTCAGAGTCCTTGAAGTAAGTAAAACTCCTCTGGACATCAACAGCATTTTTCTTCAGGTAAAAGCTGCAAGGCCAAGCCTGTGATTGAAATATTCTGGTACCGCAAGACTCTAAAAGCCAAAGCAGTGATAAAGGCAGGAGAGCTGTTATTTCTGTACCATAAAAAGAAATATTCTAGAGATGTTATTACATTTAAATGTATTCTGATATTGCATTCTGCTTTTCCATCTCAGAAGACATTTTTCCAGCTGAACAAGATGGACATAACACAGAGCACAGTATTTTATATTAAATGTAGTTATAAGAGAAGAACAACCACCTTGGAATGACTCACTCACAGGACCAATTCATAGGTTACAATGAGTATGCAAGGCAATTTCAGAGCAGTGGTGGAAGAAAAGGAGTTTTATAACAGAAGTGATACAAACTAATTTGGAAACACAGAATGAAGTACACAATGTACTCTACACACTTTTTCAAGGAAGGAAATAATAGTTGCTTTTCCAAATACAGTGTTATCTGCATGAAAATAAAGTCCAATTTCATTCAGTACTATAATGAAATCATTACAAATGCTGAAAGATATTAAATCCAAAACTAAAAAGACTGCGACTGTACTTGGTGCATGGAGTATAAATACAAGATACTAAGAACAGGAGACTGCATTAAGTCAGGACTGGTGACATGCCAGCAGTCCTATATACACATGATGGATGTCAAATATAGTGAGATACTCATGAGTGTATTTCAGCCCATATACAATAGCATCAACAGGGTAAAGTTTTATTCACAGTTACATTCCTTTTTACAGTAATAGGGAAAAACTGTAAGAAAATACAAGATTTGTTGAATTATTTCACAAGCACATTGTCACTGTTCTGTACCTAGATGACACATTTCTTTGTCATGAAAAACTTACTGAAGTCCACCTATTAAAAGCTAATGCAACAGACTTCGACTCACACTAGGACTGTGTAAAAATACCATCTTCCCCAAATGAACTGTACCATAAAAACTGATGCTCATGAGATGTTATTATAATCTAAAGTTTAAAACCACAAAGCAAGAAAATTCTGAGTTAAACTGAAACTTCATCTTTAGCCCACCCAAAAGTGTTTAGACACAGTAGGGTCTGCCAAAGAGTAATAATCTTTTTTACAAACTAGAAATTTCAAACTAAGTACAGAATTCTACCTCCAATTCTGACCTTTCTTTCCTCACTTTTGTAGGCAAAAGTAAGTCCCTTCGTTACTCAAGCACTGGTGTGGTCAGTAATCTTTAGGTAATACTTTTTAACTATTTCTGTGCAGCAGAATTAATAGCTTCTCAGTTATGCAGTCAACAGTACCATTTCGCAAAGGCAGAAAAGAGAGGGAAAAAGACAAAAAAACCCCAAATAGTAAAATTATCTTTACAGATTACTGTGGAGTGTTCCTAAAGGAAAAATCTCATATAACTCAGCAGTCCACTCCTTGTGCTGCAAAAATTCTTGATTTTTTTGATTTTTTTTTTAAGAGCTAGAGGCATAAGCTATTGAACTGCCAAGCAAGGGCTGAAATAAGACCTGCTGTAGAGGAAAACAATGTTCTCATCCAATTTAAGAGATAAAAAGCTGGGATGTTGAAACGAGTGATTTTATCAGAGACAAGGGAGGGCATGGGGTGAGAAATAAGATGTGAGATGGTATAGCACCTCATTGTGTTTCTCTAGATCTCCACAATTAAGTTTGCATTGAAGGACTTCTTCCTCTGTTGCTGGAGACTGCTTTTTGTCTCGCTAGACTCTATTTTTGGAGAGACTACTTTTCTCCATTTCTCTAATGTGACCTCATCGGTGAAATGGTCACAAAAGGATTTCCTGATATTTCTGGATTCTATCTTCTTAAAAGACCATATCCCTGGCAGGATATGGTAAATCAGCTGCTGAAGAAGCAACCTCCATTGCAGAATATCAAGACTTCTACAGAACACAAGCAAGGAAAGTAGCACATGAAGGCAGCAATTCAATAGCTAACATGACATTTCATGGACTGAAGACAGAAAGTACTTTTCACAGAAGCTCCTGCAGTTTGGGAAATTCGTTCCATGAGCCAGCAAATGTTGCCTGGAACCATGCAAGTCTACAGAAAGAGCAACATAATGCACCATAAAGACTTCTGTAATGCACATTCAGGGAACTTTTAACAGTACTACTTCAGTTGATCAATCTTAATCCTAACAGCTATGCTGTGGTAGAAATATGAATTTGGCAGGCATGATGTCGCAGTAGGTCTTTGAACCAGAGATTTCTGAATCACCTTGAAGAAATGGGGCATACTCCATTCTCCTTCCCCCCCCCATCTCCAGTGACAGTACAGGAACTTCAGAACCCTCCAGTGGTGCTACTTCTCAGCTAGCGTACTGGTCTGCTTTTCCTAGGAGATATCTTAGGTGTTCATACAATAGAAATGGTTTACAGCTATAGCCAAAACCAGTCAGAAAATCTGTTTTCTGCAGGATATCTTCATGTTCTCTTCCCTCCTAACACAAATTCTTAATGACTAAGTGAAAGGTATTTCAAGTGTGGTTACAATTCATCTGTCTTTTCAAAGCTCAGCATCTGTATGGGAGGAATGCTTGAAACATAAAGGGAGAAAAGACACTCTGGACAAACAGAAGGCGAAAGTGCATTTATAGTAAAATGTAAAAATGTGCTTAAACCAGTGCTGAGAGACCACAGCCTCAGCTTCTTTCCATAGATGGGTTCCAGAAACAACTAATGCCTTCTCCCCGTTCTTCCCTTCCACGCCTGACTGAACAGCACTCAGGTACCAGAATGGATGAAAAGCCCACGTTCACTTGCCTCATGTTTCATCCTTACCCAGAATAACAAGATTTCATAATTATGATATTTTTTTGGTTTTAACTCCTACTAAGCAGGAAAATATGCATACTAATACTGTTTTGTCAGCTTTGTACAGGTCCATTGCAAGCTCAGAAACACGGGAAGATTCTGATGTGTGAATGGCAGAAAATTAACTCCCAGGTCTAGTGCATGACTGCACCCCATTGCTTCAGAATACACTTACACCTCTAATTTAAGCAGAGCTTCCAACAATTCGTGAAAACCAGGCATTAACATAGAAAGCAGAGAATTAAGGGCTTTCTCCTAGAAAGTCTGAAGTATTGTCCTCCAACCAAAAACCTCTATGTTCAGAACTTAACCTATCATAGAATGGTTTGGATTGGAAGGGACCTTAAAGATCATCTAGTTCCAGCCCTCCTGCCATGGGCAGGGACACCTCCCACTAGACCACTACCTCGTCCAGCCTGGCCTTTAACACCTCCAGATAAGGAACATCCACCACCTCTCTGGGCAACCTGTTCTAGAGTCTCACCATCCTCACCGAAAAGAATTTCTTTCTTCTATCTAGCCTGAATCTTCCCTTTTCCAGTTTGAACCCATTAATCCTACTCCTGCCATCGCATATCCTATTAAAAAGTCCAACCCCTGCCTTTCAGTAAGGCCCACTTCAGGTATTGATAAGCCACTATGAGGTTGCCCCTGAGCCTTCTCTTCTCCAGGTTGAACAACCCCAACTGCTTCAGCCTGTCCTCATCAGGGAGGTTGTCCAGCCCTCTGATCATCTTCATGTCCCTCCTCTGGACCTGCTTCAACAGCTCAATGTCCTTCTTATGTTGAAGAAGGGAACATACTGGACACAATACTCCAGGTCAGGACTCACCAGAGCCGAGCAGAGGGGCAAAATCACCTCTCTTGACCAGCTGATCACACTTCTCTTGATGCAGCCCAGGATTCGGTTTGTCTTCTGGGGCTGCAATTGCACACTGATGGCTCATGAGTTTCTCATCCCCAAATCAGAGCTGCATTCAAGTCACTCTCCACTCAGCCTGTATTTGTGCTTGGGGTTGTCCCAGCCCAGTTATAGGACTTTGCACTTGGCCTTGTTGAACATCATGAGGTTGGCAAGGCCCCACTTGCTGAGGGTGTACTCAATCCCACTGTTCATGTCTCCAACAAAGATTTACATTTACATTTTTGAATTTCCAAAAAGATTGAATAAAAATCAAAGCAAATATATAGAATGCTGTTTCAGTATTTCCACTGTAATATTCTGTTTGAGAAAATCCTCTGAAATCAGAGCATTCTTAAAAGTTAATCAGCTGAATAATACATTTTCCCATTTAAAAATATTTTTTCTCTGAGCTTTCATTATTATATACATGGACTCCCTTGTTGCTCCAAAGAAAAATATAGGACAGACCCTAAGGATTTGTGTACCAAATTCTCTGGCTTTACTAGCTCCAAAATAATACATAAAAACTTAGTGAGTTTAATATAAACATAAGTTTAACAGATGCTACTTTAATTACTTCTATAAGTATAGTGTATATATAAGATAGTTAAAAAAGCATACATCAGGGTTTCTCTCATTTCAAAACTGTAGGCTTAACTACAGTATATACTACTGCAATTTTGGTCACAAAAACTGTATTTGGAGGTCAAGTGGCATTTTTAACTTATTCAATCCCACAGCTCCATTATTTGCAGCACACCTTTCAAATTCATCAGAAAAATAAATTTACATAGAAACATGCCTTTTGTTCAGAGGTAAACTGTTGAAATTACTAAAGCCTTAACTTATGCTTGAGCTCCTCAGTCCAAAAAGTAGGCATCATGACAAAATAGTAAGACAAACATTGACATGTTGGATCCCAGACCTTAAGAACATTGTCAGGCCTTATGATAGCCTCTGTCAAACTGTCTGCAGAAGGAAAGGACTGGCAAGAGGTAGCTCAAGATCTTTCTAGCCACAGAAAATGTGGTCCTCTGCTCACTCACCACGACAAAGCTCTCCCTGCTGCTCACAAGAGTTAACTACGGAAGAAAAAGCTGTGCAGCAAGGCTGAAGTGACTCAAATTCTCCTGATAGATGATAGCAATGCATGTCATGAAGATGATCCAAAGTACCAGTGAAACATACAAAAAAAGGTATTTTTGGTTACAAAGTCTAGAGCCCAAAATTTGGAAAATGACAGATTTAAGTGTGCCTGACAGCCTAACTCATTGTATCTGTACTAATGATGAAGTTGCAAATGCATGATCATCTATCAGCACACCGCTGTTTCATTCCATTAATTCTTGCCAGTGATATACTAAAGAGCAAAATCAAGATATTCTTAAATCTGGAATTCCCAGATTTAAAGTGTTTGACTTCATAACCCAACATAGTACTGAAAAAATTAGGTCCTCATGACAGCAAGGTTGTAATCTTCTCAACCATATTATAAGAGCTACTATGGTGACTTACAAAAATGGCACCATTGTTAATCCAAAATTACAGCTTCAAGGTCTGATTTCATTATTATCAAAAACTTAAGTTAGAAGCTTTGCTGTGTTGCACAATCTACATGTTTTCTTTCCTCAGCAATTAAAAAAAAATTTTCTTCATTTTTTAAAGCTTTCAGCTTCCAAAGTCTATGATTTTTCCTGTCTTCGGGAACCTTGTGGACTTGGCAGCTATGAAGAAAAGCTCTGAAAACCAGGAATAATTTTAGCAACTATGTCCTAATAAAAAGCTTTACCAGAAGTGAAAATGCCAAAGGTCTGAAACTTGCACAAGTGTGAGTTTAGACAAATCTAAACCAAAGAAACTTTGGGCGTCTAGATAGCTATGGCTCCTTATTGATGCATTTACCCATAGGACTTGAACGACTACTGTACAGAAGGCATTGTACATTCAGGTTACTATCTTTACCATTTCCCATTTCCCTCTATTTTCTACTAGGCAATCCTGGAAATTCCTGGAAGTGTCAGTTCCAAATAGATCCAGCCATCCATTGTTGTCATAGATTAAGTCAGAAACAAAACAAAGTCGAGTTGGTTTTCTTCTCAAGGTATTTGTAGTTTTCAAGCACTTCTAAGGGTTTACTGATGTACAAGACATAACTGAGCAAGATACATGTTAGTGCAACATGTGAATTAATAGGCTCCATATCAGTGTTAAATCACACGATGTGAGACAAAGTTATGCGCCTTCCTGTTGTAGCTTTAAGACTGAACAAGTGATTGGCATCCTCCATTCCCACACTTTACACAGATATGACCTGAAAGTGAGAGTTGGCCCTACACAAAGGGCAGAAAAGCAGAAGGCAGTGAATTTGCTTTTCATCCCAGAGCGCTGACAAACCACGAAAGAAACTTTTTGACTGAGTAACAATTCCTTCCCAGGGGTCCTCCCCCAAAGATACAACTCTTTAGATTCCAGTCTCCCTGTACAGACACAAAATGCTAACTTAGCTAAAAGTCTCCCACAAACCTGTTGTAGCTGTACTTTCAGTTGCTTTATGAGCTTTAGAAATCATACAGTCAGATCTGTGGTTTCTGATGTAAAATGAAACCTGGAATCTAATTTGAGCCATCAAAATCTAATTGCTATTCATACTAATGAATCTTTGGCTTTGTCATTTTCACCTGCAATGTTCTTGGCTATGGAAAATTTTGAGGTCTATTTATCAGTGTCATTTTGCAGTGATGTATCATTTACTGTTCTAAAGAAGAAAAATTAATATTTAAGTTGCATTACAGTTGCTATCAAAACTTGAGGGTTTTTATCACACTCAAAATTGGTGTGTCTATCAGTCCTTATCAAGGTAAATCTCCCCCTAAAATAAGAGTTTTGCCCAAAAGTGGGGGTCAAATTCAGTATTAATGAGAAAGTCCACTATCTCCCACACATACAAAGAAATCCCCACCATTTCCCCATGACTTCTATCTGTCTCAGTAATATTTTTCAACTCACTTTACTCTTTTTTTTTACTGATTTTGTTCAAAATACTTTTGGAAAAAGGAACTTACTTCTGCTAACAAATGCCAGAATAAAAACACATTCTGGCAGGTTTTGGACAGCCTAGATTTGAAATGAATTTACAACATCAAAATATCACTTAATCATGTTAAAACATTTTGAAAAGTTACTGGACACATTTTTCTTCTGAAATTCACCAGGATCTTTTGCTTTACAGACCATTCTTCATGTGCATGGCCTTTATCTCTCTTTTTGGAAAATATATCAATTGCTTATTAAAAAAAAAAAAAACAAAGTTGTATGTTGGCATGGCTGACATGTAGAGATATGGAGCTAAGCAGAGTCAGTGAATCCACTCACTCTGATATGCACAGATGATATGCAATTAAAATCTCCATTCACATTCCTACAGGGTTGTCAATCAAGAGAAAAGCCTTTTTGACAACATCCAGTGAAGCGTACCAACTAACTGCTGAGCAGGAACTTAAACAGTAACAGCTTTTGTTACTAGCAAGAACGGATTTTACTAAGATTCAGCTCCATTTTAAAAGAAATCATTATGTTAAAATTTGGGGGGCTTTTCAATAAAAATTAAAATGTATCACAACGTAATTGTGTGCAAAGCCATCATATCATGTCATACATGAGGGTTATCAGATATTTGTGAAAAAAAACTCCAGCCTTCCCTGGCTACAGGAAACAATTTAACCTTTCATGTTTACATCAACGAACAAGCCAGTTTTTAGCTAGAAGAGAACATTTTTGTAATTGCATATTGTCTATTTGGTAGGCACCAAATATCTTTTACAATACTATAAGCTGTCCAGCCACAAAGCCAACACTATAAAGGGACTCCTAATGCTAAAAGTGATACTGTGAGCAATTTATTACTGACACACTGGAAAAGGATGTAGCTCAATTATAGGTACTTGCAACTCTCTGAAAACATCATTGCTTTGAATTTGTGACAATAGATTAGAAGTCTTAGATAAAGGCTGAAGATGCTAACATTTGCTTTCTAATACCCAGTTAGATAATGTACAGCTCATAAGAGCATTAGTGTACTCTAGAATCAAATCTGTAAAGGTAAACGCAGTAAAAATAAATAGGTCATTATTAATCTGCTGTTTGTGTTTTGAGCACTAACCTTGAACTACAGTTTTCAAATATTCTAATATTACTAGATATTGAAATATTTGTCCTCTTGCTTATCATGCTCCATAACTGAAGAGAGAGCAGATGCATCCTGACTATTAACAGTCATGACAAATTGCCTTACTAATGAATGTTACACACTGAAAGTGCCATAACTGATTAAACTACAATTTCCCACTACCAGATAGAGAGAGACTTGGGAACTCCAGCAGTGGACAACTCTGATGTTCTGCCAACAGGCCTTCAGGGCACAGTGTGGTATTTAGAAAAATACACTGTAGATTCCATATGAATATATTCTAAAAGACTATGAGTATAACAACAGGTTTTAAAGAACATTAGACGAAACAGCTTAGGTTCGTAGCCGATGAGCCATGTAAAATGGATGTGTTTTAACAATTTTAGTATCATTACAAGGTTCCTCTATGCCTCTCCTCAAACATTGCTTGTGCTTCACTTTCACATAAAATCTTTCTTTTGTCAGTCTCTTTGTGGGTGCAAAATTGGCAGCAGTTCAAATTCAAAGTACTCCTATTCATTTACTGACCATTAAACCAATGTCATTCTAGTTCACATCAGCCAGAGAGCTAAGCTCTAAAAAACATAAAAGGCTTGCCTCACCACTGACGAATAATGTGTACATTTTTACAGAGCTTAAACCTTAATGCTTTGCCTGAAACTAACAATACAGTATATCTTATCATTCCTTTTTCACAAGCAGGCAGCTGCTGAAACGCTTGCCACTTCAAAATATCAATTGCTTGCCAGAGTTGTCCTCAACACACCCTGTCAAACTTCTGTATATTGTGCAGTGAAAATGGTGCAGGACTGAAAGCTAGAAATTGTGTCAAATTCCGCTGTAAGGGTATGACGTGCAAAGAACAACATATGACAACCGTAGAGACTACAAACAATAGCAATGGAGCTAGACACTACATATATCACAACTGTGCCTGTACATATTTTATTGTATGTATTATATATTGAAAGCATGACAAATGTGTCATTGAAGCTATGTGCTACAATAAATAGAAATCCAACAGATAGTTAAGCTTCTTCATTTCTCTTGATGGAAGTGGTAGTGATATTTTTCTGCCCTCTGACCATTTGTTTGTAAATCACACCGCACAAAAAAAACACATCAGGTTTTCAAAACAAGTAACAAAAACAAAAGGAGATATTACAAGATGAGAAAATGAGATTTTGTTCAATTAACACTTTTGCTTTTCTCTAAGGACAGACAGCCAGACTACCTTAAAGAATAACTGAGGCTGTGCAATACAAATACAATATCACTGTGTCCATAAATTACAGTATACCTAATTTTAATGCAGATAAGTGCTGGCCTATTGATTTGCATGTTTCCCTGGCAAAATGGAAATCCCATGTGAATATGTTCTTTGTCTGTAGAAAATGCATTTTAAAAAACCTTGATGAATACAGCAAGCTATGCTGAAAGGAAAACATAAGTCACTAGTATAAGATTATGCATGGAACCTAGAAAAATACTGCTCACATACAGACATGTATACACACATATGTCTGTGTGTGCGTATGTGGATGTGTGTTACACAGCCACATAGTTTTTAGTATGTAGTTACAGTTTCTATAAAATGTCTTAACTAATGGAACTTTGGCCTCTAAATACAATCTTAAATTAACTGAGAGAGAAAATGAAAACTGCCAAACTCACAAAGTTATTCACTAAGTAACCATGGAATGCTAATTTTAAATCAAAACAATACATAGTTGCAATGAAAAAGAAATGTTTAAGAGGAAAGATGAGTGCAACAGCCCACAACAGCATGTAGTCTGCAAAACATCAACACATGGGATTCCATGAGAGTCATTAACTGATATAATCCTCACCAAAATGAATAGATATGCCATTAAGGTGTTAATAAATATTTTGGAAAGAGAATAGGTGTTTTAGGTGCTTGGGGTTGCTGACCTTTGCTGTGTTTATTAGTGGGACAATGATACATTATTAACACACAGCAGCTGTACCTGAACTGCTGCCATGAACATAATAGCCTTTTATAGCCATCAGGGGAGTGAGATAGGAGGCCTTTATTAACTACTAGACATGATTAGCACATTACGTGAACTTTAGTAGGCAAATTATCTCTTATTGAAATATAATGTTGGTTATAACTAATTGTAAACATGATTTTAAAAACTTCCCAATGCAAAACTAAGAATTTTAGTACCATTAAGCAAATTACTGGGGCAAGGCCACTAAAAAAAATATCTTTCTTCCTTTCTTCTGTTCAACCTGCAAAAACCACTGTGCTTCACAACAACTTACAGTACTATGAAAAACAACTGAATGACTTGCACATCATGAACATTATTCTTCAGAATTGTAAAAAAAGAATATTTTCAAGAAAATTAGGAAAACTGCTAACAAAAATAAAAGCCTTGTCTTATATCTTCCTATAAAGATTACATGCAGTTCTTTAAAAAGCCTGCTTGTCAATGATTTTTAAGAGTTTACTCAAAAAATAACAACATGGTTTACTTCAAAAAGCTTAATTTTGGGTAAGATTACCCCATTAGATTTCACAATTGAACGCAGCACCAAGAGTACATTATGAACAGCAGAAAGTCATTAATTTAAAATAAATCATTAGCTTTGATATTAAGCCTCTACTATCTGCAGGTTTCTATGACTAATGCTCACAATCATGTCTTCCAAATGATGAATTATACTTTTTTGAAAGGTTATTGTCCCTTTTCACCACTATTTTTCCTCTTGCTGTTTATTATTATCATTTCAGGTTGATGCAAACACAATGACTGCATAAGAAACAAATGTTTTCCCTTGCTCATGAAAACAAACCTACATGCATCTGTGACCAGAATAAGACTCTGAAGTTAACTACTTGTAATAAAGGACAGAAAGGATGGATACTCAGAATAAGTTCACTTTGAAGAAAGTGAGCAATATTAAATGAAGCAGAAATGCATGTGTGCATATACATATAAAGTACAACTACACAGGAATTCCTACAATAGGAATTTATAAATATACATAATCTTCTCACTCTTCTGGCAAGAACTGTCTGAATAAATCTTTTGCTTCACATTATAGACTTTGTGCTTCCCTTACTGACCCATTTCCCTAAGTACAGGTTATCACTGACTGATTTCAGTGTTACGATTTCTTCTTGCATACAGAATAAGTAACAGGAGTTCAGTGCAGATTTCCTTGATATAACAAAAATACATACCAGCTACAGTAACTTCCATTTAACCTTTAAGACCATATAATCATCAACAACAATAGCAGGAGACAAAAGTACTACCACAGCAGCTCAATTTCCATGCTTAGCCAGCAGTGCCTTTGAAAAAAGCCACTCGTGCCACTTCTGATTGGTAAAGAACTGTTTAGCAGTCAAGAATGTGAATGCTAAAACATTCTGACATTTCCACTAACCTGGATTTGTCAGATGGTCATGTAACTCAACTATGTTTTTCAACTTAGAAAGCAGTGTGTTTCTTGGGAAGAAACCATACTGGGAGGGTCTATGGGAAATCAAATAGCAGCCCAGTGAGAAATATTAAATGAACAGTTCAAAAACAGTGTTAGCATATGTGCAATTGAAAGAGAAGATATAAATATTAGTAGAGCCATATGAAATTCAAATGCTAAAAATAAACTACTTACTGCAAACATAAGAAGTAAAAGAAAACCACAGACATTACAAATGTCGATTGCACCAAGATCTCTGCTGAAAAACCATCTTAAGTTTGAAAATCTAAGACAGGAGCAAAATATGGTATTTGATGCCCTGACCTGGTAACCTAAAACTAATCACCATCAGAAACCACCATCACAAATAAAAAGCAGGTATGCCAGGGGGAGACAAGATTTTCTTCTGCGCACTTCCGGGTGTGGAAGAGTAATGCTTGTTGCTACTACTAACACTACATAATCTGTGTCAAACCATAGAATAATAAAATGTTGCCATTTTACAACTAACTGCTGTAAGGAAAAACACTATGACCAAGCAAATTTCATTAGGTTGTTGTTAAAGTGTTTTGGAAGTACTGCTACAAAACATATTCAGATATGAAACATGTTTTGGATAGGTTTATAACTCAGCATTTTTAGTGAGAAATCACTTATTGGGCAACAAATTGGTACCTAAATGCATATCTGAACCAGGAGAATAAAACAGACTATTTCAGTTGTAAGGGACCCACAATGATCAGTTAGTCCAGCTGCAACAACTAAACATCCAATTTTGGTTTGGTTAAATTTTAAAAAAGCATACTAGAATATGCAGCCCATGTTAGACATCCACAGAACATGTATCCACTTTAAGAAGATAAACAAAGTTGCCACTAATTGATACCACTGTCAGTTCCAGAAGCCAAGGTCTGCAGTGACACAGGGACTACGTTCTCCCCAGGATAAGTGGTGCTTTCAGGTCAGTCTTCAGCTATGCTGAAGTCACAAGAAGCTTTTAGCTTCCACTCTCTAAGCTTTGTTATATCTGCCATCAGTATTTTTTAAGTAGCCAAGAATTTTGATCTAAATCCTACTGTGATTAGAACATTTCTCAGCTTAATACAAAGTTGTGCTTTAAACATAGCCATTTTTCCAGTGCTTCTGTGCAGCACTAAGATGTGCTTCTGAGGACAGGACAGTGCTCAGCTCTTCCTGGTCAA
This sequence comes from Turnix velox, assembly GCA_013400935.1. Taxonomy (NCBI): domain Eukaryota; kingdom Metazoa; phylum Chordata; class Aves; order Charadriiformes; family Turnicidae; genus Turnix; species Turnix velox. The sequence continues at coordinate 16,643 of VZTY01014769.1, read as the reverse complement.
GTGTGATCATATCCAGCATGCACGGAACAACAGGAGCCAGGACTGCCCAGTCCTCCCCACTATCAGCTCCTTAAGCCCTTAGATGCAGCTCCAGCTGCTCTTTGGTTTAATGTAAACACCAAGGGTACCACATGCACTGGAGTGGTTAGCTAATTTAACATTTTTAATAGTTTACAATTTTCACTTTTTTTCAGAAGAGTCACTACTGGCTGGTTGAGGGTAATGCTCTAGAGATGAAACATGTCACTCTGCTAAGAGGATAAAGCATAATTTCTCTCAGGGACTGATGTTTGGCTGAGAGAAAAAACATATATTGTGAATACTCTGTTTTCTTGAACATCTTTGAGACAGATTTCTCAAAAGCACATATACAGATCATTTTCTGTGTTCCACTAAAAATGGGATCACTGCTTTTCTGAAACACTGGAATTTAAGGAGGCACACTTGAGGCTCTCTTGTAACTCTCAAATGTCATTCTAAGGTCTAGGAACCCAAGGAAAAAAGTCCATTTCCCTTCTTCCTTTGAAGCATTTTTTAAAACCAGTAAAACTCAAAACTGAACAACACTAATATTAATTAAACAATTTAGCAATTAAGCAATTTAAACTTTAAGAACCACCAATACATTTCATGTAAGATCCTAATGCAGTAATAATCTAAGGAATGAAAGAGAGCTTAGAATAATGGTGATCTATTAGAAGACCTTAATCTAAAATTCTGCCAAAACATTAACACAGCATTTCAGCTTTAGAGCTGTCTTTCATGATGCTGGCCTTCAACAATTCTTTTCTGAGTTTCAGACAGAGAGTGGATAGAAGCAATCCATTGGAAATAATGTACACTTTGTAAACAGCCATGGAACATTTTACATGAAGTAGTCTCTATGACGGGGTTAAGCTCACACAATAAATTAAGCTTTCACAATAAATTATTTTAAACACTGTATATAAATACATGCACTCTTGCTCCATGGATTTCTGATTAGGAGAGGGATTGTTACCTGCTTACAAAGCACTGTATTATATCTGCTTATCCTCTTCTACCTAATGTCATGTCGCTGTTTTCATTCTGAAGTGTTTTGCTTCCTTCTCTCTTTTTTTTCCTCTGTATTACTTTTTCAAAAAGCAACTAGAGTCTACCATTCTACCTCCGCTGTCTGGCTGTATTTTTCCACTGCACTGACAACTACCAATGAATGCAAGAAAGATGAGTTGTAGGCTCCTGTATTTTTCAACCAGGTAGCAAATCACAGAAGAATCTAGTGCATAATTCTGCAAGGGAGCAGTAAAGACCATTATTTCCTCCCTTCTGTTGGCAGAGGTCAGCGTCCCTGTCATTAGCTGTGTCAAACTATATTTTTGTAAATGCACTTTGTGTGAGCAGAAATCTGAAAACACTGTAAAGTTTTAAGTATGAAAATATAGCAACCCTTCTTACCATACTGATTGAAGCAGCCTTTGGAGGTGACACTTCAATAGGGAAAGCCACAAGTATGTTATTTATTAAGCTCTACAAAAACAGTTAAAGCAGATTGAAATCCCTAACCATATTATTCTGTGAAATTAGGACTCTAAGTGAAGTTATGTCTTTTGTAGCATTCAACTCCATTAAGGAACATGATGTTTCTCAAAATAAACTCCAACTGAACAGACTACTCATATTAGCCTGTAAATGTCTGAAATGCAATTATGCTTTGAGTTTCAAGAGGCAGACTGTACATGCCCAACTCTAAATCCGTCTGTCCATCGTAAGAACTCCACGATGCTATTTCAAAGGCTGACCTATATAAGGCAGCACAACGTCCACTCTGTCTGTTTGTATAAGAGATACCTCACACAGTTGTCATAACCAACATTGTTTGCATTGTTCTTTCTCTTTCCTCCCTCCATGGGTAATTCAAGAGGCACAAGGAAAAGCCTGCATAACAATATATGCAGAGTATAATGAGCTTTCACAGCAGATAGAAAAATACTAAGACTAAGATGCTTAGAATGCTATTTTAGGTTTATGAAATAAAGATCTAAGCAATCTTCTGAAACAAAGCCTGACAACTGAAAATCGTAAGATAAGAAGTGACTGTTTGAATCTGTGTTACTGCATTTTCCTTTGGCTACAGAAAAATGCCCTGTCAATACCTCCCATGCATGTGCTTGGTAACTCCCTCATATGCTATAAACAGTCATCTGATCTGGAAAAAACTAGGGCTAACAGAACAATGAGTAAACTTCAAAAGCCTAAGTATTTGTGGAATATAAATCACCAGCAGCTCTAGCATATTCAAAAATGTAAGGAACCAGCCTCCCATGTTTGTCCAAAAATAGACCCCTGAACTCCAAAACCCAGGTACAAAAACAAGGGCCAAATCCACTTTATAAGACCTACTTCACAAGAAACAAGATCCAGTTTTGAATGAGTTAGGTAAAGACCTAATCAAGACCACCATTACAACCCAGAACAAGGGATTCATCACATTCCAACCATTATCTCCTTTCCAGAGGAGAGACTGAGAGCAAACACTCAAACAAACTTACTGAACACAAGATTCTGCAGGCCTCCTGCCCTTCAATCTCCTTAAATCCACACAGCACAAAAATGAGTGACAGAGCAATACTGTAACGTGACGACACTTTTAGAATAAGTCAGATAAATTTTCACAGCAATGTTAACCACGCTGGGCCAAGGGAGAGACTGAAGGGGGTGAAAAATGAAATGCTCAGTAAATGTGTGTCTCCAAGGGGCCTGGCAAACCTACTCTGTCTGTTTAATGTAATCGATGGTCAGTGTCAAAGACATCTGAAAAAGACATTTGTCCTGTACTCGAATCTTAGAGTGAAACATTCCTGGTAAGTCTTTTCCAAGCATAAAACATATGTCTCATGACTTCGAACTTTTAAGCATATTATCAGTTCAGGTAAAGTGGAATAGGAGGGTTGCAACTTGTCTACAGAATGAGTGTCTCATTTGCATTTAAAAAGAACAGTTTGCTCCCTTATACACGGCATGACTTAAAAGTGGCTTTAGCTGGTAAAGAAATTCTGAAAAATACTTTCTAAATTAATTTATTCGATTTGCAGTGCAACCCACCAAAAATTATTTAAGGAACTTAATTAGAAAATGATTTAATATATTAAAGTAATTCCTGATTTTCCAAAGCATTTAACTTTTAAATTAAATCTGGTCCACTATCTCAAGAATGATGACTGAAATGTGTATTCAAGTCATTACCTTCTTTTTGAAGCTTTAAATCACTGATAACTTTAATAACGTTTGTCCAGTTTCATTGGCAAATGGGTCTTCAGACACTTTGGTACTTAGGTCATTAATATTAGCCAAAGCTTGGCAACACTTTATGGTTACAATTTGCAAAAACAAAAAAGACAACAGACAAAATATCAGCAAATCAACAATCAAATGTAGCGGTAGCCTCCTGGTTACTCAGAGCACTTACAAAAAAAAATACACACATACAGGTTCCTAAGTATCTGGACTCCTCCTGCTGCACAAAGTTCACTCCTGGCACAAACTTGCCATCTCTAGGGCAAGTTTGCCAGATGCCACATGACAGAGTTACTCCAAGCGGTCGTACCTCTGGGATCTCCCTCGAAATATCCTTAGGCACCCACCACAACGGGACAGATTTACCCCGGAATTCTAGAACTCCATGGAGTACAGGAGAAAGGCAGCAAGGATGAATTTGGTCCTTTCTGTTGTGATTGGTAGATGAGACCATGCGGGAAATCTGTCCTGAAAACTGAGAGGGCTTCACCCCGGCGCCGCAGACACCTCCCTTCGCCCCAGTACCGAGACACACGGGCTATTTCGTTGTTTATCTCTGCTCCGGGGTGAAAAGCGACGGCCCTGAACATCCCTCGGACACGTGAGACAGCCGTGACAATAGCCCCAACGCGGATCCGGGCTGTCCCCGGGCGCCCCCCCACACCCCTACATCGCGCTCCGCCGGACAGCCTGACCCGCCGGCAGCCTCCGCAACCGGCGGAGATCCCGGGGAGAAGAAACTACGCGTCAGCCTGCCTCAGGCTTCCTGAGCAGGTTTCTAAAAGTGGGGCCCAGGTTGAAAGGCAGAGCCGAGGAAAAGCGCTGGCTCATAGCTTTCCTCCCCCCCGGGTAAGGGAGGTGGGGGGAGTGCTGGGGAAGTGCCCTTGGTACCTGGCACTTCCTCACTTGGTTATTTCCTAGGGCCAGGGTTTTATTCATGTGCAAACCCCATTCCGTAACAGCAGAGAAAGTGCAGCTCATGCATAAAGCACCAGCTGGCTGAGGCCACCGAGGCAGGAACAATGCAGGAGCCCCAGCCCCTCTTCCTCAGCAGCAAAAGTCATGCAAAGTGCTCCGGGATCGCAGTCCCTAACCAAAGTCCGGATCTGGGCTAGCGCGACTCTCCTCTGCAGTTCCCCTAGGACTCAAAAGTTAGCTCTCCTCAGGCACTGGCCCTGTTTACAGCGGTTTTACCAAGTTACGGAGATTAGGAAGGCACAGCCGGGACAAAGTCGAGACGATGTTCTGGACCCACTTGTCACCCTTATGCATCCTTACTGTGTATGTATAGAGATGTGTGTCCATGTGTATATGTATGTATATACATACTCATGTCATAGACACGAACGCACACACACACACACACATAAACATGCTCTCAAACAAACAAGCACCGCTTTGACACATGAACTGCGGCGGGGCAGAGAGTTTCTGCGGGTTTGTGGCGGGCGCGATCGTTCTCCGTTCCAGGAGCCCTGGAAACTCAAATCCTCTGAAACCAACATCCTTGTTCACGCTGCATTCCCCGAAAAGAACGATGTTATGAAAAATAATACCCCACATACACACCTCCCCCTGCTTGCCCCCCCACCCCGTTCCAGCCGCCCGCCCACAAACTACGGGGTTTTTAATTTGGGGGTGCCTGCAGAGGAGACGCCATCCCGCGTCCCGCCGGCAGCTCTTGACAGCGCGCGGCATCGAGGTCCCCCCCCAAAATCCCTCTCTCCAAAGCCCGGCAAGTACCGGTGCCCGCTCCCCGCCTGGCCGGTGAACTTGCTGCGCGGCTCGCTCCGGTACCAGCAGCGCCGGTTCATGCGAAACGCGGCGCGACAACAGCACGGACTCACAGCACAGATATAAAAAAAGCCCAACCAACCAACAATCATACCCAAAACACCTCGGACGACACAAAACACGGAGTCACCTTGTTGCAATAGTAGGGGTCCAGGCAGGGGGAAGGTCCCAAACAAGGCGTATCAGGAGCGGCCGCCGGCTGAGGAGGTGGTGAATAAAATCTTACGTCCATTTCACTAAAACATCAAGCAAACTCCTTTCCTTCTCTCTCTCTTTTTTTTTTTTGGTTTGTTTTTGTTGGTGCAAAAAGGGATGCGTGTGAGTATGAGGAAAGGGGGGACAACACACAACAGGACTACGAATTAAAAAAAAAAGAGGTGCCTGACTTCAGTAGTCAAAGAAACACCTTCCCTGCCTCACATCCGTTTGTGGTTTGTAAAGAGAAAGAGAGAGAGGGAGGGAGAGCGAAAAACACAAAGCGAGAGAGAGAGAGACGGGAGAACGGGGTAGGGGGGAGGG
>VZTY01014769.1:0-10485 GCA_013400935.1 Turnix velox | reverse complement strand
CCCCCCGCCGGTTACTATGGCACCCTTCCTGGGCCTGTCGCCCCGGCGGCCAAAACCTGGACCCGGAGCCCGAGGGCAGGGTGTCAGCAACAGCTGGAGAGCGAGGCGTTCGTCCTGGGATGGGTCGGCCAGAGGCTGACGATGCGGCCGTGGGCAGGTCCCTTGAGATGCCTCTTGGAGCAGCCCCTCGGCCCCTCTGCACAGACGCCGACCTAAGGCCCCTGGTCCGTATCCACAACCATTTGGCAAAGGCCAAGTCCTTGCCCTTGGCAATCCTGTGAGGTTGACTCAGCTAGAGCTTCAAGCAGGGCTGGCAAGTTGGGTGATCAGTGTGGTTTTTCTGTCCTAACAGAGTAGAAGCTGTCATCCAGAGCTTTGTAGTGACAGAAATGAGCTGCAATCTGCAGGCCCACCGCAGAAACCATGAAGCAAGTGGAAAATAAAGAGAACCACCCATGAAATTCATCCTCAGCTGGGGTCTGCTTTGTTATCTCATGGTGCTGGTCTTGTCCCTGCTATGTGCAGACATGGCCATCCTTACAGACAGGTGAAGGAGATGGACGAACTGGGAGGGGTGGAAGGAAGAGAACAGGGTAAGGAAAATGAAGAGGAGTACAATTAGTTGCAGCAAGGGTGCTGACAAAGGAAAATTGGAATCCAGTGAGAAGAGGAAGGGATTGAGCAAAACAAGGTTTAACAGGCAAAAACAATATAAGAAAAGGTGACTTCAAGACACTGTGAGCAATCCCACTGGGTGTCCTACTGAGTTTGGTAGTTCTAAGCAAGACAGACAGGATAGAAAAGAAAGGATACAGGAAAGGCACTATGATGAGCCTGGATAATGCCCTGCAGAGGGACTGTTTTATGAAAAGAAAGGAATGCCTTCACTCTTTAAATAAAAACAGATTAGTGAGTGCCACACAAATAAAGTGAGATAATGGCAGTTAACAAGGATGGTTACATTTATCAAAAACTCATGAACATTTCCATCACAAAACAGTTGGAATCTGAAGAACTTTTAAGAAGATTTGTAATGCACATTGTCATACAAAACTGGCTTCTCATCACTGAAAAAAAAATCCTGAAGATTTTAAGGAGCAAATCAGTATTGAGGAGGGAGCAAATATCACCTGTTTCAGGAGAGGAATCAATTTGTAGCTCAGACATTTTGATACTCTAATGAATCCTTCGAGATGATGTTAAGTCATGAACTTTCCTCTGTGGCTAACAACCTGCTTTCAGTAAAGCATGATTATCTGGAAAATATACATAAGCAATGTAAACAAAACTCTAGAGAAAAAAGGTTTGAAGCAATAATCCTTTCTTGGGATTATTTGATCAAAAATATCTCTGAAGATTCTTGGTTGTCAGTTCAACACAATTTAAATCTGATGGTAATAAGTGTTTTCCTCAGACATGCAATTATAAAAGAATCTCAGTATCACTGATTTTAATAATGCTTGAGACCCTTATGGCCTCAGAGAAAAGCTTGAAAGCATGACCCAGAAAAAAGCTCCAGAAAGCAAGGGAAAAAACATTAACATATTTTTTAAAAAAAACACACCTTATAATTTTTTGGCAGCTGACTCATTATTTTGCATGTTTGGGATTAGACATTTTGAAAGTTAAAAAATCCCAAAAAAGACTTTCCTTTGCAAGAAATGTACTTGACGCCTGACAGATATATCACTGCTACAAGTGGCTGGTATGTGGACCATAATTTGACAAAGTGAACAGGAGACAGATTGCAAGCTCTGTATTGGAAAGCTGCTGTTGAGAAACTTGTTTTTCATGGACTGTGGATTAATTTTCATCCTGTTTTGGAGAAAGATGGTAGAGATATTCTGATTCTAAAAGAGCTCGTCTAGGCCACCACTGTATGTAGGTATATAGAGGTATATTCAGGTGTAATGATGCTCATACAGACCCTGAGATGCCAATAATAGCATGACTGGAATGTTCAATGACAAAAAATAGAGATTTGGTGTTATATTTACATGACATATGACTGACTATTGCCTTGAGAAAGGCTTCAAGTTCAGAGGAGTCTGTATAGGTTTACAACTTTATCATTTGCTTTGCACAGCACTTTAAGTTATTTTCAGTACTTAATGATGCAGGCCCTGAGAGGTTATAAAATTTTTGCTGCTACTTACAGAAATGATTTAGTCATCAAGGTGGTAAAAACACCTGAGATTTGTGGCAGTTATCAGTAGAGTTTATAAAAATTAAAAAGCTGTATGTATTAATCCATTAAATGTTCTTTTGTTTTGCAGGGGAAGATTTCTCTAAGGTTTTCAGAATGCATTTGTGGAGACTGGAATTGCAAATGTTAATGCTGTCGTAGGTTTTTGCTTCCATGAACTGAGAAAACAAGGCCCTTTTCCAGTATAATTCAGTGGTAAATCAAATTGGCTACTTTACTTCATGCAAGTGCATCTTCTAAAAAAAAAAGTGCCAATAGACTAAAGGGTATGAATTAGTATTTAGAAGACTAAAAGGAGGGAACATGTGTTCACAAGTTTTTAAACCTGTTCAACATTGAAGTGAATGTCTCCAAAGCGGTCTTGAAAGGGGTTTCTATACAGGCATATGAGAAAAATGTCATCGTTTTTCTCATATAAATAGGAAAGAATGCCTTGAGAAACATGATCTGTATCTACTGATACTAAAAAAACCATTGTTCTTTTAAATTACGTTGGCTGGAGCACAACTATGTAGTATGAATATTCTCCATGCTATGGAGAACTTGTGCAGTATTCTTTGACAAACAGTGTTATAGATGCAAGAAGCTTACACAACAGACCAGAGGCCACTGGATAGACAAATCAGAAATGGAACAGCTCCTTTGATCTGGAAATAGCTGGAAGTAGAGCCATGGCAGTAAGTGATGGGGAGAAGCATATGCTTACCCTCAGTTTGGGCTGTCATGCTTAGACCCATCATTAGAAGCAGAGTACTGGCAGGGCAGACCCTTGGTCAGAATCAGTCCAGACATTTGCATCTTTTCATGTAGGCTCTACAATGGTCAGACTGCCAGAATGAGGAAAAACAAGTAAATGTGTCCAAGATGATGAGTAATTTTCTTGTCTTCTCTGATGTCTGACCCAGCTTCTCCATGTGGTGGATTTGGGGCATCAGCAGGCATGAAGCATTTTCTCAGACTAAGGGCAGTGAAAGTATTTTAGTTTAGCAAACAATCAATCCCAACAATCTATCCCAAGATCTTTTTGTTTTAATCTCACACATCTATACCCTGTTTTATTCCTGACAAGGATCTCTGATCATCTATTATAAAGAGAAAGGAAATGTGAAACTGTGATGATGGCTTCTTATTGTACAAGTCTTTTTTCATGAGATTAACCATTCTTTAAATACATGTTTTCTCCTACATATCTAAGAGCAGCTGGATTGAAAAATCATTTTGCTTCTTGTTTTGAGTGCTGTACTTTGCAAGCCAGGAGGGCTGGCTAAACCAAAAGGGGGACATGAGATTTTGCTAAGAAAATCCCTCCTGATGAAATTTTTGCTTTACTAACTGACACGCAGGGCTATTTACCTTTCAGAACAAAGATCGGTGCTCATCAATTTCTAGAGAGCAGTTAATTAAATAATAATAGGATGAAGGGTCTATCCCTTTTGTGTGGATGTCCTGTTTCATGTTCTTAAACTGGCTGTGACACTTGGATCTGGGACGATGCAAAAGATAATGATATTAAGATTACAGAATATTTAAAACACAGTAATTAATCTGGCCTTTTCATCAGAATGAACTCAAATCCTTTAAGAAATTGATTAATTTTAAGTGATGTTGACATTCTGTGTGTGCACTCATAAGCAAACATAGATCAATGTATTTAAACAGGAATATTTGCAATATAGTATCAAAGCTTAATAGTGATGTGTATTTCAGCATATTTAAACAATTCGTAATGCTACCTAATAATGTGTCAAATCGAGTGTTGTCAAACATGTAATGAAACAGGAAGCTATTTTATTATTTTAGCCACTGCTCCTGTCTTGTTTAATTCTTTTGTGGTGAAAGTGACTGGCTCCAAATTACCACACTTGCATTGAAATATATTGTTGTCATGTCTTTAAGGAACTAAAGACTGCTTCTGAATAGTCAAGGAAAGCCCCTGACTTCCCTTTGTTACAAAGCAAAGAGAAAACCTGAATGTTGGCTTACCTTCTCTTTCCAAACAAATGATACCAATTTAACTGAGAATGACATGGACTGAGCCTGAGCTGTGTTTTGCATCTTGGGAAAGGTTCTTGCACAGTCATCTGCCTACAGAAGGAATTAAGCACACAACTTCTCACAGAATCAAGATCTTAAATAACCGTGAGAGAAATATAAAAATGTGAAATTCACCTTGCATATTTGCAGCTTTCATCCATTCCCATATGCTTCAAAGACACTGCCAGCTGGTTCAATTCAAGTTACCAAATTTAATGTGGCCTCACAGACATACAAAAGGCAGGCCAGTCTTGAAAGAAAACAGTTCACTGTGCCTTAGAATCAAATTAGTTCTCATGGTCAGAGAAACAAAGGGAAACACAAAGTTCCTTTTTTCCTCTTCCTGTATTTCCTATCTTATCAAATGATTTTACGTGAGATACACTGTCCACGTGGTATGCAGGAAGGCTCAAAAATACATCACGGTGTATGTACCACATGGTATGATGTATGCTTGTGCTCAATTGCAAGATATATCCAAATTTTAAGGTTGATTATTTTTCACTCACCCACTTGTCTTGTTAAATTAGTCATGAAACATCTAGAAGTATAAGAGATCAGGAATTTTTTTGTTTATGTTTTACTTTTTCTTCTAGAGCATACTGGAGGACTGTACTGGCATTTCAAAAGCTTTTTTAATTTTTTCTTTTTAAGGAAAATTGTTTTTTCCAACCATTTATTTTAAAATTTAAAAACTTGTCGAAAGGTATTTTGATTTTTCCTTGAAAAATGAAGATTCATGAAAGCTACATAAGCGTTATCTGGGGATTGCATCATTTACAAATGTCTTGAGAACAAATCTGTTCAAATGTTTGATACTATTAAAAAGATACCATTACAGGTATTTTACTAATGTGCATAGCTGAAAGTGTCAGGAAAGACAGAACAGAAGACTGGTCACAAGCAGAGACAGGTGACAGCATGAAGACTAGTCTGTATCACTAGTTTTTCCATAGTATTGAAAAGGGAATTCTTATTTGCCAAGACAGATGTGAAGTAGATGATTCGTCAGTTTTCAGTTCTGGACAATGATTTTGTAGTTCTTCTTTTTGCTAAAACTCCAAAATCAAGCTGAATTTCCCTGCATAAGCTCCCTTGGCATGAGGAGATCTTTAAAGGCTTACTTAAAATCTCTTTTTTTCAGTGCTCACCTGGCTGAGATGTCTTTTACTAGAGAAGAGATTTCATTGTCTTTATATTCACAAGCTCTCTGTGAAGCAATACCTTGGATATTTCTTAAAGCTTCAAGCAAGGTAGATCTTTCTAGAGGAGACTCCCACCCCATTATGTACAAAAATAATCTATGTACCTTCTTCTATGTGCTTTTAATTAGCACTTCAGGCCCAGAATTATAGGTGCTAATAGAGAGAGAGATCCATACTCTATTCTTTCTGAGTACATATAAATATAGCAGAGTTCATACAGTAAAAATTTATTTTTAGGGTAGAAGGTTTTACAGCTTTTCTTCTTTTTAAAATATTTTTAGTTTTGTTTTTTAAATAGAGAAAGTAGAAGGCAAAGCAGCTTGTTTGAATTTAATCTACTTCCCTAGGGACATACAGTTGCCATCAGAAAAGTACCACACAAGGGGGCAAAGTTGGTATTTGAAGTGTCGAAGGTCAGGAGTGAGGCATAATAAAAGTATGTTGGGAGTTTCCACGAGAGCTTCCTGTTGTAGCAAATAAATCCAGTCCCATTCGCACCTGATTGGCTGATACAGATACATCATCCTTGTGTCACTCACTGTCAGTTTTTAAGGGGGGGTGATAAATTGTCAGGTTGTTGGTTTAAGAGCAAAATTTCTTTCTTTGCTGAGATTTTCCTGCTAGATCTCTATAAACTACAGGCCACCTTTCTTCTAACTACATGGTTCTTTTCTCAATGGAGCTGGCTGCCTCAAATCTAATAAAATCTTTCTGTCATCCTTTTCTGGATTTGACAGTTTCATGTCATAGCTTTGCTCCACAATAAAAATAAAAAATCTCTAGGTGTTAAAGAAGTCCTTGGAAAACTATAAGTGATAGAGTCAGCATTTACAGAACATATCACAACAGGTCTGACTGACCTTGGCAGCAATTGGGAGATCACCATTTCTCATGGATGAGCTATTCCTGAATGTCTGTCTTTTATGCTGTATGAAGCAGAAATACCTTTTCTGGATCAAGGCTGCTGCTTTCTGCTTCTCTTATTCTTTAACAGAGATTGTCCATAATAAGGATATTTTTTATATTATCCAGTAAGGAATATCTTAATTATTATTAATTCCCGAAATCCTTGTTGTGTGATACTTTAAGATAAAAGTACATCGTTGTTGTTTTAAAATCTAATACAATTTTGTTGGGGATTTATTTGTTTGAGGATTTTGTATGTTTTACCACAGTCAAACCACAAAGATTTATGTTTTTGGATGTCTTCCAAATCATCTGCCTCTACTCTGGCTATCAGAGTGTAATCAACACTGTTTTCTATTGGAATGGCTCTTGTTCTTTTGTTTGTTTGCTTGCTTTTTTAGCAGTTTATGGGAGTACCAGTTCAAGGGAATGAATAGTCAGTATTGATTGTTCAGCTTTAAAGATAGCCACTTGAGTAGCATGTGTAAGTACAGCCAGGTTGAACATCCATGTTAATCAGATGCTATGAAGCATGTGGAGGGGAAGCCTCAAGCCACATTTCAAATAATTAAGTTTCTATTTGTTGAACTTGTATAAATTTATAAATGCTGCATGGAGACGGGCACCTCCTGCATAACACACTGGCAATAATTAAGTAAAACCAAAGAATAGCTAGAAATAGAAGAAAAGAAGGAGAATTGTTGGCAGTTGCAGAAAAAAAATACACAGCCTCCAAAAATACCCTTCTCCCTCCCCACAGTGGAATTTCCCTGCTTTGAAGTTATCTTGAGAAGACACAATTTGCGATTTACCCAAGAGGTCAGCAGGCCCAAACTACTGTAGCACTGGGTAGGAGTTGGTTTTGAAGCTGAGAGTTTCTCTAGAAGCATGGTCTGCAAGTGTCAGTTTTTATGCATGTGTTTGTACATGTCTGTGACCTCCTATGATTGCTGCTGTATTCAGGAAGAGGGGGAAAAGTCCATCATGGAAGAAGGTCCCATGCCATTTTGTGGGGTAAAGTCTTAGTTCACTGTCGACTACAAGGTCTCTTTTTAGTTTTTCTGGAGAAATATGCAATGAGTATTTACATAAATATTTATTTATATATATAAGTAGAACTGCAACAGGATGGGGAGAGAGCTGAAATGTGTGTTTACACTTGCCAAGAGATGCGCATGTCCTACATCTGCCTGCCTGTCGTTGACGTGAGGTTTGTCAGCTCTGCATTAAAAATAAAAATAGCCAGTTGAGGAGACTAAAAATTACGCACTTTTGGTTTGTTTTTCTCACTTTTGTGTTTCTATAAGCATTAAAAAATGAAATTATAAAAAGTCCAAACTGTCCAGGGCAGAATTTAGCCTGGACTCACAGAGAGGATGCAAACTGAAAAAACATTGAAGTAAAAGGTACCTTTAAGAGGTTTAAAGAATCTGAGCACAAGTCATTTGTGCTACATGCCTAGACACACTGAAGAGAGTAAAGGGTAGAGACGCAATATTTCTGAATTTCCATGTCTTTGTGGGTTTAAGTCAGACCCTTAACCTTATTTGAATATAGCATTTTTGTACTTTAATATATTTCATACAGAATGTATAAAGAAGATTTAATAACTGTCTCTTAGCTGTGGTTTATCTCTGCCTCAGAGAAAGCCAAAATGAGTTTCTAGTGAAATGACTGAAAGAGCATACACGGTAAGTCTTCTATCAAATTATTTCCAGTCTTGCTGATTTGTAAAAGATCTTTCAGAAAGATTCTGTCTTTTCTATGTAGAATGTTAAAGTTTGATGCTGTGCCCAAAATTTAAAAAGGGAACTACAAATAAGCAGTGAAAGTCTAGCTGGCTATCTCCTGCTTTTTAAAATGCCTGAGACTGCTTGCTATCATGTGGAATTTGCACTAGTGGTTAGCTCAAGTTTTTCCCTCACAAAAGAAAATTATATTCTGATGTATTACATGTTTCTGACTGTAAAAGCAATTAAAAATCTTGGAATAAAGTAATCAAATCCCCAGGCTTCTGTGCTGTTTTGTTTCTCTCTTTCAGGTGCGTGTCACAAATAAAGAACAAACTTCGTGAACACACTTCTAGAGTAATACGGGCACAAAATGAACAATGCTCATGTAATTAGTCAGCTGAGACAAGTGTTCCAGGATAAGATCTTCTGAATTGTCGTAGCAGAAATATAAATCTAATACTTAATGTTGCTGTTGTTAACGGTTAAAAATGGAAATATTTCCACAGCATTTCACATTCTCTGGATAGGTTTGCATCATACTGAAGTGTTCTTGGGGGGTGGGATTGCACGAGAGGAATTATGTATTTTACTCCCACCCCAAAAGCAAACTAGGCAACTGGCACAATTTAAAGCAGTAAGTTCCTGAAGGGGGCATACAAGAAATCTGAGGAGGCTATACACCCTTGTTTGCAAGGGTATGGAACAATGGAATGAGGGGGCAGTGTTTTAAAACTAGAGCAGGGTAGGTTTAGTTTAGACATTAGAAAGAATTTCTAATTCTTTCCAGTTTAGACACTGGAAAAGGCTGCCCAGATTGGTGCTGGAGGCCCCACCCTGGACTCATTCAAGGCCAGGCTTGATGAGGCTCTGATCAACCTGATCTAGAGTAAGATGTCCCTTCTTAATGCTGGGATGTTGGACTAGACGACCTGTAAAGGGCCCTTCCAACTCAGCACAATCTGTAATTCTGTGAAAGTTGGTCTTGGCCTGTAGGCATGTGTTTACCCTGCTCTCTCAAGCTTTTTACTTATCTCTAAGGACATCTCTTAGCTTTGACCAGGCTGCAAAGATTATTCAAATGTTTTTAGAAGAAGTTTCCTAACACTCGAAACAGTTGAGGAGTAAACTTGAGTTGACTTACCAAAAAAAGGTAAAGCTAGCAAAGTTAATGAGATCAATCTCGTGGGATCACTATTGCTGAAAGCTGGGCTTTAGCACAGGTGTGATTCTAGCAGCTTCCCAAAGTGCTCTCCATTCATACCAAAAAAAAGACAGACAAATTCTCCCTTAATCTAATGGGAATAAATTTGTGGATGTGCACATGTTATCACACACAAATTAAGGCATATCCTTCCATAATTATAAGCACTGCTTATAAGTCATGAGCAATTCTGAGCACAGCATCCAGGTGTAGGGTATTATTGTTAGTTCTGCTTTGGAAACACAGTCAAATGTGCCTCTGCATCATCTGGTGTTTCTGATTCAGGAGTATCTCTGTATTTGTTTGTGTTCCTTGTGCACTCAAAATCAAGAGTCCAGGTCTGCTATTCTTCTTTTGTATACGTCGATCCATTTGGGAAGGATTTTTCCTAGCATAACAAAGGCATGGTTTTGCAGTGAGCTTCTGCAAATTTACATCTATGCTGCTGCTGAAAATGGTGGCACTGTCCTGCCTTCCTCCCTTCCTCCAGCTGCATCTTTCCCCTGCCTCCCTGGGGAGGATGGGGACGCTCACAGCTGCATGCTCAGCTGTGTCAGGAGCTGTCTGAAAATTAGTGTGTGGTGCAGATCTCAGGTGGATCCTTTTGGTTTTTGTGATCCAGCTGCCTCTGTGGCAGCCTGAGAAGGAGTGATGAAAGAGGAGAAGAATATTTACTGAGGTCTGAAGCAAGGAGGGAGTGGGCCTGTCTCTTGGCACACTCTATACTTAGGTCAGCTTGAGCCAATACTGAAACTGCACCTAGTTGTCCTCTTGCTAAACTCAGAGGTGAAATGTTCTGGTATTAAAGAAGACCAAACACTGGAAAATTCCAGTGCTTCTGGGGTTTTTTTGTTGTTGTTGTTTTTTAAAAAAAAAAAAACAAAAAACAAACAAAACAACAACAACTAAAGCCAAACTAAATTTCTGTGTAGTGTAATATCTTGAGGACTTGGAGCAGGAGCATTGTACAGGAAAAATAAATAGGAGTGGATAGAGTAGAAACAGTGGTGGGAGCTAGACAGCTGATGCAGATCCAGTCACTGGACAGTAGTTTTTCTTAAAAAGTTGGTGGTGGGAAGGACATTGAAAATACTCTTAAACACACCAGAAATTGTTGAAAATTTACTCAGTTTCTAAGCTTTGAGTGGGATGAAAATACATAGAAAAAATTTAGTTACTTCTTCCTTTTTTTTTTTCTTT
>VZTY01014768.1:0-84418 GCA_013400935.1 Turnix velox | reverse complement strand
AAAAAAATATAAAAAAAAAAAAAAAAAAAAAAAAAAATTCAGTTTTACTGAAGTGTTGCACATTACTTTGTCCTTGCCTGCCAGTATTACCCTAATATACAAAATGTCAAGGTGGGTCCTTCAAAGTTCTTGAGGAGGTGATGCACTTTGAAATACATTCTTCCAGACAATTGTCTCCCTGCTGAAATCTGAACCTAGGATTTTCTCCAAGATGCTACTTAAACTGACAGTTCTTTAACTGTTTAGATTAGTGACAAGATAGCACGGGTGGAATATTTTGCTATCTCAAAAAATATTCTGTAACCTTTTTGCCTCTTGGGATCATTGGCTCCTGTTTACCGTAGTGAGCTTCAAAAAGAGCTAGTAACATGCCACAGCTGAATTATCCTCAGACAGGGATGCTGGTTAAGTGCATGCCTTGCTGTCAACAATTTTAGTTGACATGGTAACTTTTTTTTTTAATCTGAGCAAAATTTAAGTTGAACATAACCTGGGAAGTTGACCCCTTCCTAATTGGCAGATATGCCTGGGAAATGCTGTAGCTTGTATGCCAGAGAAAGAACACAAAGCCTGCAAATGGATATGAATAGAAATTGATAGGAACTACCACACATGTTTGCCTAGATTAAGAGACTGTCTGTGATATATTTAAGCAATTAACTGTGTACCTTAGTTTCTGGTCCAGAGACCAAAGATTTGTCCTTTATGCTTTGCTTTCCATTGTTTTGTCTGACCAGTCTATTTCTTTCTTTTTTTTTAAAGTAGATGATTGCAGTTTTGCTGCTGTGTCACTAATAGGTTTTGTTGCTGAAGCAGCATGAGCTGAAAGTGAACTATTGTGTACTTGAACAAGGACTTCTTGAGCATGCTTCACTATTTCTTACATTTTTTAAACTTGTGCAAACCTTTAATTGCAAAAATCTTTTGAATTAGTGCAAAATGTATTCACTGGAGTGGTCTTTTCTGATGATTGATTTTTGTCTGTGTACTTCTAATGTCTTGTGGTGTAGAGAAATTAAATCTTGGCAGCCCAGTTAAACAACATTTTATACAGAATGTTTCTAGTTTGTCCCACATTTCATAACTTGGCCCATAATTTTTCATAAATAGGTTTAAGCTTACCACCTGCAGCCAGGAATCCTTGCATTCATTTACTCCCCTTCTCCTCTCTTATTCCATGTCACTGGATCCCTTATGCCATCCTTCTAACTCACCAGTTTTTATCCTGCAGAAGGGTAGCATCTTCCCATTTCCTACCTCTGCCTCTTTTATTGGTGGAGTATGTGTGTCGCTCTACCAAAGCAAGAAGCTCCATGTATGTATCTATCCCCACAGTGCTATTTAAACCCCTGACCTTTAATTTTCACCCTCCCCAGCTCCTTTCAGGTGTCTTCTTTGCATACTGGAGTGTCCACAAACCTCAAATGTGACTCCTGATGCAGATTCCTGAGTCTCCCTCACCCAGGATACCTGGAAATCTACTCCCCACCTCCCTGGTGATAGTGTCCATGCCGGGTGAGCTTTCATTCAGAACAAATAAAAAGGGCTTACTTCAGACAGCACTTTCTTTTCTGCCACTCTACTCTTTTTTTTTTTTTTTCAATGGGAAGGGCAAACTAAAGTTTGTGTCAGTGACTTACTTGCAGTTTTAACTAAGTCACTGTTTTCCTTACTGAATGGAATGTTTTCTCTAAGTAAAAATCATATACAAGACTCACATTAGAGATACAAAAACTGAGATATAACTGATTATACAGCAACTTCTTGAGAGTCATGGAGTTATCAGAAATGTGAGCAAAAGTGAGGGCTTTATATTCTTGCCATGCATATTTTGGTTAAGCGATTTTCACAGACCTATGTAATGTGAGTAATAACACTCGAATGAAATTGTGGTTGTTTTTCATAAAGCAAAGCAGGAAGCCTGGTCTAGATTGAACATCTACAAGAAGAGACAGAATAGATTAAAACTGTATGAAGCAGAAATCCATATATGATGACAGGAATTGCCAGAAACATAAACATGAAAGTGCCTCTCACAAACACATCTGTAGTTGCAAATACACCAAGGCAAATATGTTGGCACAGAACAAACTTGTTTTTTATTTTGTAATTCGTGCAAGGGCAATTGCTCAGAATGCAGATTATCTAAAAGTGCAACTAAGACATTATTCCAAGGCTAATCTCATTTTATGTTGACGGCACTGCACAACCATACTGCTTAATGGTCGCCATGGTAGAAGTGCTGAAGCTGGCAACATCTCACACTGACTCTGGAATCATGGATTATAACTTACAATTAAGCAATTTAAAAGCAATGCAACAACACTGGTATGATGCCACATCCAAATGATATTCCTGCTGAGAAATGTTCTCTCTTTGGTGTACTGCTGTATTTTGTTAGGACACGCGCATCAGGCTGAAGTACCTCGTGCAGACGCAGGAGCTTGGTCAGCATTAGCTTCAGGAGCTCAGTGATCTGCAGTGTGGTGGAAGGATGCCCTATGGAGTCCCTTGCTTACACGTAAGAAGAGAGCTTGCTCTGACTCTTTTAAAGATGCATTTATCAAATGTGCCACTGTCTCAGTGCTAATGACTTCCCTTTACTTCCATGTATCTGATGAATTTTAAGTTATATATATTCATAACAGTTGATTTCAGTACCTAAAGGGGGTCTACAATAATGCTGGAGAGAGGGACTGTTTGCCAGGACATGTAGTGTTAAGACAAGGGGCAGTGGTCTTAAACAAGACCACAGCAGGTTTGCAGACATTAGGAGGAAGTTGTTCACCATGAGGATGGTGAGACACTGGAACACATTGCCCAGGGAGGTGGTGATGGCCCCATCCTTGTAGACATTCATGGTCAGGCTTGATGAGGTTCTGAGCAACTTGATCTAGTGCAAGATATCCCTGCTTACTGCCAGGGGGTTAGACTAGACCCTTCCAGTTCAACACATTCTATGATTCTGTGGTTCTGTAATTACTGTTGAAATCTACAAATTATTTAAATCTGCAAAGAGACTTATTTTGTGTGCTCCAGCAGAATATTCATCTTTAATGAACATTTGAGCAAGACCTCTTGATGCTGAGAATTGCAGTATTTTTCATTTAAAGGACAATATCCCGTTGGGAGATTGGAACATCATAAATACTGTGCTGAAAAAAGAGTAAAATGTAATTGTTGCTCCTCATGTTGATACTAAGTTTTACTTTTGTCTTCTCCCTTCTAATTCAAATTCCTGTGCCTGTCTTCAAGTGTGCAATGTACAGAATCTTGTAACACAACAAACTGGTGCATAAATCGAGTTGTAGAGAGAGCCAGGCTGCTACGCTGGGAGAGCTGTTCCTGAAGGACATACCAATTTGTGCTTTGTGCTTGTGTGTAATTGTGCCGTGACTGGACAGATGGGTGGCTATAAATGAAGTATCTTCCTATTCCCTCTGAGATGTATGAAGTAACTGCCTCCTTTAGATGTTCTGTTATGGCAGTGCACACAATTAGCTACAGAATATTAGTTACTCTGCAGGATGCAAATCAACATCTTTTTGTAAGTGGAGTAAAGGCACAAACCTATCTAGTGTTATCAAGATACCATGTTTTCACTTATACTCGGCTTGTATTAGTGGTTTGGTTGCTCACCAGCTGAGTCAGGGAGAGAGGGTATAATGAATGTACAGTATTATGTTTATTTGTAATGAACTGCAATGTAATGTTTTCATCTCCTTACCCATTTAAATGCAAAAAAGCACATTTTACTTTGTAATGAACCACATACACTGACATGCAACTTCATTGAACTATCAATTTCTTCCCAAGCTTTTCATCGAGATGTAATAGCTTCACAGTGGAGATTGACATTGTGGTTAAACACTAGTAAGGAGCTAAAACAGAAGTAGACTCTTCTTTCATGTCCTTTATAGAAAAGAGAAATACATCTTGCTGTTAAATTTAATATTTTTATAATGTGAAGGATTTCCTTGAAATGCTTTGTGACTTTAGCTACACCAATAGATGTCTGACAATAAGCTTTAATTGAACAATAAAATGGGTGTTATTAAGCACCTAACTATGATATGTGCTTATAAAGAAAGACTTAATCTCTGCCAAGGATCATCAGTAGATTGAGAATCTGTCATTTTGTTCTCAGACATGAAGTCTTAAATTATTTCTCTTGCAAAATCTGTCTTGGAATCAGAAGATCTGGTGGGTGCGCCCCTGAAAATCAGGCTCTATACTGGAACCTGAAGCCCCAGTACACGACATTATTTTGCAAGCACAGAAGGCCTTCTACAGCCTCAGTGAAATACCTACCTTTTTCAGTCATTCTGGAAATATAGCAGTTCTTTTCCCTCATATTATATTGTGAGCCGTTTTGTGCAAAGATCTAGATCAGTCTTCTTGAATCAGTTCTATCTTTAGCAGTTAGTCATCTCATGTTTTTCAGACAAAATAAAATTAATAACCCTCTGAAAGAGCTCATTTCTCTCTATTGATTATAAGGTAGCATAGGGATGACAGGCTAGGCGAAAGTGTGAGAAAGCTTGCTGTGTAAATTAGTGTTTGATAACCTCATCCTTAAACACAGCAAACCTTTTAATGATTACCATCTGTGTCTTCATAATCTGCTTTCTGTTAGCATTTCATGTATCAGAAAAATGTATTTATTTTTCAGCTTGGGTATGGCTTCTGGAAGGACTAAGTCACTGGCAATTTTAAAATCATAATGCAAGTTCATAACTTCCTTTGTTCACATAGACTTTTTTCACTGCATGCAGGCAGTGAATATCCATACCCATAAACAAATCTTCCTCTCGCCTACGCCTGTGTAACAGTTCTGTGTGTTCCGATCTGCTTTATTTTAAGCTTTCTCTTAATATATGATGAAGCGCTACAAGTATGTATCCAAATCTTACAGTTTATCACATATTAAGGCATTAGAGAAGACAGGCAATATTATATTGTTAACAATATATTTCTTTTCTGTTTTCACAATAATTTATTAATGACCCCTTCCTTCTGTAGGCTGAACGACCCCAGCTCTCTTAGCCTATCTTTGTAGAAGAGGTGCTCCAGCTCTCTGACCATCCTTGTGATCTTCCTCTGGACCCTTTCCAGGGCTAACAGGTCTGTGTTCTTCTCGTCCTGAGGACTCCAGAGCTGGACATGGTACTCCAGGTGGGGTCTCCAGAATCCCCCCTTGATCTGCTGGCCACAGCTCTTGTGATGCAGCCAAGGATACAGTTGGCCTTCTGGGCTGCAGGAGCTCACACTGTTGCCTTAAGTCCAGCTTTTCATCCGTGAGTCCTCCTAAGTCCTACTCTGCGGAGCAGCTCTCTATCACATCAACCCCTGGCCTGTATTGGAAATGAAGATTGTTCCAACACAAAATGAAAAGGCCTTTTAGAAAATGAGTCTGCAACATGATCTACCTGAAATGGTCTTGAGTATTGATGCTGTATTTCTGAAAAGCCAGAAAACCAATCTCCAAAGTCAGATATCAAAATCTCTATCAAATTCAGATAGAGACCTTTTACAACAATGCAAGTCAAATTTTAAGACGCTTCAGGGAGTCTGGGAGTGGGTTAAGCAATTCATGTACTGTCCCTAGTATATTCTGTCACAGTTGGAAATGTTTGATAGTGTTACTCTTGGTAGGTTTTAGAGCGACTGTTTTTTTTTAAGTAATTTTTACTAATAAATCTGTTAGAATTGTGAGTGGGTGTGTTTGGTTTTGTTTATTTATTTGTTTATTTCATGCCTACTTTGCAACAAACTTGTATTTGTTCTTCTGTGATTGTTGAAACAAATAACCACATCTTCTGGAGCACAAATGTTCCTTCCAGTGTTGAATTATTTGTCCACTGAATTAGAGCAGTATTTATGGTTGTCCAGTGGGGAGACCATTGAAGGGTTTAGGCTTCAGCTTACCCTACCTGAACTCAAGCTTGTTATATTATTGCAACACTGCAAAATTTCAAACCATCTGTTAAGTTCCTTCTGAGATTCCTGACTGAATAGAGTTATTGAAAGGGAATAAAGCTCACCCTGGCCTCAGGCTTCTTCCAACATAGGTAACACTGAAAGCAGTTGAAAGAATTAAGCATAACCATCACCTTGTGTTAGGTTTTCTCCTCTAAAAAAGAAATATAAAAAGTCATATACACATTAATTGCAAAGAGTGATTACTTGATCAAGACAGGCTGAAGGAGTTGGGGTTGTTCAGCCTGGTGAAGAGAAGGCTCAATACCTGAAGGGGGCCTACAGAAAGGCTGGGGTAGGACTTCTTAGTAGGGTACAGGATGGCAGAACTAGGAGTAATGGATGCAAATTGGAAGAGGGGAGATTTAGGCTGGAGATAAGAAAGAAGTTATTTCCTGTGAGGGTGGTGAGACTCTGGCACAAGTTGCCCAGGGAAGTTGTGGTTGCCCCCTTCCTGGAGGTGTTTAAGGTTAGGCTGGATGAGGAACTGGGAGCCTGATCTAGTGGGAGGTATCCCTGCCTATGGCAGGGGGTTTGGAACTAGATGATCCCTTCCAACCCAAACTATTCTATGATTCTATATCATGGGTGTTTTTTTTCATTCTTGTACTTCTGTAATACATTTGGGCAAATCTAGAGGCATCTCAAAAGCAGAAATTCTAAGATAGGAGCACCTGCAAAAATTCTCTTCAAGAATGATTTTTTTTTTGCTGCTGATATGTTTTTCACTCTGGGCAGAAATTGATGTAAGTATGGCAGACCCAAAAACACACTAGTAAGATCTGAATCATAACAAACTCTCTATTTCTTCAAGGATCCACTGGATCTAACAATTTTGTATCACTTCAGGGTTCATTTTGTGAATTATTACTTTGAAACAAATGGGGTTTTTTTTTCATTCAATTTGCAGATGGGTAACTAGCCTCACACAATTTTAAAATATTTTGCTTCTAATGTGACTAGTGTACATTAGCTCATAACTAGGCTAGAAGTAACAAGTCATCCTGTGATTTTCTAGAAGCACACAGGCTGGTAGTGAGTATACCACACCAAATTTATCAGTACAGCCTTTGCATTTGTTTCTCTTTCCTGACAGCAGCTTCATTCTCATGCTTGGGCTTTAGCCAACTCAAATTAACTACTTAGACTGAAGCATGTATTACAAGGATTTTGCTGGATCTGCATAGCATTGCCAAGTTTATGGAGAAAGCCTTGTGCCCCAGAGGTCTAACATGCTTAGCCAATTTGGAATAACTATTAGGAACCCCATTGATGTTCCCTACAATCAATAATTTTGGCTGTAATAAAAAAAAGTCTTTCTCTGCAACAGAAAAACAGAATTTTTGAGTTGTAACAGCCTTATGTCTCTTCCTTTGAGTGTCACTGTATTATGAATAGATGTCTTATATATATAAAATCTGTTAAAGAATTATGGCAAGCTCAAATTTTGTATCCAGATGACTGACTTACACAGTGCTTGTGAAACATGATTGCTGCACTTTTAAGTTCAAGTTTTAGGTCACTTGCATTAGCAAATTCAGAATAAAAAGTTTGACTAGTGTTAGTTACTTCACAGAAAACTTTTGAAATTATGACAGGCAGACTGCTGGACATTTCATTAGTTCCTCTGATGCTTTTCTACTGAAGCCTTTGATAACTGCTAATCCAACAAAGGTTTAACATTATTTTTAAAGTCAGCTTCTCGTTTTCTCAGAAACCACCAGATGCTGCTTTGATCCCCTTTTGCACCTCTTGTCTTTTAGTTTTATTTGAAATTACTGTGTCCGTTGTGGAGATTTTTTAAACAGACTCACATCTGTTCTTTTGTGGATCATCAGTAAAAAAGCTGCTCACAGTTTTATCATCCTAAAAATAAATTCCGTGTCTCCAACCAGCATTTCTCTTTCTTGATAAGAAAAGGTAGCAAGTAATTAGAGTCCTGAGGATCCTTTGTGTTCGAGGAGAATATGACAATGAGGTTGAATCCCTCTTTGTTCTTCCCTTGTGAAATAAATAGGGTTGTGTTAAAGTACTGTTCCTGAAGCACAGTATGGTAAAGAGCTGTGCTTTTATTCACAGATTCAGTACTTCCACCTGGCTGCTTTGTTGCCTGCTGCCTCTGCTTCTCTCGACATTGTTTTAATTGCCCTTCCTCAGACATGGACAGGCCTTTGCACAGTTCAACAGATCTCTTGAAACATTGTGCTCACATTTACCTGGCACAAAAATGTGCTAGCCCTCAGCTACCTACAGCTAAGCAAAAAGTTGAACTTGGTACATACCTCCAGACAATGACACACTGCAAAACACAGTCTTTCCCCTTGTTGACAATAGTAGAAATGTGCCAGCTACCCTTCTCTGTCAACACTCCATTTAGGTTGTATGACTCTTCCTTCATCATGAGATGTAGATGTAGAGCAGAATAGTTTGCATGAATTTGAAGGGAAATCTGATTTGAAAAGACATGTGTTTGAAGGGTTACAATTACACTCTGGAATGAAGAACCTTGAAGCTGTTTGTATTAAATCATCACATTTGATCTAATGACAAAATAAACAAGTCTCCAGCCCCTTCTTCATATTTGAACATATTTTTGCTAGATCTTTTTTTTCTTTTTGTGCTTTTCTACACATCTTTTGGTATTAAGAAATCAGTTTGTGTACTGGATCAAAATAAAAGGCAATTACTAAATCTAAACTGTAGAATAAAGATATGTTCTATCTTCAATAGACAATTTAAAGTATAAATTTATGTAGAGTGAGGATTAGCATTCATATGATGGATGTCTTTTTCATTATACCCTTACCTGAATAATTTGGAAATAGAAAGCAGACTGTAAGAAATACAAATTTTTCTGTATCTGTAGGCTATATTTAGGTTTGAAAGCAAAGCAGGAAAGGAAGCAATGTTTTCACTCGGAAGACACCTCTGATATTTCAAAGCTTTTACCGGTACTGTACTGGAGTAAAATGGGTATCTTCTGCAATTGAAACAAGAGTATAAAAAGGAAGTTACATGTCTGATTCAGGGACAGCAGCAATGTCAACCTGTCTCTCAAACATCACATCTGAGACTTGTGACTGCCTGCCTATTGGATACAGGTGTATATGTCCTCCCTTTCACAGATGATGACACATAATTCCATTTTTGCTAAAAGCAGCATTATGATTCTGTGGAAAGCTTCAGTTCTGCAAGCCAAATGAGAAATTATTTGTGTCCGAAAATTCCAACTGCTTTCATCTGCAGTATTTTCCTTTGAAATACCAGCCTGATTTCTCGTAGAAAAATGGAGATCCATGCTTTTATCTTTTGCTGCTTTTAAATACATTTTAGCTATCAGTTTCACCTGAAAGAAAGACAAAACCAAAAAGCGTTGTGTTCAAATTTCCTTTTGTAACTGCTCCTAAGCCTTTCACTATGTTATTTAGTCAGTTATTCTGTTTCCATGGAGCTATACGAATTAGTAGACATCTGGATAGGGAAACAAGACAAAAAGGCACAAAACTAGCATATCTTATCTGACATTTTCAGAAGAAAAACACTGCGTTTTCTTCCACTATCAGGAATGTAAAAATGGGCACATTTTGAGTGTTTTGAAAGTTTCGGTTACTCTTCAGGCAGAAGTATCATTACTGGAACACTTCACTGGAGTTCTTTTCTCCCTGTTGAATTGTAAGTGTTCAGCAGATTATGGCAGCTGCAACAGGATTTAGATTTCATCCTTTCTTTTGTTTAGAGCAAAAGAGTTCCCTTTCAGTGAAAACAGCATAAACATTACCTCTTTGTATTTCTGGGACTTCTATAATCTTTTTTTTATCATTGAGGACACTGTTTGTAACACAGCATTTTCCTTATTGTTCCAGTATGTTGTGGCACGATCACATTAAAAAGATTTATTGATCAATCAATCAATCAATCTCTGTACACCTATACAATGATTCGTCATCAGTTAATCAGTGTGCTAATTTAATTGCTCCTTGCCCCTTGCCAGGTTAGTAAAGATACCACTGTGGTCCCCATAAATTGGAAATAATACAGTGTTATTGTTGTAGCAGTTGCTATTAATTATTCATAAGTTCTTATTTATGTGATTATTCTTTTGACTGTGATGTAAATTAAACTCTAGGCTCTATTTTTGGAAAACATAACGACAAAGAAAGAATTGCCATTTAATCTGATGTGAACAGAATCTCTAAAGAATAGAGAAAAATAAAAGAAACCATGATCCACATCTCATTCTTTTCTTCAGGTCCATGGACCATTACACAGTGAAAAGGTTAACAATTTGCCTGTCGAATAACAAGCTTCAGGTTGTTCTGCTTTAAAAATGCATTTGTTATCTTCTCAAGTGCTGGAAACTCTCTAGACAGCTTTTCTATCCTTATTTGCCCTCAAATAATACAGAGACATGCACAAAAAGGTAGGAGTTGTACCCATTAAAAATACTTCAGGACAGAAATAGCTAACTAGAGGTGACAAAGTAAGACTTTGTGGACGTTTGCACTTGCAGTGGTTTTCTGTTGATTCTAGTATCAGTATCTAGTCTCAGCATCTCTTGTAGCAATTAGGGCTCTCCCTGCTTACCCTTATACTCCTACCCCCAAGAGGATGCAAAGAGGCTTTGAGGCATTTCATTATTAACATGTATGCAAAGGGAGGACACATGATCTTTTTGTAATTCATGGATTTGGAATAATTCCATCTGGCACACTAGTCAGTGTCAGAATGATTTGGGACAAAAATTAATCAGTATCCTTTATTAGAGTTTGGATGATTTCTTGAGTAGTGTCCTGGTTTGAATTCAAGTAGTACCGCCCAACTTCCTGTTCAGTGGGAGAGGTTTTTGCTTATGGTTATTACCGTGGTCAACTGATCCGGTTGTTTACTCCATGGAGTGGAGGTGTGGACAGGTCAGGTGACCCAAACTGACCAACTAGATCATCCTGTCTGCACCCTCCCTGGAGGCGTTTAAGGCCAGGCTGGATGAGGCACTGAGTAACCTGGTGTAGTGGGAGGTGTCCTGCCTCTGGAAGGGGGTTGGAGCAAGATGATCTTTAGGGTACCTTCCAACCGAAACCATTCTATGATTCAATGTTCAGTATAAAAGCTGAGAGCTGAAGAAGATCAAGTTGCCTCTTCAGCTGTTCTTCAAAGATTCTTGTTCAGTGTAGTCCTTCTTCAGTGGTTTTCTTTCTTCAGTGATTGGTGTCTGAGGAGGATCCCATCAACTCATCTGCCTTTTGATCCCAGTCTGTGTGTTCTGGTTTTACCATTTGTCATTGAGTGCAGGCTAGAACTTGTTCAGAGGGGAGATTCAGTGTGGATAGAAGAAAGAATTTCTTTACTGTGAGGGTGGTGAGACACTGGAACACATTTCTCAGAGAGGTTGTGGATGCCCCCTCCCTGGAGGTGTTTAAGGCCAGGCTGGATGAAGCATTGAGCAGCCTGGGCTAGTGGAAGGTTTCCCTGTCCATGGGGGGGGTTGGAACTAGATGATCTTTAAGGTCCCTTTCAACCCAAACCATCCTATCATTCTATTCTGTGATCTTCCTAGGAATTTGGTTAGGTTTTATGTATGCTTATTTACATTGTATCTATTTCATGGTATGCTTTTTAATATTATTTTTTATTAGGTAGTGTAGATTTTTTTCCTTAACATTTTCCTTCTTCTTCACTTCACAAGAAGCAAACCATAAGAGAAGAAGGAAGAGACTCAAGATGCACCAGGAAAAGTTTAAGCTAGATGTTAGGAAAAATGTTTACACTGAAAGTGTTATCAAGCATTGGAACAGGCTGCTGAGGAAAGTGGTTGAGGCACCATCCCTGGAGGTATTTAAGAGATTGGGAGACACAGAGTTTAGAGATATGGTGTAGTAATGTGCGATTGCTGGCACTTCACACAATCTATTTTGGGTTAGAAGCACTACATCCCTTCCCATGAGCAGTGTAAGAATAGTGGGGTTTGGGATTTTCTCCTTATAGCTGTTAAAAAGCAGATGAGCAATTTCCCTTAGCTGCAATTAAAAGGGAGAAAATGAGGGATATAATGTAATTACCAGCACTGGAATCTCGCCAGAATGCTGGACCTTATTTCCCTGAATTCCTCAAAAGTGTCATGGGGCTCTTTAGTTATAAGCAATTGGGACCACAGTGCCATATCTGACATGAAAGACTCTGCCTCTGGCAACATAGACCATCAGTCTGGGCATTTGTTTGGTACTTATTCAAAAATACTATCTAATGATTAATGATTCACCTTTTCTGGTGTTTTGTTGATTTGGTTTTTTTGTTTTTTTTTTTTTTGCCATGTTCCTAGAGCTTGTCACAAAAGCCAACATAGTCACATTTTCACAGAATCACAGAATAGCAGGGATTGGAAGTGACCTCAAAAGACCATCTAGTCCAATGCCTCTGCCAGAGCAGGGACATCTAGATAGGTCACACAGGAACACATCAAGGCCAGCATTGAATGTCTCCAGAGAAGGAGACTCCACAATATCACTGGGCAACCTGTTCTAGTGTTCTGTCGTCCTCACTGTGAAGAGGTCTTTTCTTGCTTTTATTTGGAACCTTCTGTGTTTTTACAGCATCCTTCTACAAGTCTTTAAAATGAGATCAACTAGAACCCATAAGTGAATCTATACTCCTTAGCACCATTTAGTAAGAGAAAGGTATGGGAAATGTAGGGAGATATTTTTGTCTTTGTACGTGTGATTCCATGTGAGAGAAAGCAGGTTAGAACTTTAATTGCAAGGAGTTATAATGACAGTTGTGTATGGAAAATGTCGCCAATTCAGCAGAAGAGATTGGTCAATTGAAAGGCAATATTCTGTTGTACTGTTTTGTTTACAAAATATATCAGACTCTTTCACAACTCAGAGAAAGTGATTCTCAAGCCTGTTGAAGTCTCCAGGGAGATCTCATAGCAGCCTGCCAGTACCTGAAGGGGGCCTTCAGGAAAGCTGAGGAAGGACTATTTATCAGAGCGTGTAGCGATGAGATGAGAGGCAGTGGTTTTAAACTAGAGCAGGGCAGGTTTAGATTAGACATTAGGATGAAGTTCCTCGCTGTGAGGGTGTTGAGGCACTAACACAGGTTGCCCAGAGAGCTGGTGGAGGCCCCATGCCTGGAGACATTGAAAGTTATGTTGATGAAGCTCTGAGCAACTTGATCTAATGCAATATGTCCCTGCTTACTGCAGATGAATAGAAGTGACATTTGAGAAATATAATTGTGTTGTGCAAAAGAATTGATAATACAGAAAAAGAAGTTTGATTTTATGATGGTGTAAGGATAGTAATACCAAGGACTTTGTTTTGCATGCTTGAAGGATGGGTTGTTACTACTACTTTGCTAACTTTTAAACAATCTGTAACGAAGGTCTGAAACATTACCAGCGTGATGCTCCAGGGAATGATTTAAGTGGAATAAAGATATATTACCCTGTTAATTGTTAGCGATTTAGTTGTAGTTGTGAAATATTACTTTGCTGGATGAGAGAAAAAAGGGCAAGTAATGAAAGCCATGCTTTTACTGTGAAGACCCACCTCCTCATTTAGCCATTCAAGGGCTGTTATCCCTTTATTACCCTGTAATTTGAGGGCAAATTCAGTGAACAACTGTGGAGGCCATTAGGGGCTGTCATGGAGAATTTATTTGCCTTTGAATAGAAGGTGGAAGCGGTAGGGCAGGGGCTGTGCTGCTTCAAAGCGGATAGTTCTCTTTTTGCAAGCTTTTTAATACTATGTTTATTGTTTCCTACTATGTGTCCCTAGACTGTTCTTTGTTGCCTTTGCTACTCTTGTCAGGAATAAAATTTATAGAAGTGTGGCCCAGGAGAACCAAACTTACTTTGTTTAGTGATTGTGCTATGTAAGACAGCACACGGTGTTTGTCTTACTGGAAACTTGCAGAAAACAGTAAAATCCACACCTCTTCTAGCAGCTAAGATCTAGCAACTTTTTTCCCCCATTCACTGCTGTAAAATACGGGTAGTTAAGGTAAAATAGACTGTTTCTTACGATGTTTTAACTCCAGAGCAAATCTCATTGAAGTCTGTAAAAGCAAATGAAGTTTTACTGTGAAAGCATTTAACTTGCTATGAAACCAGCTGTTGCTCTTGCATTTCCTGAAATATAGCATCTTGAGTGCAAGAGGAAAATTCAGTACTGGCTTTAATGAGATTAAAAGGTCACAAGAAGGTATGCTAACTTAGAGAAGAGGCTGACAGCAGTAAATTCAAATTCAGTTGCAAAGTAAAGAGAATTTTTTCCTGTAAGGACTTGTGGTGTTTAAGAAGTGGAAACAATTTTTGCAAAGTAAAGAGAATTTTTTCCTGTAAGGACTTGTGGTGTTTAAGAAGTGGAAACAATTTTTGTGCTGTATTTTCAGGATAAGGATGGGAGAGAGGAAGATACAGGCAGTGTATGTCAGAAGTGAAGGCTATCTGTAAGTAAAGACAAAATTTCCAAGGCTTGTGACACCAGTAGATTATGTAATCCACTTATTCTGTGGATGTGCTAGATTACAGAAGTATTTGAGGAATGTATTTTGTTTATTCTAAGTGAAATCAGTCCTTGGATCTTTTGGCACTTTTGTTACCAGAGTTCCTTTTGCAAATGTTTCAGAGAAAGAAATTGAAAAAAAAAAAAACCACCACCATAAATGGATGTGAAAGTACCTGAAAATTTACAAAGTAAGACAGTGAATTCAAAGGCCTTAAGATCATGGTCATCTAAGGTGAAGTTTGAGTCTTCTATACATCTCTTCTCAGTTAGTGTTGCTTTGGTTACCACTCAGCATTCAAACAGTATGGGTCTCATTATGGCATTGCTACTGTTTATTCAAGAAAATATAAATTGGCTGCTGTAGTGTGTCTGTACAGATTTACACTGACTGATTTAGCCATTCTTGGTGGTACTTCATCACGATAGGGATTTTTAAGTGGATGTCCATGCATTCATTATCAGGCTTATTCTCTGACTTTAAACAGTTTTGTTTTCCTGAAAAGTGCGGTGTTCTTGAAATACTGCAGAATGAACCTAAATTCTCTAACAACTGTAGTTAATCTAAGTCTGTACTGTCATTCTTCTTAAAATAAAACTTTACAGATACACAAAATTAATTCTTCTTCATAGAGGTTTCCCAGGGGAGTGGTCATGACACCAAGCCTGTCAGAGTTCAAGGAGCATCTGGAGGATGCTCTTGGTCATATGGTTTAGTTTTAGATAGTTCTATGAGAAGCAGGGAGTTGAACTTGATGACCCTTGTGAGTCCCTTCCAACTTGAGATATTCTGTGATCTATTTCCTGCCTAGTAGTACATCATAATTAGGGCATGAACTTGTAATGATGTTGATATACCCAGTCTTCTTGTCCAGACAGAAGAACACAGCCCCCAGTACTTTCTTGACAGATCAGCTGCTTCTAATCAATTTCAAAGATTCTGGCACTATTTTTTTTTCCTCTTAGTTGCTTTACTAGAAAAAAATGGGTATGAGCTTTTCAATTCATGAAGCATTTCTTTCTGATTGTTTAAGGTATGCATTTCATTTTCAGGCATTTCACTGATGTTTAAGGTACGCATTTTCATTCTGCTTTACTTCTGCTTCTTCCTCCTTCTTTCATCTGCAGGGTTTCAAGCAATTTCTAGAGTCATTGGCAGGAGTTTCTTCTAATGTTATTGCTAACCATAGTAGCTGTCATATGTAGACTACATCTACAAGACTAAATGTGCAGGTCCCGAAAGTGTTCCCTGACTCCTCAGTGGAGTCATGCAGGTTGTTCTGGGCCATGCTGGTAGTGGATGCCTTTATTCCACCAAAGGGGAGCAGTTGTGTGGTGTGACACAGCACTCAACTATGGGGAGTACTCAGGGTCCCATGTAGTCCCCTGTGGTCCCAATACATTGCTCTTCCTCATGTATACATGTGGGTGGTGGGAGAGAGATAAAAAGTTGTTTCCAGTTCAAAGTATGTTACATTTCAGTATTTTTATATTGTGATATAGAAGGTACATTGTGCCCAAAGCCCAGCAACTTTCTTGTTCATAGTGCTGAAAGTAGAATAGAGTTGCTTATGTGTTACTGCCCATCATGCAAGTGCCACGTGTATGCCCTCTTAAAGGCACAGAGTTGCCCTCATGATTTTTTAAATAAACAGTATTGGGCCTTTGTAATGGACCTTCCCAAGTAGGTGGC
Organism: Turnix velox; assembly: GCA_013400935.1. Classification (NCBI taxonomy): domain Eukaryota; kingdom Metazoa; phylum Chordata; class Aves; order Charadriiformes; family Turnicidae; genus Turnix; species Turnix velox. The sequence continues at coordinate 68,242 of VZTY01014768.1, read as the reverse complement.
TACCCCTGGGGAGCAGTACTTTACTCACACCAATGCTGACAGTACTCTCTTCCTCAACTCACTCCTATCTAGCATGGTTAAGAGCAACAGGAGACTGCACTTTCTCAGTAGCTGTGTGAGCAATGTTGGAAGAGCTGCCAAGTGAAGCTTATTTCAATCATTACTAGCAACAACAATCTTAACTGCCACAGCACCAACCCCCTGCTGCTGGCCCTGTCCTTACCTGTGCAACATTCTACTCCTACTCTAGTGTTTTGCAGATCTGCTGGCAGATCTACTAGATGTTTATTTGCACAACCTGTTCTTGCAGCTTCAGTGGAGAAGGATGCTTTGGGATGTGTTGGCCATGTCAAATCAATCACCTGCTTCTTTGTGAAGGGGTAGATATGTTAGTTAATTCCCAGGCTCTCCAGTGAAGCAAACCAAAGTGTTGCTTCCCTCCAAGGTGAACTCAGCTGTGGTTCAGGAGATGCTTCTTTCAGAGGACAAATTGTTCTTCAGCAAGGACCATGCTGGTTTTGGTTTCTTCTGACCTACAGTCCTCCACGCTATCCCAAGGGGCTGTGTGCTTTGAAACACACCATATGCTCTGATGCCATATCCTCCATTCCCTTAGCAGCATGCTGTGTACACACCATTCCACGCTGACAGATTGCATGACAGCTTTCCTGTTACTTCAGGTATTTGAGCTGAAACAACTTTTTTAGAAAAAAATCCAACAATTATGTCTAACAGCCTCAGAGATGCTGCGTGAGGGAGTGGGACTGGACTGCAGAGCACTATATGGATAGCCTGACTGAGAGGAAGCTTATTCGCTACGTGGCCTGGGGCCCAGGAATGATTAGTGGTATAGACATAGTTTCATCCTTAGCTGGCAGATGCAATTAATCCATCTGCTGCAGGATATTTACTTGTGCAGTATAGCCACATTAGCAGAGTGTTGTAAAGAAGCACATCGTGTATCAGAGATAGAATAATAACCTTACAGTGTCTTCTTTATTTCCAGCTGTCCCCATTCTAGTGCAGGTGGTCAGTATCAGAAAGGTCTTTTTAGACCTCCTCACCTCTCCTGTATCAGTGTGGAGAAGCAGGACTTGCAGGTGTGACCTGAAAGAACAGCTACTTTGAAGTCATGCTCATGCACTGTGCCTTTTAATTGCTCGATTTTCACAGAATGAGTTGTTCTTGCATGTCCACAGGGCATGCCAGTGTCACTTTATGGTGCATCATAGCTTCATAGTGCACTCGGAGGGAAAGCCACTCATTAAAAAGATGAGCTGTGCCTGCTTTTCAGTGCCTATTACTATCAAGACACGTCCGAAATATGCAATATATGTTCTTAATGGGTACTGACAAAGTACTTTTAAGCACGTTGATGTTTTAAATGTGTCTTTAGACTAATGAACAAGATGTAGCTGAAGATTAAACTTTTGAGTCTATCAAATCAGTGAGACAGTCTCTGCCACTCCTGAATCCCACCGTTTTCTTCGTTAATGTTTCATATATACATTGATACATTAGCAAAATAGTGGTGCTTCAGTTCTCCTTGAAGCGTCCCAGATCATAAAAAACATGGTAATTCACCTGGGCTACAAAAAAGCCCAACCAAGTGTTGACATAAAGTACAGAGCACAGTCTAGATTATGGAAAGCAATTATTTTGCAAGAATGGCAAAGTGTAGACCTCTCTATTTAATATGTCTCTCAGATTTTTCATCTCAAACTTACTCAGTTGGGGAGTGAAACAATGTTGCTCTTCCAGTTGTGCCATCTCGGTCATCTTGAACTTTGCCTCAGCTTTATGGTCTAAGCCATTTCAAAAGCAGTTATACTTGTACTAGTTGCCACCTGCCATTTATCTAAGAAAATATTTATTGCAGTTCCTATGAAAGCCTATGGGAAGGCTGTGACTATGTTCCTGCTGCATTTGATGGATGGATGAGCCTCAAGGTGATACTCATAGCAATGCATACTGTGAGCAATCTGAAATTCCTTCTCTGTAGTCTAGACTAGGTGCATGATTAGACCTGTTATTTCGGCTGAACTGGTTTAGGAAAGAATTTTTTAGCTCCCTAATTTCTTTCCCTGTGTTGGATACTGAATTAGTTCTGCTGGTTTCTAGATCACGCTTTATGATGCAGTTTTCATTTATTTTGTACTGCTATGTGCAACGTGTGTTTGTCAAATGTGTTATGGTTATAGAAGGACTTCCAAGCAACAAGTTTTAAGTGTTACTGTCTCTTATCTTAATTCTAGTATCATCCACCGAGTGGGGAAACTCCCTAGATCATAAGTAACTGGGGTTTTTTCAGTCTGGGATAAAAAGAAGGCTCAGGGGGATCTTATCGTTGCTTATAAATACTTCGAGGGTGGGTGTCAGGAGGACGGGATCACTCTGTTTTCNGTCATTCAAAACACACCTGAGTGTGTTCCTGTGCAGTTTTCTGTAGGAGAATCTGCTCTGGCTTGGTGGGGCTGTACTAGATGATCTACAGAATATTCTTCCAACCCCTACAATTTGTGTGTTCAGAATACCTAGATACAAGCCTGGAAAATGTGACTTTGTTTGCTTACCTTTCTTCTATATTTGTATTAGTAACAATTTTCATCACTTATCTTTACAAACATTCTTGATTCTCCTAAACTCTGTTCAAGACCAGGCTGGACATGGCACTGAGCAGCCTTATCTCGTGGGACGTGCCCCTGCCTATGGCAGGGGGGTTGGAACTCGATGATCTTTAAGGTCCCTTCCATCCCAAACTATTCTATGATTCTGTGATTCTATGATTCTTTTTTTTTAAAATGTGGAAACTGTAGGGGCCTTGGGAGCATTGTATGCTCTGGTTGTTTAGAACTTACTTAGTGTTTGTAGCCAAAATAGGCCTCCTACATCTAATGCCTTAATGGACAGTTTTATGTACATTTAGTAAGAAAAAAAATGTTTATGCCTGTTAGTGTAGTCCATGTGCTTCTAAGCTTTCCAGATATTAGCTCAATGTTTCACTTGTGATAGCTTGATCCCCTAATAAATGGGCTATTCAGCTCAGGTTAATTCTTTCTACTTCAAGCTGTCTTTTTCCTTGTGCTTTTCTCTGCATAGTTACCTGTTACTTTTCCAGATACACATAATTCCTCAAGAACATGAGAAGCAGAAGGCTAGAAGTAGTGGCAGGCAACTGCTTTTTGGTTGTAGCAGAGTTGATAGCTTCCACAACTGACACATCCTTCTGGGACATTTCACTGCTTCAGGTAAATTCCTTATGAGCATTTGACAAAACCTTCTTAAAAGGAGTTCAGAAAATTGTGATTTTCCTGATAGAGTGAGGAAAACAGATGGCTTTACTTACAACCCCATTTACGTTCTCTTACACTGTTTAGAAAAAGAACCAAAATAAGCTCCAGAGAAGAGGAACTCGGAAAGTGTGCAAATTTAATTACAGTAAAATCGTATTGCAAATAATATCAGTGAAAGCATTGTAAGTGGCTTAAAAATTGGAAATCAATATGAAATCTGAATCTTTCAGATTTTTCTCTATTTTATTTTGGAAAAAAGTTGAAACCTGAAGTTCCACTGAAGAATTTTGTATTAAAAAATACTGAATTATGTAACATGACTTTTCAGTTCCACAAAATATCCTTTTCTTTTAAGTTTACCTAATCTTTACCAATAATCTTAAACTCTGGATAAATGTCTTATTTCAAAAGTCTAGGCATTTGGTTTGTAATGAAATCATTATGCTTCAGCAGAAATTGATATTTCTCATTCATTCTCCTAACTTGTGCGAATCTGTGCAAAGTATACAATCTTCCATACTTCATTAACTGAAATGATGGCCTGCAGGCTCCAACTATTTAGCTGACTGTCTCTTCCAGTACACTGATAAATAGATCTACTTAGCATATTGACATTAATGGTTTCTCTTTCAGAAAACCAGTCTTTTATAGAGTCTCTTGAGTTAACATACCACAGGATACTTATTTATTTATTTATTTGATAAGTGACCTTCTCTAAAGTTCGTGATTTCTAGTATTTTTTGCATATTTTTTGCCATATTTTGTCTGCATCTCCTTCGGAAAAGAAGCAGATGCTTCAGTGACTGTAGTATACAGTATAGTTTGTAATAACTGCTATACAATTATTTTTTTTTCCTGGTGTCGAATATGTAGGCAAAATATATTTTCAATGAAATTGGGACATCACCCATGCTATTTGCAGAAGTCAAATGTGGGTTTGGTTTGATTAGGTTTGGGTGTTTTTTGCGATTGTGAATGCAAGGACCTGCTTTAATTTGTCCCAAGATACTGTTTTGCGAAGTATGGACAATTGCCCTTTACAGTGGTGCTGGTGTTACCTTCCTTCCATGATTTGTGGCTTCAGGGCGTAACTGAATCTATAGTGAATAACCTTTTTGCAGAGCTATACAAGTATCTAATTTGTACTCAGTGGTTTGCCGCACTTAGGGTTCTCCCAAGAGGTTTAAATTTCTAAGAATCACTTCCTGAAAAATACCTTTCGGAGAGCACAGCGACTCCTCTCTCCCTGGTTAAGACTGACAGGAGAAAAAAATAGCCACTGTGCTTCTTAACAGCCTTTTTTAGTTTGTATTTCCTCCTTTCAATTGTATTTACTGTATTTTGCTAGGTGTGTTTTAAAAGCAATGCTTGTTTTGTCATTAGTTTCCTTTGTCTTATTAAATACAGTAAAATATGATGCCCATTTTCTATTGTCTCAGTTGCCTGATGAAGCTGCATGTCTATACACTTCTACTTTCTCCTTTCCACTCCAGGGATCATTAGGAATTTCAGTCAATGTGGTAATTTGAAGGTGAAGGATATTGGAAGCATGGCCAGTTGTGTTAGTGCTCAGCAGCAGCCTCCTTTCTGAGACAGGAGTAGAGTAAGGCAAAACAAAGTGTAGTAGCTGCTGTATTAGTATTTCCATCTGTTCTTGAAGACACTTGGTTTGGGAAATAATTTCCTCTCATTGAAATGTTATGTTCCTGTACAATGGAAGAAACACTGAATGTGTACATATTTTGTGATTATTAACTTCCTAATGATCACTGGAAACTAGACATCATCCTATATATTTAAATGCAAATTACAAGCTCATTGCACATAAGTTAGGGATCCAATTCCTGTTTTTTTACTTACCTCTTCATTTTCTTAGTTTGCATTTTCTGTTCGCTGAATCCTAGCAGAATGAAGGAGGGGAGCTGTATGAAAAATGTTGGATAGTTTAATGTCTTCAGTAGTTTTCTTTCTCTACCTCACCCTGGCACGTTGCTGATCTAATCTGAGACATGCATTTGCATTTATCAAGTTGATGGAGAACTTGTAGGTTGCACTAATGGTTCTTAGTCCTAATGGGAGCAGCGTTAAAATCCATCTGGGATTACACAGGGATCTCATTTAGGCACGTAGGGAACAGGCAGCAGGTCAAATATTTTTTACCAACTCTAGTTCAGTCTCTTTTGGGGCTTGAACAAGTCACTAATGGAGCTCATGTGCCTACGCTTTGCACTTTCTCTCTATGAGGACTTTTGTTAGAGTTTCTGCTGCCGGGGCCCTTTGTTCTGCTGTCACAGAGATTGAAACCTGCCTATAAATGTGACAAATTTCTCCCAGGCCTAATTCCCGTGGCTTCAATAGAATTACACAAGGGATAATTTTGGAAAATTTCAGCAGTATTTTGTGATTTTAGTACCTGTATGCATACATTTTGGAGCACGTATTTAATCTGCGCAACCAATTTGATAGCTGTCCCAGAAAGATAAGTTAGCTTTTGTCAGAATTATTGCTCCGTATATTCCACAGTTAAGAGACTATTAAATCACTTTCTCTAAAACCTTAGCATTCTCCAACTTTGAGACTTTGCTTTCTTCAAGGAAATAGAATGTCTAGTCCATGCTGATGCAGATTTTCTCCTGTTGTTTTTTAATATATTCCTGAAGAACTAAATAATTAAAAATGCTGCGGTTGGTTTAGGACCTAAGGCAAATACATTTTATTAGGCCTAAGACCAAAAATGGGAAATCTTTTTTTTTTTCCTTTTGGAGTGCTGCATTTCCAGGGTGTATTATAGAATGTGGCCTGACATCCACAGGTCTTGTGACCGAAACCAATTGCTTCATCAAATCCTCTCTGTATGTGACCAGAGCCAGGAATGAACTAACAATTAAGCAATTAAGTAGGTGATGAGAGATGCAATGCCTGAGCTTTATCCTTGCCCTCTTTCAGTTTGCACTATGGATATACTCAATTATTCAATCACAGAAGCTTTTAAGCTAATTGTAACTGGATATGGCCTGCATTTTTAGGTCTATGAGGCCAAATTTCAGGTTAAGAAATCCTTTCAGGGACTCTTTCTGACTACAGTTGAATAGCACCACCGCAGCTCTGAAAAATAATGCCTGATGCATCTTGGGATTCTAGGGGGTTGCAGGCAAGCTTATGACACTGTGGAAATCCAGCTTGGTTTATCCTTTTAAAGACAATAGGTAGAAAAAGAAGGCTCATCTGAGGCCTACTTTGTCCTTAAGGACACCAGATATTTCAAAATATCTGATATTCTGACAGCTCTGACTTTTATATATGCCTATTGGGCAGCTGGCAGTGGCTGTCTTCTGTCAGCAGAGGACCTGCCCTTACAGAAAATGTCTCTCTGTATGGCCAGCAGCACATTTGGAAAAGCTCTTAGTAGTCATATTTGAAATCTTTTTTCACTGTTTTTTCACTGTGCAGCCACCTACATAGCAAATGCCTTTTTTTTTCTTCTTTGGTTTGGTTTGGATTGGTTTTGTTTTGAGGAAATTTTTAGTACAGAAAGAACAGTACTACCTTTTTAAGCTATTCCATAGCTTTTCCATGAGTGACCAATAGGCCAGTAGAGAAGGCACTTGAGGTCTCTTTGTAGTTGTGCAACCCTGTAGAGTCATGGTGCCCCAACACTTCTAAACTTAGATACAAAAAGGGTATTGTAAGTTGATTGAGACAATCAGTTCTGTAACAGCTGTTTCTCTCCATACTGATGTTACAACCTCTATTGCACTGGAGCTGGTTGAAAAGTGAAGGTGCTTTATCCAGAAATAGATTGTGAGAAGTGGAAAAAAAATGAGGTTTTATTTTGATGTTAGGGAATCTTTATTTTAAAACTGCAAAGCAGTGGTCCTAGAAATGTGAGAAAGCACTTGGTGCCCCATGATTGTTACAAGAGGGCTTAGCTGCCTGAGCAGAAGTAAAGGTTTCATTACCATCAGCAGCAGCAATACTAACTATTCATTAGAATTCTCCAACACATTGGTACACTGTATAGAAGAGTTTGTTTTGTATTCTGGGTTTAATTACCACATTAGACCTTAGACCTTGCAGTGAATGAAAGCTTCCTGCCATTCTGACAGCTTATTTGATAGCAGCAATTGTTAACCTTGAAGGCACCTCAAATGACATTTGAATAGTGTTATGGATTTATACCGCACATTGTGCTGTTTTGCTCACTCTCCATTAAACCAAACAAGACACTTTGAGAAGGCTGTATTGATTCCTGACCACAGAGCCTGGCTCTTCAGGATACTAGTCTATTCTTTGGAAAGGTCATGCTCTCTCAGAAATCTTTTTTTGCAGAAAATACTCATTGCATTGCAGTCAAGAGCTGTGCAGTTGACCAGATAACCTAGGTCTAATGAAGGTTGCTGCCCTTCTGCTCTTACTGCATCAATAGTGCAACACTTTTTGCAAAATACATGCATACACAATTTTTCACCCAGCTTTATTAGTCTTAACAGGTAGCAGACCCTTAGTTGTTTTGTATATGCTTCAGTGAGTTCTACCTGAATTTTATGAACAGAAACATCTTATTTGCTTTTAACAATTTCCTTTCTGCTGCCCTTTACCTCTGCCAGGTAACACCTCCTTCCGGGTCTCTAATCTTTTCCTGTTCATGTTATATTTCTTTGCACTTTTGGAGAAGTCACTGCTCTGTTCACTCTTGACTCACCTTACAAAAGAGATGAGCCCTGGATGTACCTTTTAATATTTTTTTTTTATTGTATTTTGAAGAGGTCTTCTCTACTTTAAGTGTACCCTATAGACACTTGCATCCTTCAGACTTTTTTTCCATGTTTATGTAAGATGTTTTACCATACAGCAACCCATAAAAACAGACAAGGCAAAAAAAAGCTACCATACCATTTATCATATTAATGATGAATATCGTTCATGGGGTTTTATTGCTCTGTATTCAAGCTACGTGCATTTTAGACTTGAAGCCTCAAACTGTTTGCTGTAATAGGTACTACTTCACCAACTCAGCTCCTAATGTATAAGGTTCAGTATAAAAGCTAAATCCTTGTTTTTACAAAAACGTGAAAAACTGAATACTGTTGTAAGCTGTCCAGATCCTCCTGATGGACATTCCAAAAGGCAGATTCATTTTTGTCTTTCCAGACTGTGCTTAGCAGTTAAGAAAATGATCTTTTATGACTTTCACAGTGTAGATTTTGCTGCAGGTTTCTAGATAAAGCCATTTAATAAATGTTATTTAGAATCCCATTGCAATGACTAAGGTAACTGAGACCTTCTGTGGAGACCAAATTAATGTGATTTTCAATAGAGCATACTACTCCTTGAATGGTTTTTCCCAATTGACTCTTAAGTTGATGGTGCTTGTTCATTTGTATATATACTCCTGAATCCAATTTGCTGTTACTCAAATGGAGGATTAGAATTAGTAATAATTACATGATGAGCTCCGAAGACTGGTGAGACATGGGCTGGCTTTTGTTTGCAAAGCCAAGGAGAAAAAGCCATTGGCTCTGCACTCCTTTTTAAAATGGGATCAGAGTATTAGTAACAGTACTCAGGATGTTAAAGTTTGATCTTCAGCGTGCCCTGTAGCTCCTTACTTCTGCCAGTGTTTTATCTAGGCATTATCAATATTTTTAGTTATGATGTTAATGACTACTAGGATAATGATTCATGAAATGCTTCATTTTCTTTGATGTACTGGCAATTTTTCAATTGCTAGGCAGTAGTACTGGGCTACAAGTTCATCTGTTAGACTTTTCTGAAAACTCTTGGTGGTCCTTTGCTAAAGCAATGGCTTGAAAAAGACCTTCTGTGGATGATGAGGTTAGTTTGATGTGGCATTTTAAAGCCACCATGGGCACATGAAGTTACAGTTCTCTTGTGATAGCCAGTAATGACCTCTGGGACTTTAAAGTTGTGTTTATATAGCTGAGTCCTGAAGTTTTGGTGTAAAGCAGCTAATAAGAATTAAGGCAATGAACAGAAGTATGTGGGTGGGTGTTTTTGCACAGAACAAAAAGTTATCTACTAGGCAAAAAAAAATCAGAAAAAAATTTTATAGAGAACATTCAGGTTCATTTTCTTGTGTTGATGTTGTCAACAGAAAAACTAAAAAGATGCTTCATCTCTGAATACACAAGTTCTCGGATCTTAATGGGAAGCCAAGAAACTGGAAATTTTCTAAGGTTATTTCTTCTTTAAAAAGATATCCCAAATTATTTGTGACTGCAGTCTTTATCTTTTACATCTTCTGTGTATTTAAGTATGTTCTTTTCCTTTTCTTGTGACATTATTTATAATAATATAACATGGTTACTTTAGTGAATCACAACTTTATTTCCCCAAGCTCTGGAGTTCTTTGTATATAAACTCTGAGGCAGTTGCTGATACAAACAGAATAATCAAAGCTGCTAATCTGAACATCAGGCCTGAATTAAGACCATTAAAACAATGACATTAGAGAGCTGAGCTGTAATTTATTTTAAATTGAAAACATTGACGTTATTGTACTGTGAGAAATTAAATACTTCTACCTTCTAGACATGCACAAATAGTCGTAAATTTTCCTGATTGATTTTAATTGTTATTTTAGGAAAATTCTGAGCAACATGCATTATTTTTTGGCTTTCTATGAGCTAGTAGTTGACCTGATATAAAAATATTGAAAAAATAACTGTGCTACTAATTACTGCCTAGTGTTAATCAAAGATCATAAGAAAAATCCACTTTTTAAAATTGAGATTGTTGGGAAAATTTGAAATTACCTGTGGGAGAAGATTTAGAGGTTCAAGAAGTGAATTGGTCATTCTTTTCTATTTTTGTAAAGTAAATTTGTGCCCTCATTTTAAGTTTTTTAAATTTTAGATATTTGTTTGAGGAGTTTTATATTTTGGTATTAAGCATCTAATGCTCATGGAATTCAGAACCAGCTGTTTCACTGCTATTCTTTCCCACGTTTTCCCTAGGGATAGGTAACCAGCCTTTCCCTTATCACATCTGTCCTAAGTAATATCAGTGTAATGTCATGTCAAAAGGACTGATCCTTTTGATTCAGAATTTGGCCTTGCTGTCGAGAAATTTGTGGAGATTTTGTTGAGACAAAGGGACTATTCAGCTACTATCAGAGGCTGCTTCTGCCCCCACGGTGCTTTTCCTGCAGACAGATTTATTTGAGGCATCAATTGGTGTCTGAAATTCCTCTGGTCTCTCCTTGGCTCTTCTCAGCTCTTTCCAAATATGCTTGCAGACTCTTTTACACACTGAAGAGATGCCTGAGAATTACAAAATTATGTTTATCCAGAAATATCCATATTCAGAAAAAATCCTACAGTCTCAGTGCATGGGGTCTGTGGCAGCACATAGAGACAGAGCTTGCACTGTCATTCCATTCCTCTGTGGAATGACAACTCAGATTGAGGACGCACGTATAGATTTTTCTTTCATTTCTATCTCTGCTGCAGTTTATGTAATGAGCCTGCTTCCAGTGCTTCAGAAACTGCTAGCATCATCGTATTAAAAGATACAGGTAATACTTATCTGGAAACACTGTATATGTATCATAAATGTGGTGGTTATAACCTGAAAGCAGATAAAAGCAAATTTGCTGAGCTGAGACAGTAGTTCATTGTTAATAAGTGCCTTTTTGGGTTGAATCTAAGTGAGGATATTTGCCCCTTTGTGTGAGGAAGGTGATTATAATCAGTAAAAGAAGTATCAGCTTGTGATATTAAAGCTACTATGCATTGGATGTAATAAGTAGTAGATATAATGGTTTCAATTGTATACATAATAAGGAAGAAATAAGTATCCTATTGTAATGTTAGGCATACATATATTCATTACTGTGGTATACTGTGTGTTTCTCAGAAGAAAGAATTGTTCTGTCTGGTTAGAAATCAGTACTCTGCTGGGATAAAAACAAAACCAAAACACCTTTTTTCAAAGACCATTGCATTTATTTATTTATTCATTAGACTGTTCTCTTTCAAAGGGGTGAGGCAGCTGTTACTGTCATTATCTGTACTTTAGGAGCTCTCACTCCCTGTCCAGGGTCATGGTGCTCCCACACACTCCTCCTGCACATGCCTTGCTCAGCCAGCAGTACCACCTCATCCTTAGAACTGTTTAGAGTTTGTTTTATTGTCTACCCAGAGCTTAAGGACTTTGTCTAACATTTGTAGTCCTGCATATACAACTTGGATATTTAGGAGAATCACTGGCGATATTAGATGATCCAGCTCTTCTGGGATAAGCAGCTGGAGACCATGAGGGGTTGGGTTCCTGTGGTGTCTAAATGGTACCAGTCATATACTTGCAAGCAAGCACATTGAACAATTGATTAATATTGAAGAAAAGAAAAAATCCTTGAGGCCTGGGAGTGCTTAGCTTGTGGCTGACATGACTTTGGGCAGGAGGTTGTTCCAGAGGTCTCAGATGTTCCTTCCAAACTGAATTATCATGGGAACTTTGGAACATAAGTTAAATTTTGTTTTTTCACTCGTTTCTGATTACAAAATGTCTCTTGGGTGGAGATACTCCTGAGATTTCAGTCTTAGTGTTGAGTTCAGATTCCTAGAGGAGGCTGTCCTTCATCCCAACTCTCTTATTTTAGTGCTTATATTTATGCATGAGTGAGATTAGTTACTCAGAGTATGCATGGATTCTACATCACTCATATTCACTCTTCTGGGAAACTAAAATGTAAGGTTTGTGCTTTTCCATTCAGATCCGAATTACACATTGTATGCAGCTGGAAAGTCCACCCAAGCACCATAGAAAATGCGAGCAAGACCTGCTGGTTAGTCAGGATGGGTTCCTCACAATGCTATAGAAAGTTATCTCCGATGAGCAGCTTGCTAAGTCAGCTTCTTTTAAGTGTCTTAGAGAATGATTGCAGGCATCCACTGAAAAACTACTTGGAACAGAACCACAATAAACTGAATTGAGCTGCATTCCTATCATGAAAAAGCAGCCAATATGAGCAGTCAAATATACTAGGATAATTAATCATCACTTGGTGAATGGCATCCATCTTTTGATTTCTTTTTAGCTGAGCAGTGACTTCATCTGAATATTGATAATATTTATGTGAAAAAAATACCTCATATCTCTGCAAATAATTGAGGTAATAGGCGCAGTGAGAATGCTGCAACTAACTGTACAAATCATTACAGAGTAGTACGTTGTGCAAGAAGGTAATAAAAAGTCAGCAGAAGTGAACAGGCTATACTTAAGTGTTTAGAGAATATACTCCATACTCCTGGTCTTTTCTGATGTCAGTGATTCTGCCAAGACAAGCATGGAAAGGTGCTACAGGGTTTGCCATGTAAAGATGTCAGAAGGCTAAGAAGATGAGCTGCCATGATTATAATGCCATTGCTGGTGTCTTCCGAGAGCCCTTCTCATTGGTAGGAAATGGTGAGCTAGCTACAAACTAAATGTCCTCATGATTAAAAACATTCTTTTGAAACAGTTACAGGAATTTGTGATTAGATGTCAACTATTTGTGTAGGGGCATGTCAGGAAAAATAACAAGATCTGAAACACTGTTTCTTGTATTTGGGATTCTATACCTTGATGAAAACATTCTTATAGTTTGCAAGGAAAAATTTCAGTATTTCATTTAATGGACATTCCCAACTTTCAAATAATTTAGAGCCAAGTACTTTACTGTCAGCTTTTAAATTATTTTAAATTATTTATAGTTTGTGTTTTCACAGTGGTGCCAGAACCACTCATTCAGAATCATACAACTGTAATACTGTATTGTAGATAGGATCCTGGTATGACTTTTCTTTATTTGCTACTCTAGGAAATTTCATACAATGGTGTGAAATTGATAGAAGACACTCCTATTTGAACACTTTAAAAAATATAGAAATAAACATGTAGGTGTTTAAGGCCAGACTGGATGAGTCATTGAGCAGACTGGTCTAGTGGGATGTGTGCCTGCCCATGGCAGGGAAGTTGGAACTAGATGGTCTTTAAGGTCCCTTTCAACCCAAACCATTCTATGATTCTAAGTATGGAAAGGTCTTGTTGCCTGAGGTAAGTTTATTCACAAGGGAGACAGAAAATCCTGAAAAAGAGTTAACTTTATTCAAATAAAAGGGGAGTCCAGTGAGACATTCCTCAGATGGGGTGTCTCAAATTACTGGAGGTCATAGCCTCCTTTTGATCTTAATTTATCCTATTTTTTCTTGGACACAGCTCTCCCTATCCCTTTTATCATTGGTCGTAAGATAATTGGGATTTACTGACTACCCCGTACACCTAACATATAAAGCCCAACAATAATCTCAAAATCATGTTTGCAGTTTCTAGTTTCTATTGTTTATTTGTATTTTCAGTGACATCTGTTTGAAAAGATACTCTTTAGCATTTGTAAAGACACATCTGCTTGCAAAGACACTCTTATCTTTGTGTCCACTGTTTGTAGGTACTCTCCTACTCCCACTATTTGTAAAGGCTATCAAAGATGTATATATTTTTAACACAAAACAGTTAATTTTTAATATAATTTTTTTCTCATGTGCTTCAGGGTTTTGTTACACCATAAAAATCCAGAAATAGAAATTTTTTTCAGTAAAGGTAAATAGTTACGATAGCAGAAGTGTAGCTCAAATTTTTGGAGGGTTAAATTGTTGGGGTTTGTTTTGCAGTATGCAAAAACTTTCAACTCAATTGAAGGATTCATGGATTTGGGCCAAAACTGGTGAATAGATAAAATCAAAGTAGAATTAAAAAGCCCTCTCATTTTCTAAAGACACCTTGAATTTCCATATAAAAATACTTTGCATCAGTAACTAGCCACTAACTAAATAATCTTTACACAAAGCTTTTTAGGAAAATCGTTTTCAGCAGATGTTGACTGTAAATGAAGTATACAGGGAAGAATTTTAGCTTTGAAACTGAATAAAAAGCTGTCTCCATGCTGCAATGAAAAATGCTTGTTTATTTTTTTGTAGTTTTAGAATCAGAGTACTTAGTGACATTGAGCTCTTACCTAGAATGTTCAGATAGCAGATCTCAGAGCATCTGGAGAGAATTTAATTGCAATTATATTAATTCTACCCAAGACCTTTGAAAAAAATCAAGTACTAAAAATCTGAAAAGACAAAAGAAATCAGGGAAATGTCTGATGAGACATTAGGTCTGCCTCCTGAGGGAAAACTCTGTTTGTGCCAAGTTACATGCAGAGTTCATTTTCAAAATGTGAAGCAAAAAAAAACAAAAAAAAAAATTTAAAACCTATTTTATGAGTGTTTTCAGGAAAAGGACTTAGAAGATCTATGACCAGACATTTAGTCTTTAAGTTACTGATCAGAAGTTAGATATGTAAAGTTATCCCACTGCCTGTGTTACACTGATGAATGAATGTTCTCAGTTCTACCCTGCTGGAGATAGCATACTGTTTACTTTCCATAAAAAGTTTCCATAACTCATCCTATTTCAAATTACATTTGGTATCTTTAAAAGTATCTCTAAGGCTCTCTGTTAAACTGTAGTCTGCCAGCACACTGTGTTGGCAAAGGTGTGGGAGCAAATTGACTCCAAGAGTATAACACATACAAAATACCACTGCAGGGTTAAGGAAACATGTTAGTTGTGTTCTACTACAAGAATAATTTGGATAAATAAACTCTTCCTGCTTACAGATGTTTCTAGAGATCTTTCATCCAACTGCCACATAGGGGAAAATATATCTCTGCTGTCATGGTATGGACATTGGTAGCGTGTGAACACTAAAGCAAAGATAATGGAGTCATATTGAATAATAGCCACAGTGCTCTATGTAGGTATTATTACACATCAGTTAACTGATTTGTTCCTTTGTTTCACAAAAAGTAATAAAAAAATTGCAAATCAATACCTAGACAGAGATTCTTTCACAGTATTCTTAGGATATTAGAATGAACAGTACCTTTGTGTATGCTAGAAGCCTCAGATAACCATCTTCAGAAAACCTGATTCAACAATGCATTTGTTACATTTTTGTAGTAAAATGGTGGTTTTATTTTACAATAATCTGATACTAGAGAATTCTGAAAGGAGGTTTATGTGATCACAGAGTGCTTCTTCTGTCTGCTTGGAGCCCCTTGGCTAATTTCCATCTGAGCTTAAAGAATGGTAGAAATCTGACATAAAATTTTACAAAGTTAGGGGAAAACCAATGGTAAAATTGAGGAGAGAACTCAGAATTTATTTCATTCCTACAACAGTCATAGAATTCAGCTTGGCAGTGTCTGGCTGTGTGGTTTTGTGATCACTGCAGCACCAATCTTCCTTGTTAGTGGACATAGAGAAGGAGGTGAAGCTTACCGTGGTGAGGGAATAAAAAAGGACAAATCTTCTTTGATTCCTGCTGCTTTCAGACAGCATGTTGCTTTTCTGGTTCCCTTTGTCAGATGTATTACAGAGGTGAAGATGGCACCTGCCTTTAATATTGATATAAATTAAATCCATTTGAATGTTAACCATATAACGGGCATAGAGCAAACCAGATTGAAGAATGCAGTTGGCAGAAGCTTATTAATTCAGAACTGGGAAATTTGGGAAGATCAATAGGTTCCTGACCATTGATTGTGGGAGCACCAAAACTCTATGTTCAAACAGCATTTTTGTTATCATCTGCCAATTTAAAAGCTGCTCTGGGCAGGTTACTGAAGACATCCTTAAAAAAAAATGTATGTTACATTTTTCAGGTCTTCTACAGGTGACCTTCAGCTGAAATCAGTAGTAAGGACAGAAACACATTTCCTCTAAGGAAAAAAGACTAATGAAGAAACAAGCAAAAAAATAAATTTCTTTGTTTCCCAGCAATGTTTTATATGCAATAAAAAAAACCCTGTGGCATGGTTGTGAATGAAACCTCCTTCACATGCAAATATATCCATAGTTGTTCTGATAGCTAGTTAATGTTATTTAATGTTCTGGAGAGGTAAGTAAAGAATAAAAAAGTGCTTGCAACTCTGTCAAATCGTGAAGATACAAAATATTGTGCTATTCATACAATAAGCTTTATTGGAGAAAGGGGTAGTTATATATTAAGGAGGTTATAGCCAGAAGACCTGTTGTAGAACTGTCGTTAAAGTGAATACTAAATAAAGTTCATTCAGCTTAGTTTCTACATGGTGCTGATGACTGATTTTCAGAGTCTGGCTTTAGTTTTCCTCAATTCCATTGCTGTTAGGGCATTCTTAGGGTTTTGGGGTTTTTTTCCCTCTAGTATTACAGTTTTAATAGAATTTTTGAATCTCTTTCGTTGGTAATAAACTTAGTTTTAATTGGATCTTGAAATCTCAATATTGAAAATTTCACCCTTTATTCTTTGGAAGGAATACTGCTTTTTTGTATTCCTGCCCCCTCAGTGGTAACTATGCTTTCAAGGTGGCAGATATTTCAGTAAAGATAATGCGTATTTGGCTTAATCTCAGTAATATAAATCATCAATGCAAATTCTTTATGAAGAAAAAAATAGAAGAATATCTTTCTGTCAGTTATAGTGGAATTAGAAGTTTGCACATTTACATCACAATTTCTAATGAGAACATATGTTACTCTGTTAAGTAAAACACAGACAGTGAACAAATAGTATTTGTTTTTAACAGTTTTCCTGAAAAAGCTTTACTTTTAAATAGCTCAGAGCCGTCTGTTCCCAAACAGAGGGATAGAAGTGTCCAAATAAAAAATACAATTTCTTACTCTCAACAAAAATTTAGCAATGCTTCATGTAATGTTGTTAGCTCTGAAAAAATGAGACTTAGGTTAATGGGAATACAAGAAAGCAAGTCTCAATCAATGATGTATTATCAGGTACATACAGGTGGACAAGCACTTGAATGTTTGTTCTCAAAGTGATGTGTAGTAATTAATTCACTAAAAAAATATTAAAATGCACTCAGATTTTCTCTTTTCTGCTCCTACTTGAAGACCACCTCTAAATAAAGCTGAAGACTCATGGGTCAATGCAGAGTGTCATGAGATACTACCTGGAATATCATCACGATCCAAAGCACAATTGGTGCACAATACATGGTGAAAGAATAGAGTGTCTCCTTTGGAGTCGCTTGATCTCTGTGGTTTATAATCTACGAAAGGCAATAAAAGGCTGAATGAGAGGGAAGTATCACTATGCATTGAAGGCAAACCCTTCAAAGACAATACAGATTATGGACTCATTTGTGCACTAAGTAGAAATGATCATCAAGGAAAAGATTTTCATATACTAAAGCAAAAGTCTTTCATGCTCCACCGTGTTGACCCTGACACAATTAAGATGGTAAAAAGAAAACAAAACAAGAGCATGTTTTGCATTGTAATTTTTGTGGTAGCTGAAAGTAGCTCCTGTTTCCTTGTCAGATGGCTGGAAAGAAATGGTTCCCAGGATGATTGTAAGAAGATGCCATGTTAATACACTGAGGGATAGTTGGTATCATGTAAGATATGTGCCTGATGCAAAAGTCTAATAATTGGCTGTACATTTGCCAAATGAAGCAGCGTGACCTTTTCAAGAAGTATTTGGGTCTGCTCCCCAGTTGCTCAATCTCACACGAAGACTGTCTTTGTGCATGTTTACACATTGTACTTGAATGTGTTTAAAATTACAAGAAGGTCATTGGTTTGAAAAATAATTAAGGCAAAGGAATTTGATTTTTTAATTAAAAGGTTGTATCTGCCTGATGAAATAGCAGAAGGCTTAATCTCTAAAAGTATTAAAAGCAAGAAAGTCCATGCATTTTTGACATGATTGTGTGTCAGTCTAGCCTAGAAGTTATTTTGGTTTCTTGTCCAGAAAGTACCTGCAGAATGACAGTTAAGGCAAGGCTTGATGAGTCTCAGAGCAATCTGATCTGGTAAAAGGTGTCCCTGCTCACTGCATGGGGGTTGGACTAGATGACCTTTAAAGATCCCTTCCATCCCAACACATTCTGTGATAAGGCACAAGAATTTAACATTATCAGTAAAAGGGAAAGTGCTTATTAACCCATATGTATTTTCTGTGGGTTCCCCTATAGCCTTATTCGATGTATCTCTGCCTCAAGAAGAGCTCTCTGTTCCTACCCAGGGGATGCAGAGAGCCTTTGTGTGCATGCTGAGAAGGAAGAAGCTGTGCTCTGAAGCTTATGTCCTTAGATACACTGGCTGTTGCGTGGGTGTTTCACCAAGTCCCTGAAATACATTAAGTGAGGGCTGAATTCCAGACTAGAAAAGTGTTGCTTTGTTAGCAGGGTGGTCAGTGTTGCCTTGCCTATACAGAGACACAACATGAGAAGGACAGTGTCTGATGATGTAGTATCAGAGTGCAGTGTATTGAGTAAGGGAGCCACATCTCTCCTTCCAGTGAATCTCCCTCCCTGAGTGAATAATACCAAAGTTGGTGTCTGAGCTTTGGTTTCACAGACAGTTAGTTGGTTTGCTTTAAAAGTTAGACCTTACATTTACATTGCTAATTACCAGATGAGAGGAATCCAAAAGTGAATTCAGGCATGACGTTATTGGACCTAGTGGATCCATACAATGTTTATGACACTGACTTCACTGTCAATAAGTCATAATTTAACAGCTGATGTGTTGTGAAGGGCTCTAGCACCTCAATCACTATCTCCTTCACTCTCTCTCTCTAATTTAATATGGAAAATTTGCCTGTTCCACAAAAGAGGTGAATATAAGAGTTTTCTTTGAGGGCTTGTTTTTGCAAATTTGCTAGTTCTCAGGTCATCCAACAAAAGTTTGAAGAATATTAAAATTAAGTGTGTGATATGGCACTACAGATTATGCTAATCCCTATAATAGCTTCTGATTTAACAACAGACCATTAGTGCATTTTTGTCAGACTTGGTGATTTATTGCAAACCCATTATATAAAAATAATTTTGGAGAGTCTCCTTGAGATATAGAGTGTGTAGATCTAAGTAAGTTTGAAACAACAAAATGACAATGTGTTTTGTAATACAAAGTTAGGCTTATATATTTCAGGACCATGCAAAATCAGATGCTAGTCTGACTCTTTTTAAAAGCTTTGATGGTTTTATAGTTGGCAATGGCACTTGAAATTATTCCAATCCTGAAAGATTAATACAAGTCTAATTTGTGCATAGGAGGGAAGCTCCACGTAAAACTGTTTTAGAACATTGCCATTATGCATCCCTGACTCTGTAATTATATTGAATTGTTAGACATAGTGAGGCTAGGATGCTGTCAGTTGACGATGTACAAGTTGGATACACTTGAGCAAAATGCTGTTATCATGAATGTCTGTTGGTTTGCAGCAGAAAGGGGAGACATGAGCTTGACACATTGATCTCAGTCAATAGTATGTGGAATAAAGAGGAACTGCCTGCTTTCCTCTCTTCTTAGCTGTATCTCTCTTCAGGCGCAGTGCCCGTTTAGATATTTTTTTTATGCGGCTCAATGTCCCTGTTACTTCTGTGAGCAGCTGATAGGTGGTGGGTGACAAGCTGCTTTGCACTGATGAGACACCTTGCTGTGTTGTGGCACTGCTAGTATTTCTCAGCAAACTGGAGCAGTTGTGGGGTCCAGTGCTGCTCTGATGCTGATGAAGGACAAGAAAAACTCCACAAGTTTATGTAATTGCATTTATTTTAAACCAGGGCAAGTACAATATATGCAGGCTTCTGAGTTTTCTCTTACTCTTTTCTTAACGTTCTTGATGTGCCAGGTATGGGCATTTCTGGTTGTAACAACTGAATATTCTATAATGAGAAATTATTCTTATATGCAAGTTAAATACAGCAGTGGAGTTTGCAAACAATCAGGTATTGTTTTTCATAGTATGAGGCAGATAACTCATTGATTTGCTGTCAGACAGTTTATTATTCTTATGCCTACAGACTACTAGAATATAATTCTTTCCCTTTTTGGATAAATATTCAATAAAGGAGTAAACTAACATTTGAACAACTGAGTGGATTTTTTGAAAATCCAGTCAGTAAAACAATCAGACATTGTGTGTAAACAGTCTTTCAATTACATGAAATAACATCCGCCTGACTTCCTGACTAAGAATGGATGTCATAAACAACTCAGCGTGAGGTTCTAGTTCATTTTTTAAGAAACCTTTTTAAAGTAAATGGGCATGTATCACATTCTGTAGAAAGACCTTGCCTGTGTGTTGAGTGTTAGTGATTGTGAGAAGCAAAACTAATCATGAAGTCAGAACAGGGCTACAAAGAAAATACAGAATTTAATTAAAAATGATCCAAACACCCACTGTTAAGAGCTTTTCTCAAAGGGAACTCAGTGGGGGTTAGTCATTGACATACGAGTTATCTCCCCTTAAGTAGAACGAAGAACTATTTGTCATTTTTCACTTGTCAGTACTCTTTTCTCCTCTGAATTTTTACCAGTCTGATAACTATGAGAATTAACATCAAAACTTTTGAATTTTTTTTTCCATTAGTGAAGTGTTCCTATGGTTCAGTCTCTTTGTAAAATGGAATTGGGATTTACCAAACAATAGAAATAAATTCATTTTTTAAAGCTCAACTGAAGTAAAATGTATTAGTATTTATTCATTCTTTTTAGCACCTTCTTACATTGCAGTAATGTGTTCAATTTCCACTGAAAATCTTCAATATAACTTGAATGTCTTATGGGTAACTTAAGACTTTCTGGGACCTTTAAGCACTGATTATACCTAAACTAACATAAATGATCAGTAAATGCCTGCAATTTGTGTATGTGGTCTTCAATAGGTACATTCAAAAAATAAGAAGAAATGAAAGAAGGAAGGAAGGAAGGAAGGAAGGAAGGAAGGAAGGAAAAAAGGAAGGAAGGAAGGAAGGAAGGAAGAAAAAAAAAGACATTGTGCTATATCAGTGAGCCTAGAGACTTTATTCCCCGATATGCAGCTTTTGCGCACCCCAACTTTGCAAGAGCTGAGTATTAACAGCCTCTGGCCTCTGTGTAGGTTAGAATGGACCTTAATATTGAGTTCAGCTGTTAATCTGTCACTGCCAAAAACACCTGGAAAGTAACCCACCCCTTCCCTGGGCAACCTTTTCCAACGAAGAACTCTATTGGTGAAGAAGTTTCTCCAGATATCCAACCTATGCCTCCTGTGATGCAACTTGAGTCTGTTCCCACTTGTCCTGACACCTATTACTTGGGAGAAGAGACTGACCCCCACCTCACTGCAGCTTTCTTTCAGGTACTTATAGAGAGCAATAAAGTGTCCCTTCGCCTTCCTTTTTTGGCTGCCTTTGCCACCTGGGCACATTGGTGGTTCTGCAGAGGTTTGTGGAGTGTGGGTGGTGGGAAAGTGTGAGACTTATTAAGTTGGGGTGAATGTCTCTTAGAGTGCTTGTGCTCTCCATGGGACACAGCAAGTCCATCAGTGTGCTGCATGGAAGGGTTTGTGGCACAGGCATTTGCCTCCATCCTGACTGGCTGCAGACTGGATACTCACCTATCTTCATCTGATGTAAATTCTTTGTGAGGATAAAACAGGCATGTAAGTTTTGTGTCAGCTGCCTAATGTAGTCAAGCTCTCAGCTCCTGTTGCTCCTTTCTCACAACTAGAAGTTTCTGTCCGAGCTCCTCTGGAAGCATTACTCTTCCTTGGATGGTGTGGTGTGTCCCATACTTTGGAGGATCCTAGTCATCCTTCTTTCAGGACTGGGAGAACTGCCATGGACTTCACTGGTAGTAGGAGCCTAAGTGGAACTTAAAAGAAAAAAATCAACATAAAAAGAGCAAGATATTGTTTTTCTTGGATTACCTTGTAGCCTGCTATAGGCCATTGGGGATATGTAGGCAACTGAGAAGGTACAAACCCAAAGGGCAAAGAAATAAATGTCACTAAGAGGGACATAGAATCATGGAATGGTTTGGGTTGGAAGGGACCTTAAAGATCATCTAGTTCCAACCAGGAAGTCTCTATACTGTAGAAAGGCAAGCACCAAATAAGTGTTGCAAGTACATCTACATGTTTACCATAGTCATATACTTACACTTTGGCCATAGTGGAAACAGGCTGTAGCACTAAATAGTGTGTTTTACGTATTTGTGCTCATCAACAGAGCCTAAATTTTCTCCTGTGTCTCCAGTTGGAAATGCTGTGTTACCCGTGTTCATTATTTGCTGGCTCTAAGAGGAAATTACTCATCTACATCATCAAGAGGATGGTACTGCAATTATAATTTAGGAACAAACAGCCTGATGGCTGTACTAAAAAACCTCCAGGATCCTGAAACTGTATTGCATAACTTTAGATGGCAAGGGAGGGGTGTTTAAGTCAAAATTTGTTTCTGCAGGGAATTAAGCAAAGACCAGAAACTGTGAAAGCAACAAACAACTCTCATAAGCCTTTGGGGCAACATCAGTGAGAATCTGCTTTTGCCAGAGATAGACAGAAAGTGTTGAGGAGAAGAGAGTTAAAAGGACAGAAATTGCACGATGCATGTAACAAGCAGCAATTTTATTCTTGGTACTGGAGGTCAAGAAAAGTTGTCTCTATATGTCACTTGTTTTAAAGTAATAGTTTCAGTTAGAAAGTGAGAAGTATAAGGCATCCTTTAACTCAAAGTATTTGCTAACAAATTTATATTTTATATATGCTAATTGTGGTAGTAATTGTAGATTTAAATAGTACTTGTAGTTTTTACATTATGATTTATATTGATTAAAACATAAAAATGAGATAAGCTTAAAGCAAAAGGACATTTGCAGCATAATATCTTTGGAAGGAATTTTTGAAGCCATCTAAAAATAAAGTTAAGATAAAAATAAAATAAGGTGAAGTACCTCATGTTCATTAATTCTCAAATATCCTGAGCAATTACTGTTTCCATAAAACTGTAGGAATATTATGAGCACACAGCACACCTGAAAATCAAGTGTTTTATTGAAGACATAATTATTTTGAATTTTTTTGGCTAATTTTTGTTTTAATTTTTTTTTTTTATGTAACACAACTCACTTCAGGAATATTGATGAAATAATTTTATTAGAAAATTTTCTGTACTAATTAGGCATCTAGACATGTTTTTATAGCCACAATGAGCCACTATAGCACCAATAAAATAGCAGTACCAGTCTTTCTATGTAAAGTTCCTTGAAATGCTTTTGAGAGTTAGAGAAATCACAATATCTGTAAAATAGTCCATCCATATGGTCACATTACAAACATTTTCAGCAAGCTGTGATAGCAATTGACATTTCATGTCTCCACAGTGAAAAAATATATTCTGGCTTTTGGGAGGCCTGTTCAAACATGGTAATCACAGGAGCTGTGAAAATAATGGAGGGAAAAGAGGAAAAGAAACTTTCGGATTGTAATTCTCAAATAGTTTCTTGCAGTGGAGATTTCTGGGAAATTTGCTTTGCTAGAAGCCAGAAGGTAGAGGATGATGGCAACAGACAACGAGATGAATAGATACAATTAGCTGTGAGATAATAGGTACTGTTTACTGGGAGACAGTAAAGTGATGGTGTATGTGCAGTTTCCAGAGCATCACAGTGAACACCAAGTAGACTGTACATGCTCTGAAAAACGTGAACCGGGAAGGGCTGGAACTAACTTGAATTTACTGCCTTGCAAAATGAGATGCTGCTTTGCTTTTAGTATTAAGGGGATACAGTTATAGCTCATTTTAGGTAATGTAAAAGTTCAGATAAGTTAATATGATTTTGTTGAAGTTTTGCCAAAATGATAAATTATAGAGACTTTGAAGTAGCCATTTATTTGTGTATTTAAAAGCAAAGCTTAGATGTATAAAGTGCACCAGATTATTGCATAATTTAAATGTAATAGTACATACTTGTTTAGGAGATTTCTTTTAAAATAAAAAAGAAATAACTTTCTTCTGAGAATATGTTTGTAAGTATAGATCAGGAAAGGTCTTCACAAGCAACTCTGCCAGTCCTGTTAATCTAGTTCCAGTCGTCAGGTATTTTCTAGGAGAAGCTGTATTTTTTTTCCAGTGTTGTTTTTCTGCAAATATTGAAAATGTGCATTTGAAAATTAAAAGGTAGAACATGCAAGAAAGATGCTCCAAGGCAGTGGGAAAGGGAACCAAGACTGGCTGTGCATGATTTCCAGTGCTGTCAAGTTTAGCTGGCCATTGAAGCAATTCATCTCCGGTTGTTTTCATGTTTCCATTTTGCTTTATTCTGAGTAATATAATTTAAAATCCATCCAGATAGTTTTTCTCTGACATCAGAAGAGGAAAGGCTAGGGAATCATTTCATATACCAGAGGCTCATATAATAAATTACCAGCTTTAGTAAGGTCAAATAAAACCCCTCATATTTGTACTTAGGTTTTGTATCTTCCTTCCAGCACTGCAATGCAGATGAATTTGGAATGTGCCTGCCCGGAAAAGACACAGAAGTTGGTGTATATGAAATGTCCATTTGTTCTCACATCTGTTGGTGTCTCCTGAGACTGGGATGTTCTCACTCTGCCTTGTAAAGGCTCCAAAGGTGGATGGACTATTGGGATGTAGAAGATAGCATGGTGTCAGTACATTAAAGCTTAAGCTTCACCTTTCCCCTTCCACCTTTGTTTTGGAGCAGCCATCACTGTTCTTAATTCCTGGCACTCTAGATATTTTAGGTGGAGTTGCTGCTCATTTAGTGTTTTAAGGTAGGTAGTGAGGTTGCTTTGCTTATTCAGCCAGGATTTATTAAAGAATAATTGTTTCCTGGAAATTGTTATTCATGAAAGTCCAAGAAATCTGTTTTCCTCCCTGAAATCCTATCGAGAAACTTCACCTCTTGTTCTTTAAGACCATTTAATATGGCATATTTGTTATCTTTATTTTCACAGTGTTTAATAGCATAAACTGAACGTCATGATGCAATTTTAATTGGTGCTGTAAAAACACAGATGGAAAGAAAAGGTCCCCAGAATGTGCAGAAGATAAGAACTACCAGATGGACAAATTTCAGCTGAGGGATTCAAGGAATGAATTAGTTGATGCAAGTACATACTGCTGGCAGTGGTCTCATTGCACTTGTGGTTTAGGCGGTTAATTCAGATGAAAGTTTGTTTCTAATCTGGAAGTGCAGTTGATTTGGTTTAGGTGAGTCTGAGAGCTAGGCCAGTGAATCTGGATGCAATTTTACTGTTCAAAGACTGTGTGTGTGCACCATTTTAAAATTTCTTCTTTCTAAGTTTCTGTGGTCTTTGTTTAAACAGTTCTCTTGCTCAAGACTTGCATCCAATTCACCACGTGGCGAGAATTAGTAGTAAATAGAACAAAGGTGCAGGTTGCCCGTGTCTTCCGAAGGCAAAATGAAGTAGAAAATTAAAGATATTTATCTCCATTATTCTCTTTTAAACTTGTTATTAACAAATCCGTTACACAAAGAAAATGATAAATTATTATTCAGACTGAGAGCAATATCTATTTTAATGGGGGGAAAAGTAGCCTGCTTCTTGCATATTGTTCTGCTTTCTTTCTTTTCTGGAATAGATGAGGTTACAGATGTTCTGTGGACATTCATACCTATTTCAAGCAGTTTTAAAGTTATCTGATGTGCTTTCATGGGAGACTGTACTAGTTGGTACAAGTACCAATGTCAGTAACAGCCAAAGCAGATTATCAGGACAAGAAAAAAATTAATTTCCTCCGAAGACCAAACTTTTAATGCCATTAAATTAACCCATCATTTTCAAAATATTGTTAAATATTAGATGAATTGTAAAAGAAAATGTTTGAGATACTTTAAAAGTTACATGTACATTTTGCTTACATTCAATGCTGCTTGCCTGTTAAGCTTCACTCAGTGAAGATATTTCTGTCCTTTAGTTTCCAGCTTTTTCTTTGCCTCAGAAGAAAAGTTACAAACCCTTTGTCTGAAATTTGTATCTTTAAGTCACATTTGCTGCAATAAGTTTTATAAGTACGTGCTACTACCACAGCCAGCAAGTCAAACTGCCTACAGACCCTGATACCTGTGCTGTCCAGGCAGGAACACCAGAACCCTGGCAATACCTCTGGTCTCACAGGGACTTTAGAGGGAGTGGGATGTTTTGGAGGAGTCTCCAGGGCATGTTTGCTGGTACTTGTTACTAACTGCAACAGGATGTAATATGTGGACATAATCTCGGTAATCTCCGAGAAAAACATTTTCCCTGAAGGATCATAGTTATGTGGGTTAGTAATGGTTTGAGCTCCCTGAGGCCAGGTAGCCTCTTGACTCTTTTCTGTCTCCCTACACTGCAAGCTACTCAAGTAGGGAAACTTGGACCATTGACATAAATAAATGGAAAGGAGTGCCTCATTTTACCAGCAGCAAAGCCGCTCCTTTCCTAAAAAAGAGAATTAGTAGTAGCTGTACTTAAAATAAACCTGTTTGTTGCCAGTTCAGCTGGTGGCTCAGCTGGCTAGATTTTTGCAGTGATTAGTGTACATCAACTGCTCAGCTGCAAACAATTTTTCCTTTGGTCAAAACAACTCTAGGAGTAAGCCCTGAAATTGTTTTAGTTCATGTTCCCATTACATTACTGCATATTGTATGTTTAAACGTTCTTTGCTAACCTCATTTGTAATTCTCTGTATTACTACTTCAGAAATGTTTAAACGAATTATAGGTTGTCCAGGGACGTTGGACTATCAGGTAATCCTGATGGATTAGCATGTTTACTATAAGCGTAATGAAGTGTATTTCACCTGAAAAGGTTTTAATTAGGAAAGCATCAGAGATTTGTATAACAATGAACCATTAATCTGAAAATGGAATTATAGCAAAACCAGATGAACACACCTCATCGACTAAAAACAAATTTGCTATAATTATAGAAAATGACATAGTCTGTTTAATACATAAATTGCACGATAATGAAATTAGGGGTCATGTACTTGAGTAATAGTGATTGTTTTTAGAAAAAAAATACACTACTGCATATAATGGAGTGGAAAATGGGTTCTGATAAAAGCTTTACAGGCAGCCTCCGCTAATGGTTATAAGCTGAAAAAGACAAACATGATCAAACTTGATTTCTAGAAAAGATGGGCATTAAGTCATAATAATATAATATATTGCTGTGCTCACAATTGATACACTTAAGAAGTTTTGATAACTCTGCAACAAAGAAGTAGTTAAAAGCCTCAGACTTCATATTCTGAAAAATTTTATGTTCCTTTTTTTAAGCTTCTTTCAATCATAAAATGTATAATAGATAGGCAAAAATATCCTTGATGGAATGAGTGACTTAGTCACGAAACTATCTTCTGTAAAGGGCTAAATGTATTCGTGATAACATGCTAAGTCTTTCTTTTTTGTAAATTCAGTATTAGCTTATTTAGTGAAAGCCATGTCTGTGGTTATACAAGTAGATCACAAAACCGTTAACCAAGAGATTTCAAAAGACCTTAGCTGATTTGCGTCTTCTTCTTATCTGGGCTCATCTGTTTGTAACTTAGTTTTATGGTTTTCGTACAAGTTGTGTTGGTCTCAGAAACCCCTTGTTTTTCCCCGCACATCTTGCATAGATCTTTAAAAAGTAATGGAATGTTCCATCACTTTTGCCTAGGTACAATGTCCTAGGTAAGACAAATGATTGAGTTGATGGCCTCACATGTATTTTGGGTCATCCAGATAAAGACTTGGAATAATTCTGGTGCAGGCCTAGACTCTGAAACACTGTTTCCTTTTTGCACTGACCTAATAGTCAGTGCCCAAATCCAGATGTTCAGCACCTTTACATGTACACTGCTAAGATAATCAGTATTTTAGTTTGGAGGATGGAATTTGAATATTCTGTCACTGTGTACTGTTACTAGCATTGCCTAAATTTGACAGCTTAACAAAAAACTTAGCAAAAAGATTTTAACCACGTTCCTGAGGAATTCTAACTGTAGTTCTAACTACATGATAAGGAAGTATGCAGTATAGTTCAGATCATTAATTAATCTAATACTAATTATCAGATTCCTTTTCTAAGTCATAGTGATACTTGACACTTAGATGTCATGCTTATAGTCATTGGGAATTGTTGGAACCTATAGTCTGTCTTCACAGAAATCACAGCCTCTCTGCAAATATAATTGCATTAAAATCCCTTGACACAAAAGATGCCACCTCTGCTATTAATATTACTTTATGAAGACCTCCTGCCTTTAGAGCTGCCAATGCAATATGTTCTTTGAAAATGCCTTCCTTCAATATTTTTTATGCCTCAGTGATTCATATATCAAATGAAATTCCATGCATATTCTGTAGCTTAACATAAAGTATTTTGTTCCAATAACTTCTTATGATAATAATTAACAATATTTATTTTCAACTGCTGAAATGTTTGCTTTTCTTCAGTCTGTTAAAAACATTTGACAGAATGACAAATGGAAAGACTATTTACAATACTTACATATATGTATACATGTATTAGAAGTATTAATCACAGAGCTGCAAAGCTTAAATTGCTTTATTTCCAAGTATTTTAATAATAATAGATATCAACAATAGAGCTCACTTAAAAGTCATGTTTCCAGGCACATAAAGGAGGACATGAAACTCAGGTATGAATATATTAATTCACCAGCTTGTATCATTCTTAACTTGGTTTCTTGCCAAGTCACACTAATGCTATTAATTGAAACCAACATGCAGTTCAAGCTAAGACTCAAGATTCACTGTTGTTATAATCGGTCTCAATATTGATATATTCACAATATTTGTCATGTACATATCTCATCTTAAGCATATATTTAAATATATATAATTACCTACATAAGCTATACCAAAACATTTCTGCATGCTATATTGATGAAGTATGTACCACTGAGCAGCACTGTGTGTTCTTATCAAAGCAGACAAAAAATACATAAATGTCCATGAAGAATTCTTGTTAGCTCTTCAAGTGTGTTATTTTCCTTTATAATTCCATTAGAAATGGTATCCAGAGGCAGATTTCAGCTTCCTCTGGAAAGCTGTCTTCTTTGAGGTAAACCAGACAGGTTTCCAGTCTCCTCACTTGATTAAGTCTAATGTCATTTTGATTTCCTTGAGCATCACAATTGCCCTCCAGCTGGAGTCCAGAAGGCACCTCTCTTCTGAGGACAGGCTGAAGGAGTTGGGGTTGTTCAGCCTGGAGAAGAGAAGGCTCAGGGGGGGCCTCAGAGCAGCTTCTTAATACCTGATGAGGGCTACAGAAAGGCTGGGGTAGGAATTTTTAATAGGATATGTGATGGAAGGACTAGGAATGACAGATGTAAATTGGAAGAGAGGGGAGATTTAGGCTGGAGATAAGAAAGAAGTATACAGGGGTGAAATGCCTGATACAATGGAAGAAGTTGCCCAGAGAGGTTGTGGATGCCCCCTCAATCCCTGGAGGAGTTTAAGACCAGGCTGGATGAGGCATTGAGCAACCTGGTATAGTGGGAGGTGTCCCTGCCCCTGGCAGGGGGGTTGGAACTCGATGATCTTTAAGGTCCCTTCTAATCCAAACCATTCTATGATTCTATGGTGCTCATGTTGCACTTCTGTCATATTCGTGGCTAGCTCAGGTACTCTAGGGTCTCTATATTTAGGGAAATGAAGCAAGCACCAGAAGCCTGAATTGCACTCCAGCTTAAGTAAGCTGAATTGAACAGAATTTCACCCAAAATGGCATTGATTTGACACACATTGTGTTATTCTTTATCAGGAGCAGATCTGGTAGTCAGTCTTTCTGCATCAGTCAGATATACAGTTTCAGACTGTTTTTTTGTTTTGCTTGTTTTAGTCATTTTTCTACACTAATATGCATGGTGTAAGTACTTTGGCAAATAAGGGGAATACAGTTATATCATGCTTTGGAAAAGAAGTAAAAAAATTGTAGCATTGAAGAGACACAGCTGCTTTGGAAAGGATGACAGTTTCTTGTCACTGAACATGGAAAACTCATGGATTCATTCAGGTGGATTCATTTAGGATTCAATCATTCAGTTTATATCTGTAGTGATCCTAATGTCTTTGGTTTATTTCATCCTGATGCACTCCAGTTTTAAACATAACAAATAGATGCTGAAATGAACAATGTCTAAACAAACAGTATTGAGAGAGATGTTTAGTCTCAAAATTGTGATTGTGGAGAAATTTTTATTTCTCCACTCCTTAACAGAAATGTGAAGGAACCCCAAAGGTTACTGAAAACTGATGCAAAATATCCAGTTGATGTCCCTTTTTTTGTCATTTAAGAAGATCAGGCACCTTTAAAAAGTGATTAATTTCTCCTGGGTGCCAAAAAGTGGACTGGCTAAGGTCATGCAGAAAATAGTTCAAACACACATTGGTAAGGAAAAGAGATAGAAAAAAATATTTAAATTATGTGAATTTTAATGAAAATATAAATTATTAAGTTTTATTTGAACATTCTTTCTTCCTTATAATAATCATCTTGAATGTTACAAGAGCTCTTAAAAGTAAAGAGCTGCTTCAGAGCTTCACTGTACGTGTTTTCCCTCACACCTTCTAGCTACAGTGTTAATCAAATGAACTAATGCTGCTCATTTATGTAAGGGGATGTCTGCTGCTCACTTGTGCAGTGTAGCACCTCCAGGCTGGTGAAATGTTAAAGTCACTACAAAAGTGTAGTAAAACATGGGTCCATGGCAGCTGGGTACTCTACACAGTATTAGACAAATTTTTCTTTTCAAATCAGCCAGAGGTTTTTGATTTCATTATCTTTCCTTTAAAGGTATATAAACAGGAAGATTGTCTTTCAGTCTCAGCTCCCCAAAATGGCTCCATACTTTTATTTTTCCCTTTTGTTTTTTATTCTAAACTGTAATAAAAAAAGTTTATTTGAAAGCATCTGTGATTCTAGATGCTAGTTATGTGCCTCTCATGTCAAGTAAAATTTGTGCTTTTTATTCTTGTGTAACTAGATAGTGGGTTGCTGGTTTTTTTTGTTAGAAGCAGGACTTTGTGTTAATATTAACCAATGCACCACAAACTATTGTGTTGTGCACTATTCTAAAACTTCTGCATCATCTTAATCTTGTCCTTGGCAATGACAAGCTCAGCACAGATTGCACAACTTGACTGAGTAGCAGGTAGACTCTTCCGAATGTACTGCATGTAATCTTCTGTCATCATAGCTAGATTGAATTCACATGTAAGCTACATCTTGGACTGCAAACCATACAAGTTTTCTTAAAAATTCAATTTCATTTTCAGCCACCTGGAACTGTGTACAAATTCATATGCATTATGAGTTAAAATCCGACAGAAAACATTGTCAGTGTTGTGAGAAAAGTTTTTCTTGCTGTGAGCTGTTCCTCAATTAGCCTTCTGTACACCAGCTTCCTCCACTAATTTGTTAGTATTTTGTGTATGTAAGTGGTTCTAGTAAGGGCTCCAAAATCACTGTTTACAGGTCAACCAGATCTGCTTGCTCAGCTTTTCCCATCAGTCAAATCTGAGATAATTGAAGCCTCCAATTGTATGCCTGAGTGCCTCATGGACACCAGTATTTGCTCATACCCTTTTGTCTGTAAAGTTAGTTTGTTGCTGCAAAAGTGATTGAAGGCATGTCTACCTGGAGAGGAGAAGGTTCCAGGGAGTCCTCACAGCATCCTCTCAGTACCTGAAGGAGGACTACAAGAAAGCTGGGGTGGGATTGTTTGCCAGGGCATGTGGCAATAGGATGAGAAACAATAGTTTCAAACTAAAGCAAGGCAGGTTTAGATTAAATGTTAGGAAGAAGCTCTTCACCATGAGGGTGGTGAGGCACTGGATCAGTTTGCCCAGAGATCTGGTGGAGGCCTCATCCCTGTAGATGAATATTCAAGTCCAGGCTTGATGAGGGTCTGAGCAACCGGATCTAGCGCAGCATGCTCCTGCTCACTACAGGGGGATTGGACTAGATAGCCTTTGAAGGTCCCTTCCAACTCTATGATTCTATGTCCCACAGCAAGCAGCCAGAAAGAGCATGTAATCAAACAGCAACACTTCAGAGTTTTCTCTTAAGTCAGGATATTCTCATGTCTTTGATTTTCCCTAAATGCCCTTCCCACTTTTTCCCTTCATGACTGTTTATTAAAGAGAACTGGAGAAAAAAAAAGAAGAATTGGGCAAAGCCTAAATTCATTGTCTTCAAATTAAAACTATTTGTGAATCTACAAACTGGTAACTTTATAGTAAATGCAAAGAGTATAAACTGCAGAACTGGATAATAATTAATAAAACTGCTTACAGATATTACACAAAGGGAGGAATTTATGGTCTATTTGAGGTCATTTTAGAAAGCACCCTGATTACAGAGTGGTTATCAATCAACAAAACCAGATGAGACAGCACATTTTTAAAGCAGTCTAAAATTACATAGTATACATCTAGATGGGATACTCACAATAATTTATATTGTCCATGGCCATGGTTAAAGAAAGAAAAAAAAATAGTTCATACTGTCAAAAAAGATTTTATTTCTTCTTATTTCAGTGAGTAGAATATAAAAAAAAGAAAACCAGCTCCAACAGTCCTGCAAACCTTAAGTCTGCTTATTTATGGGAAATCTCTGCATGATTATGAAGTCTCAAAACTTTTTTTTCTAAATAACATAGATTTATTTTATACTAAATACACTAGTATTAAGATATCACTATTAATGTAATGTGAAGAAAAATTTCAAGGAATGATTCTGTGTAATATTAATAGTGAAATAGAATTATTCAGAATGACAGGATGAGGCTATGAAAATTATGTGCAGCCTCCTGCACAAAAACATGAGTGTCCATAAATTTGTTTTTATTTTCTCCCCTGATCTTTTTCATTGAGCAACAGTTCTGGGATTCCTGAAGTGCTGTCAAATGTAACTCTCAACATTTGTAAAGATTGCCACTTGCTGGTTTTTCCATTTTATTTCTTGAAGCTTCAGAAAATGCTATGGATGTCTGTAGACAATCATTATAATACTCTTCCATCCTGTAACAGTGTAATAAACATAGTTACTACCAGGAGAAGACCTCCTATAGTTGTAATGATTCTTTGCTGCCAAAGGAAGGTGTAAGGGCTAAGGGAGCTGTTAGATACATTGACTTGGCACTCTCCTGGATGTTAGCAGTAGAAGGATCTTCCATGGCATATGTCAGGCCTTTCAGACTGTCCTGAATATTCCAGATGAACTGAGAGGACATTTGGATTTCACACTTTCCCTGGGAGATATATTTTTAAAGACTTATGCTAGCATTTTATTGAGGTTATTTGTTTACTCACCCGAGCCTGGAGAAGTGCTCAAATCTGTCACTCATGAGACTTCACTCTGAAGGCATGATTAGATAGCTCCTAGAAATGAAAGATGTAAGCAGTGTTACAAATGACTACTGTCTCCCAAGACATCCTCATTTTGCCAGAGGAGTAGAATATTGCAACTGGACAAATGCATTCTTGATTTCAATTGGGGTGACATACAAATATAGGGAATAGGTAAACATGCTGTGTCTGGAGGGCACATAAATATTACCTAGTAATAATAAGCAGCAAATCTCATTCACTATACCTCAGAAACTTAGTTTTTCTTTATAAAAATCCATGGTGAGATAACAAGTGGTAAAACGCCTGTAGCATGCTGAAGGATGGTAAAGTATCTTCTGGTTTTCCATTTTCTGGGGTGTGCTAGCACAGACTTTCTAAATTTGCAGTTTGCTATGTCCTTGGTCAAAATTAGATATCATGACCTGTAAACTCTGACAAGCATTCATTAATTATTTTTCTTCCTTTCTTCATTTCTCAAAAGTGATGTATATTTTTCAGTCAGTGTAACTGGTAGAGATTAAGGATAAAGTTACAACAAATGCCAGCTTGTCTGTGACTTCAGTATATCTAGGATTTACATCAGCTCACTGAGTCTCTGTTGGGACATAAGGAGAGCTTCTGAAGCAATTCATAGAGCAGATATTCTAAAATGTTACTTAATGTTGGTAGTGAAAGACAAACATTTTTGAATGCATCAGAGAGAAAAAGCATCCAAATGTTATATTTCTTCATCTAGACAATTTGCACTGTGAAGTTCTTTTTCATTTGAGTGATTTTTTGGTGTTGACTTTCCAAGCTTTTTTCTGAATGTATTCAGTACATTTTTAAGATTTCAGAGTTTGCATTCAGTCCAGAGATTGTAATTAGTGTTCCTGGTGCATTCAGCACTGAAAAGCAAGTGTGTTTTATGTTGTTCAGGTAGAATGGGATCCACAGTAAATTAATCCTGTAATAATTTTCCTAGAAAAATCTGTGACCTATCAGATATATTGACATTGAACTAAGTATGACATCCAGATAAGTTTAAGAGAATGTCTTGAACAGTGCTAATTCTGGGAAAAAGTAATTTATATGCTTGATACTGTACTTCAAATGTTCACTTAAAAATCTCTATTTGCTTCCTGTAGAAATATGCATGGAAACTGGAGTAACAGAATTTGTTATTAAGAACACAGCTTTTAAAGACTTTTATACTCTTTCCTGACTTAATAATATGAGAGAACTCCATGAGGTTGAACACTCTGCTACCAGCAAACATTGTATTTTCTAGTTTTATTTTTAAAATAGTTGAATTTAGTACTTCTGAATCTATGAGATTAATAAATAGCACAGCCTGGAAATGGTCCTTACAAGTCTCCCTTTTAGCATTGGCAGTATTTCTGTGAATACTATTTTGAGCTGCTTTTGAGCAAAGACTAATTATGGGAGTGGTAGTTCGTTTTCTGTAAAACTTGAAGCAATCAGAGCACCATCTAATGCATTTTTTCCTTTTTCCTCAAGGCCTAAACTTCTCATCCAGGAGAACAAATGTTGTATTCTCACTCTACAGTCCTCAGTTACAATGCCAGAAGAGAAACTTTCTAGAAAGCAATTCATATTCTGTCTGTTTAGTCATGGAAACTCTACCTCCTAATGTCTGTGTCCTCCTATGGAAGTTGAGGCTTTATATTGTTTTTCACTCAGCTACAGAAGTAAATAACCAAACTGATTTTCTGTGCTGAAGGATGGGTAGAAAGGGACCTAAGAACTGTTCATACATCTTGTGCAAGTGTCCTCACATGACAGTTACATAAATTAAAAAGTTCTTAGAGTTACAATTTTAGACGGGAAAAAAACCCAACCACTGTAAATCCCATAAATCTGCATACAGATGAAGAGATGTCAAATGAGAGAGGATAGACAATACTTACATGAGGAAAGTTATTCAGGACAATGTCAGCTGACAAAAATGAGCTAGAGTTGGCTATTTACATAGCTGAGGCCAAATGTAAATTTTTTTTAGCCAGTAGACTCCACCTCATCTCTTGACTCAGCAGTATTTTGGATGAGCATTTTTCTGTTTTTTTGCTTTTCTTACTTTATTCTGCGCTGAAAACAAAACACAATAACTACAGAACTAGTACATTCCATAACATGGTACAGTTTTTTTCTCCATTTTCTACTATACTCTACTGTATTTCTACTGTGTTGATCACTATAGTGATATATAAATAAAAATACTTTCTTGTAGCAAAGCCAACATTTAAGGTAAAGGAGTTTTGCTCAAATGAATGATGAAAATGTCCTTTTTGTCTGTAGATTATAATGCCAAATCTTCTTTCTCTTCTTCTTTCTCTGTTCTTTAACACTTAGCTGTTACATTCAATAGCTACCATTAGGACAAAAGTACTATTTCTGAAGAAGAATGTGGCTGTTACTTTCCTTTTGCCTGAAGATTTAGCACTGGCATTATTTATACTTTTATCCAATAAAGAAGAGCTTTCTGGAAAGTGATTCATGTTCTGTCTGTTTAAAGAATGCAGAGGCATATACTCCATTCAAAGGAAAAAAATAAAGGATTTTTTGTCCTTTTTTATGTCATGGCTATCATCGTTATATCATTTTAATGTTTCCTTCAGCTTTTATGGAGTGGAGGCTTTATTGACTAGTCACCCTAAAATACAGTGGTAAATATTATATATGAGTTAAGTAAGTTGATTGTTACTTTGCCAACTAGATGACTGAAACATAAGGAACTCCCCATTGTGATCATCTAAAAGGGGAAGGCTCATTTTGTTTTTGTAAGGGTTTTTTTAGATGACCCTTCCACAAGGAATCTGAAATGGGCAATGGGCTGCAGATGGAAAATCCATTCTCCCTTTGTGTATAGACTCATGGCACAGCAAGAATTAATATTGACTGTTTCCATGTGGTTTTCCTCCTCCAAAAACACCCTTTAAACAGGCAAGCTACTTGCAAATTCTAAGGTATTAAAAGCAGCCTTCAGGTGTGCAATGTGCTAAGTCTCTTTTAACCCCTGAGCTACCCTATTTCTAGAGTTGGAGCAAGTGGTTTCACCCTTAGGGCAGCACAGTGAAGAAACGACTTTCCAACTAAGGAGAGAGAACATACACTAAAAGACTAAAGGCTACTGTAAATAATTTTATTTGCAGATGGACACTAGGTCTATGGACATTATGTGCACCTCTTTATAGGTCTCACTAGAAGAGTTTACTGCTGCAGTGTTACAGTGTTGGTGAAACTGGACAGTTGACTTCTACAGAGTAAGAATATTACAAAACTAGTAAGGTATTTAAAAGTTGGACTGTTAACATAAATTTTTACTCATCAGACACTTAAACTTCATGTTATCAAGTTTTGTATATAGTTAGATTGATCTTTTTTCAAGGAAAGCTGCAGTGATTTCGGTATCACCTATCTGACTGCAGGTATCAATGAGTCTACAGAAAACATTAAATACTATAAAACTGATAAATGCACAGCAGCAACTGCTCTACAGCTGAGACTGTGAGTCTGGAGTTACATTGCTGCAAATAAGGATTATCAATCAAAATTATTTCCTGAGCTAGAACTAGCCTTATTCTGCTGAAGAAGGAAAATTCACACCCATTTGTAAGATAAAAGGAATGGAGGGAGAGAGAAATAACCAAAGCTCACATGAATCACTCACTGTAGCTTCTTTAGGAAAATGTATTTGCGATTGGAAAACATCTCTAGAGATTGTCTAGTCCAATGCCACTTTTCAAATCAGAGGTTGCTCAAGTCCATATTCAGTTGAATGTTGAATATATCTGAGGATGGGGACACTGGTCCCATCATCATATTTGTGGCCTTTTTTCTGGCCTCACAGCTTTCAAACTTCTGTTTTTCAAGGGTATAAATACAAACAATAGTCAAAGTCAAAGAATCACAGAGTATCAGGAATTAGAAGGGACCTCAAGAGATCATCCAGTTCAATTCCCCTGCCAGAACAGGAACACCTAGACCCGGTCACATAGGAATGCTTCCAGGAGGGTTTTGAATGTCTCCAGAGAAGGAGACTCCACAGCCTTTCTGGGCAGCCTGTTCCAGTGTTCTGTAACCCTCTCTGTCAAAAGGTTTTTTCTCATATTTCTGTGGAACCACCTGTGTTCCAGCTTGCATCCATTGCCCCGAGTCCTATCATTGGAGGTCANGACACGGTACTCCAGATGTGTTCTCACCAGGGCTGAATAGAGGGGGAGGAGAATCTCTCTTCACCTAGTGACCATGCCCATTCTAATATACCCCAGGATGCCAATGGCCTTGGTCACAAGCACATTGCTGGCTCATGGACATCCTGGTCCCTGGGACCCCCAGGTTCCTTTTCCCCTACACTGCTCTCTTAACAGCTCGGTCCCCAATTTATACTGATACATGGGGCTGTTATTGCCCATATGTAGGACCCTGCACCTGCCCTTGTTATATCTCATTGAATTTCTCCCTGCCCAGATCTCCAGCCTGTCCAGGTCTAACTGGATGGCTGCACAGCCNCCTGTCCAGGTCTAATGGATGGCTGCACAGCCTTCTGGTGTGTCAGCTACTCCTCCCAGCTTTGTGTCATCAGCCAAACTTGCTGACAGTGAACTCTAGTCCCTCGGGATATTATTTTCTTTTGGAAAAGACCTATCTTTTTAAAAAGGAAGTTGACAACATGATGGATTATTTTTAGTAACAGCTTCTTTGTATCTGAACCCATTCTAAATGTTCAGTTTCCAAGTTGCCCAGACAACTGTGGACACCCCTTCCCTGGTGGTGTTCAAGGCCAGGCTGGATGGGGCATTGAGCAACCTGGTCCCTGCCCATAGTAGGGGAGTTGGAATCAGATTATCTTTGAGGTCCCTTCTGACCTAAACCATTGCCTGAGTTGGAGTTTAAGTCATCTCAGGAGTGGACTTCACAGCAGCTGGACAGTTGTTTTTCTGCAATGTGCGTTTTCTCTGTATAGGAATATGAAATTTTTTCTTTGCAAATTTTGATACTGTTATACTGATGAACTGAGCAAACTTACTGTAACATACTAGTATACTCTCACATGCACGCACTAAATTATACACACACACAACAAATCTTTGTAGTGTTTCTAAAGCACTGTCATTTGACTGCCTGCTTTAAATTGTTTGTGGCAGAAATCTTGCTGAAAGAACTTTTGTAAAAACTATGTCTTCAAACAGCAGATTCTATGAAAAATACCTTAATGCTGTTAATTAGTATTGACCTTTTAGAATATTCATCATGCCATTGCTTTATTATCCTGAAAGTTCACTTTAAAGGAGGCATGGCTGATCCTGCAGGGAAATTCTAAAAGAAATCTCAGTTGGGCTTTATTTTTATGCTAACGTTAGAAAAAAATAAATGGTTTCTGCTGAGTAGCCTTAATTTGCGACATCATTACACATACCATATTTATTTCATGTTATTTCAAACTTCCTTAGATTATAGTATTCATCAGATGATTACTTGAGTAGAACGTGAAATGTATTTATACTGAAATTGCTTAATAGTCGTGTTTTGGCATATTTTCTTGAGGACAAAGGTGTCTTTATACAAATAACAATCCCTCAAATACCATCACAAGTCTGTTGGAGATCAATAGTTTGGAGTAATATTAGGGATCTTTCAATAAAGTATATGAACATTTCTTTATAACTCCTCAGTCAGTCAGTGTAAGGGTACATAAGATTGTTGATTACTTGCATTTCTGTGTTTTCTGTTAATATTTTTATGGAGCTCTACAGTGTAAACTTCTTTTGCTGTTCTATGAAGAAACACAAATATGATTTTTGGTAGATCATAGCCATCGTTGGTCATTTTAGTTCTCCCTCTTTTAGTCTTCACACATCAAAAGGAAAAGAGTGATCTCTTGAAA
Organism: Turnix velox; assembly: GCA_013400935.1. Lineage (NCBI taxonomy): Eukaryota > Metazoa > Chordata > Aves > Charadriiformes > Turnicidae > Turnix > Turnix velox. Next base: position 28,843 of record VZTY01014768.1, on the reverse strand, counting down.
TGTTATTTTCATATCTTCAATATCCAAGTTAAAAACACAGATACCAAGAAATAAAGTCTACATAGCTTCTTACACATTATGTTCAGAGTTTTCAAAGTGCAAAGAAATACTTCCACTGCATTTGAAGATTGGACCTTGAAAAGGGTCTGCATTGTATCAAATGTATTTCTACAGTTCACGGTTTCTTTCAAGTTGCTTCTTCTATATTGGGTTTCTTACTTGACTAGGTGCTGGCACTAGTGATTTTTCCATTTTACAAGTTACTGTAGTGCCTAATAAGGTTCTGGGGACAGTCACTCCAAAACAGCTGCCATCTCAGTAGGGTTGATGCAAATGTTTAATATTATTCAAGAGTTCATGCAGTGAGCTAAACATATTTATGTAATTTTCCTGTTAGCATCCAGTGTATTTGATAATGCCTAAGTTACCATAAAAAATGCATCTGATTTTATAAATGTAAATAGAATCACTGAGATTTCTGTTCTGACATTTTTACACAGGCTGGCAAAGGCTGAAAAAAATTGTCAATCAAAGAGATTGTAGTTGGTCAGCCAAGTGCAGAAAGCAACTTAGTTCTGCCACATCAGTGCTTCCATCTCTGCAGCAGCGGGAGGACAAAATTCCTTCAGATGGGAGGGCTGTGTAAATCATAAGGCAAAGAAGAACTGTGAAGAATTGAATGTGTGTATAACACCCAGAGAGCACCTAGAGGAATATTCTATAAAACGCAGTATGTTTCAGTAGGAACAGATGTTCATTAAGGATGTGCAACAGGAATGCGGGACAGCAGGATTCCTGAGGGTGTCTCTGGGAGCTGGATATACAGAGATATCTTTCAGTTTGATGTTCGCACATCTAGTTAGAGTATAAATTACTATAAAGATTCACAAATATTTTCTATTTCACTTTTGCTTTTAAGGGGTTTTTTGCTCTACCCTAACTGAGTTAAAGGAAATGTTATGTCTAAATGCTCCTTACCCATTTAGGGGAGAGAGAAGATTTGAATACAAACCTTGTGTGGATACAAGACCTATGAGACAGAGAAGCTGAGACCACTTTTACCACATCTTAGCCACTTTTACCATTTCTTAGTTTTGCAACAAGTCATTTTCAGGTCCAAAGCATAGAAGTAACTTGGTGAAGTCTGAAAGTTAGCCCACAGAAGCTGGAATAGGGACTTTCCCACACAGGAGTGACATTTAGGACTTTGTCCTAAGTGCTGATGCTCTGCTATATAAACATTTGCTGGATCACACTAGAACGAAAGTGGGTGATTTGGGCAGAGCTGGGCTGATAAATACACAGATGCATTGAGATACCTGTGGTGCCCTGAACTAGTTGTCTAATTTAGGTTCCATGAGCAAGCATCCAATAAAGTATAATTAAAACTCCTAATCTGATTTTGTCACTGCTGTTGTTCCTGCTGCTGCCATTCATATTGTCAAAGGACAATTACTCTCATTAGCCAAACAAAAGTACTGTTTAGGGGAATGCAAATCCAATGCATATTGCTCAGTGCTTGGCCTGTCATAAAGGTAAGCAATCTCTTGACTGTCTGCTAAAACTTTACACTTCCCTTGGGCACTGATGTGGTGAATTTTTAACCAGTGTCATGCTTCTTTCTATACCCTATGATTAATGTGCTGGTAAAAACTTTATGCATACTTAATCATTCATAACCAAACATATCTGATTCTCTACTGCTAAAAGCTTCGGCATTTATAATTAAAAGACATCAGCAGAAAGAAGCCAGCTAAATCTGGAACCAGGCAGTTTGAAAGCTTAATGATAATGTTTAAATCTTCCTCCATACTGCTCTGTGGCAGGAGATTCTTCATGTTTTTTATCATAAGATAGGGAAGAGATAATAGCAGCTCCTTAACAGTGGTTTTTTTTCTGCATGAACTGTTTCTTTGGGTAGAGTGGAAAATAACGGACAGTGCAAGAGCAGCCTAAACATTTCCACAGGAATATAGATTACAAAGTATGCTTGAAGCCATGGGCATGAATTTTTGGCATGCGAGTTTGAAGAAAATACTCAAGAAGACAAGTTCTGGATGTGAAGATTGTAAAGAGGAGGAGAGGGACAGTCTTCAGGTTCTGATTTCTCATCTGAGGACTCTCTTATACTAAAATCAGAATGTTCATCAGAAATAAATGATTGACAAAATTACAAGATGGTTCCATCTGCTCTTCTTTAACCTGACTACACTTAGAAGGGAAGGAAATTGAACTATAAGCTCTCAGCCTGTCAGAGAGGTGTTGAACCTCTGAAGGACTGGGTAAAAGTTAAGGCATTTGCACCTCCTGAACAGACTCTGCTTGTAATGGCAAACAGGGATTGAGCAACCAGAGGAAGTACATCATCTCAGGTCATACACTGAAGGCAAGCTCCATTTGGAAGCAAAATCCATGGATTTTGACTAGATTTAGATTGAACTGTCTTTTCTCATAGAGTAAATTTAAAAATACACAGCCTCATAATTTCTAATATAGCTTCTTCCTACAACTTTCATGATTCATCATAACTCATCAAATTTAGCATAGCCTATATTTTAAAAAACACTTTTATGTATAACGTGTATTTAAAGAAAATTATCAATGGACACCAAGTGCTTTTTTCTTTCTTTTTGTAGCCCCCCAATGCAGGTGTAATAGTCAGATTTATGGTCTCATTTATGAAATCCCTGAAGCTTGAAAGAGACATCTTAGAGCAAAAGAATGTGGATATTATCTGAAGCAATGCAGTATTCAATTATTTATTTGCCTCTCTCCTTAAAGATGGTTTCAGTTCCAAATCTCCCTATTTCTGCCATATCATTAATGAGAAATAAAAAGCACGACTAAGAAAAACTTGCCTGGATTTGAAAGAGTGTGTGCATGTCATTTCTTCCATTCATTATAGAGAGTACATAGGCATTTACATACAATTTCTGGTTATTTTTTCAGCAAGTGCAAATATCATGTGTTTCATGATATTTGTAATTATAAATTGCAGGAAAATACCTGCATAGATGGGTGAAATGAGTTTATGAATGAAGTGTGCGTATGTATTTTTTTTTTCAGGCTTAAAACATTATTTTCTTTTAGTAGTACTGAGATAAATAGGCCTCAGGAAGCCTAATATTCCTATTCATTTATGTAAATCTTTGCTCTAAATTACAGAAGGGCTTAGGATGTGTTCTTGGAAGCTAAAAGGTTTATCCTGGCAGATCTTCCACTTAAAGTATAGGCTCTAAGGTGAGAATTACTGCTGCATTCTTCAGCTGCTTCTTTGCTTCTCTTTTTTGAAAGAAAATTAAGTAAACAAGTGGTTGTCTCAAACGCAATGTGTAAAACGGGTGCTGTGTCATTGAGGAAATTCTGTATTGTTCATCCCAGTCCTCTGTAAATCCTGAGATAAAATCCAGATCCTCTTCTGCTTTTGGTTTTTGTTAGCTTGGCATCATCAACCAGGCAACAGATTCCTAGACACTCTCTTTTCCCCACTAGAAAAAATGCCCAGATGAGAATAGCTAGCTACAAGCTCACACTGCCCAAGCTCTGCACCAACTTGGCATCAAATTTGGGAAAGTAAAACTTCTAGAAATCAGGGAGTAGTTTTCTGAAGGTATGTATGTGCCAAAGAGTGTTTTAAATATCAGGATTTGCACAGCTGAGGATATGATACTCTACCATTTCTTGCCTGTGGAACTTTGGCTCCTAAGTATGCAATGGATTTTGAAACCCATTGACTTATGCATCTACTCATCACATATTTTTGTTAGATTACAATAAAAATAAGCCTGGGTGTTTAAAGCTGATAAATGTGATAAAGACTATTTCGAACATAATAATTAGATTTCTTACTCCTGGCTGTCCCATGTATTATTAGCCATAATGAGAAAAAGAGTATGTGTGTTGGGTATTAAAATAATGAGCTGGTTTGTAAATAAACAATTCTGCAAGGAATATAAAAACTAAGTTAAAATAGATGAATATGGGATATGCTTTGTATTTGTATTTTCTGTATGGTTGGTACATAAATTAAATTCGGTAACCATAGCATTTCACTACTGATGATGTGTTTACCTTCTCGAAATCATGCTTTTCCAGTAACTGAAGACTGGCCAGTCGTGTTGGGGATTCTTTTATATATTGTTTTCCACAACAAATGTTTTAATAGTGCATACTTTTTGCTTCTGTCTTGAAACCTATGATATAAAAGACAAAGCCAATGAATAAACGCATTTGCTTTTAGTGCAGCCATCCCCTAGGTTTGTTGGATTGATCCGCATAACTTCCCAGATTCTCTGTACAGATTTGAATGCTTTATTGAACTTGCAAGCACCACTGTTTTCTTAAAATTCAGATCCTGTTTTACACTCTGATGTACTAATCTGAGCCTTTCAAAAGGAGAAAACAGATTCAAGAATTGTAGTATTAAGTGTGGTAAATGTAGTGATTTATAGAATTCAGCTCTTGCAAGCTTTTTATGTAGAGGTGAACAGAATTGTTTATTTCTCCATGTCTGGAGCTGATGTAGCAATAGAAACCTCAAAGCAAATACAGTTTGCCCTTGAATAGTAGCATAGTTTAGGAATGTAAAGCAATTTCTTTATTTTAAAAAGTGTGTGAGTTGCATAGATAGCAGGTTTCTTAATTTGGACACATTAAGCAGACCTCTCATGCTTTTAATGTTTAGTTTGTAGTAACCCTGGCCATTATGTGTGAATCAAAGCACAACCTTTCCCACCCATTTTGTGAGGAAAAAAAAAAAAGAGTGGGAAAGAGGATAAGTGTCTTAACAGCTGTCATTGCCAAAGATTATTTAAAAGCTGTAAAAGCCTTCATTTGCCTTCAGGAGTTGTGACATATGGTCAGAAATGGTTTGAAGATTTATTGTCATCTTTGTTGGATGAGATTCAAAGTGTTCTTTAACAAGTATCTTGTCCCTCATCATCCTTGGGAAAATCCTTCAGAAATTGTAAAGCATACAGAAAGTAGACAGAGAATAACGAGCCTCAGATTTTTTTTTTTTTCTTTTTTTTTTAAGGAAGGACGTAAGCAGGGTTTCCAGATGAAATAAGACAAGTATTAATGGTAATAAATGAACTTTAATTTTTACTTGTAGTCAAGTTTGTCATATGAAATTGTTTCATCATATGCATCAATGAGAGATTGCTCCTTACCCAGTTAATTAAAATTTCAGGTGCAGATGTGCACACTGCAAATCACAAGGTTATACAGATGTGATTTGGAGGCATAATGGTTCTCCATGCAATTACAGCTATCCATTTTGTCTCAGCCTTCCTCCCCTTATAGTGAGCAGATGTAGATTCCACATTTTTAGGGCATGATGAGACTTTTCCACTCTTAAAAGCCCATCAAAACTTGTGAGGCCAGGAAAGCAACAGGAAGGCACAAAATGACAGGCTGCCTTATCAGGGAAATGAAAGGCTAATGGCAAAGAGAAGACAATTGCCTGAGCAGAGAAATGCTTAGAACCAAAAATAGCTCCATCTGTGCATCTTAAAATCACAGAATCACAGAATAGTAGAGGTTGGAAGGGACCTCTGGAATTCGTCTGGTCCTACTCCCCAGGGCAGGGTCACCTAGAGCAGTTTGCACAGGAACGTGTCCAGATGGATTTTGAATGTCTCCAGAGAAAGGGATTCTACCACCTCTCTGGACAGCCTGTGCAAGTGATGTAATACCCCTGAAGTAAAGTTCCTCCTCATGTTTAGATGAAACTTCTTATGTTCATGTTTATGCCTTTTACCAACTGTCCTGTCTCTGGATGCCACTGAAAAGACTGGCCCCGTCCTCCTGACTCCCTTTTAGTATTGATAATCATCCATGAGATCCCACTTCAGCCTTCTTTTTTCCAGGCTGACAAGACCTAAGTCCCTCAGCCTTTCTTCATAAGAGAGATGTTCTAGTTCTCTAATCATCTTTGTTGCTCTTTGCTGTTCCCTGTCTTTCTTGAACTTGGGAACACAGAACTGGACATAGGACTCCAGATGCAGCCTGGTGGTAGACATGGTAACGTCTGAAGCTTTGTGGAAGAATACTGTACCTGCTGTCACTTCCACTGACCGCTGCATCTATGGGAATTTAGAATGAAGCCCATTGCCATGAAAGGCACATTGATCTCAAATTATGCAAGATACCAGTGAGATATGGCAAAGGGCGCCTTTCTTATCCCTCTTAAATTTTGCATAAGTCAGACTGATTTAAGCTTTATCTGAATAAAAACCTCCAATTTTAGCAGGCTTGACAAGAATTGTTGTGTTCCAGTAAGAAAATAACACAGAAACATAATACTCCAATCATATTTTAAAAGGCATCTTCACAATTTAAAGTTATGGCACTTGCACAGTAGAATTATAGTTTCTGAATCAGTGTCCTTGGTTGTTTCCTGAACAGCAATAATATATCACATGAGTGGGAAATGAATCATCTACATATGTGGAACTTCTCACTGTCTCCTAGCTGGGTTTAGAGCAGAGGCATGTCAAGAAGGATGGGGACAGGAGATGGCTGCCACATTATTTGGGAGCAAGCAAAAAGTGGAACCAGCAGTAGCAACAAACAGAGAAGTCGTGGAAATACATTTTCATTGAGTCTTTTTAGAGCACAAGGAATCAAGCATTAAGGGGAGGATACACTTGGCCAGGGAGTTTCGTCAGTCCCATGATTTTATTGTGGTTGTCTGCTTCTTTAGGGAGTAAGAAGAATATCCAAGTAGCTCTCTGCTTGCAGGACAGATGAAGGTTCAGCCAAACCACTTCTTCCAGCTTCTGCGTACCATTTGAGACAAAATAAAAGCTACTTCAGCAAATCTGCTGGAACGTTTTGGCTACACAAATGGTATCAAACTACACCTTTTCAGAGCTATCTTTTGATAATGAGGCTGCCACATCTGCCTTTACCTTCAGGTGTTTCTCCATGCCATGTGCATAGTGTTTGCTATGTGCTAATCTTAAATAATTTTTCCCATACCTGCCACCTCAGCAAGGAAAATGGTCTATAACTCCCTGAATTAAGGGTTCTTTTTTTGGTAATGATTTACCTGTTTCATTTATTCTTTCTTCAAATGTCCCAGACTTTTTTTAGAGCTTCATTCCTCCAGGTGGGAGCTTTGTTTTCCTGGCAGCAAGACCTTCCTAACCCTCAGCTTGTTTTTTAAAGTTTTGATTTGCATAAATTTGCATAAACCCACCAATACAGAGCCTCCCATCTGCTTGCAGTATTATCACTGAGTGGTAGGAACAACACAAATGTTCAAAACAGAGCTGCCAAGCCAGCCTGAGATGCTCTCCTCTCTTACAGGGGAGCCACTGTACTGCAGCAACTTGAAACCAAGCTTTCAGGCATGAGCACCAAATGCAGTGAACAGCTTCCCCTTCCAGTCTATCCAAGGGTTTAGTCTGGCAAATACTGTTCCTAGAGGAGCACAGAGGTGGTGGGAATGTCACTGGTGATGAGAAGCCAAGCAGTATATGTCCTCACTTACTGCCTTGGTGCTCCTAGATATGCCAGCAGGGAATCCTCTTCTGTTGGAGAGATACAGCTGTGGCAAATACCTGATCAAGAAGACAGCCCTCACTTCCTTGCCCCTGGAGAGGGCTGTCTTCATAGTGGCCTTCCCCAAGTCAGGACTGTAGGATGGAAATAAGGAAGGGGTGCATAAAAGCAGAGGTGTATCCTGTAGAGTGTAAGGGGAACTAGGCTTGATAAGGAGGAAAAAATTTTTTCTCCATACCTATTATCCAGGATGCTAGAGAAGTAGTCTTGGCCTTTTGTGAGAAATTAATATGGTATGGGCCCTAAGAAATCGCTCCAACAGGATTTGCTTCATACTGTTTTTCACAGTCTTTGAGATGCAGAACTAAACCCTAATGGCTTTCTGAATGACTTGAGATTTTCTTATTAGTGCTAATTTAAATCATCTTGAGGTGGCTTGTAGCAAATCTGTCACAATCAGAATTTCTCACTTATTATTTTTCAAAGAAGGAAAGCAAATCTTAGTAATTTTCATTTGATTTTTAAATGAATCACTCAATGTCTTGTATTAACCTTGTTGATACTGTTATACAGAAATCAAGTCCCCAGTGGCTTTTATTTCCTAGTCTTTTTTTCAAACATCTGTTTTTGAAGGCAGAGCCAAGGCATATGTATGATATACAAGAATGCAGACATATTACTTGGAACTTCAAATGTCCTGTCCCATAGAGTTTTATTCTCACTAAATAACTTATGAGGAGGACTTTGAATTATCCACTGTAGACGATAGTTTAGAGAACTGTGTTATGAATTTCTAAGTTCATACTAATCAAATGCTGTTTTCCAGATACAGTTTCTTGACTGAGCCCTGGGCCAGTTCAGTGGGGGGCTAATTATAGTGATGCTAACAATATTAAAAACACTTGCTTTCCCTTATGGGAAAGTTTCTGTGGACTACTAGGTCAAGATACTGAGCATGTGTTTGTCAGTCTAGAAAACTGCAAATAGCAGTTGCTTTGCTTAGAATTTAATTGTGATGAAATTCTTTGGAATTCTTGCCGTTGCTTTTCAGAGGGTAATTACAGTGAGCAGGACAAATAGGCTACTGTACTTTATTTAAGGTATTACATTACAAATGTCAGCATGCATGAGAATAACATCTCTTGTGGGTGAAGGAACCATTGCTTCTAAAAGGAAATCAATATATAATAACCACTAATATCAAGCTTCTTTTCAGTGTAATAGGGGACAGCATTTTTAAAGTGCCTGCTGTATACTTGCAAGGAACATTCACTTAGCACTCTAAGAATAGGTTCTATAATTGATCTTGCCATTCATACATGATAATACTTGTTTGTCCCTTCCATTTTTGGATTTAAACAGTGAGCTGTAACTGTAGGTACAAAGGAAACGGTAACTTTTTTATAGCTGCACAAAAATAGGGAATAATTTTACTGTTGCACATACACTTTAAGAAAGGAGCAGAATAGCAGAGTTAGAATCTCTAGGGTAATAAACATGCTGGAGAGACCTGAATTATACAGATTAAAGAATATTAGGACAATCTGGCTTTTGGCTTAGACCTTAACTGATTCCCAGCTATTAGCACATTGCATACCAAGGTCAGAGAAGATTTTATCGTAATTCTTTTTCTGGAATAAACACATATATTTATGTGGTCTCAGAGGAGAAAGAGGCAAGCAAATCTTTGTTTGAATTTTTAGTATTGATTAAAGTCTCTGAGACTGGATTCTGAAATTATGTTCCATGTTCTTTATTGTCACTGCATCTAGTCTGGTTTTGTTATAGTTTAGGGAATAGCTTAATATAGTGCTCTCAGTGAAGCATTTGTTTCCCATTAAAAGTTGCCAGAATTTTCAATACAGAGGGTAAAGTTAATGAAAAATTACTGGCATGTGGTTTTCTAGCATAATTTTTAGCAGTCTGTTTTAGCTCTGCAACTCTGGTGTCTACACGTTGAATGAATTAATGTGCATGGTTTATAACAGGATTAGATCATATGGATTTGTTTAACATATTTTTTGCCAAAGACTTATCTCTAATAAATTGAAGAAATCGATAAAAACCAGTGGAAAAACAGCATTATCTTCCCAATGCATAAAAAGTGTTGGAGTATTCTCTCTTATTATTGATTTGATTCTGATAGAATCACTCATTTTTTTATTACACTTTTTGTCATTAGTAACTGTTTCTTAGACCAAGTTTTTTAGCTTAGCCTTTTAAACAGTTACAAATGGCTCAAGAAGTTTTGACTTTGTTTTTTCTAATGAAATTGAAAAATTGGGCTTTTGGAATGTTTTTTTGTCTCTTTTATTTCTTATAAGAAGATTTTAAAAGAAAAAGGCTGATAAAATACAAGGTTCATAAAATACATAGGTTGGGATAAATGCTTTTCAGAATGCAATGCATAACATGAAGTGAAAATGAGGGGAAAAAATACAGTGTACACTAGTTGTTTATAATCTCAGAATCTAAATTTTACCTTAAGAATGCTGTGAATAGTAATTTTTTACTTCTGTTTTATAATCAATAATACATCTGCAGTTCTTACTAGGGAAAGACAAAGCATCAGAAGAAAGTTACTTGTCTATGTATGCATACCTAAGTATGTATTTTCTGCTGTGATGAAAATTTATGGTAGAGATTAAGATAAAAAAAGGGTGCATTGTGGTATATTGATTCAGTGTTGCTGAAAGTCTTCCTAGGACTTCTCAATGCAGCTCTGAGAGTTTCTTTTTTCTGTCAATTTTAGACTGAATGCAATTTTAAAGAACTGATACAGATTTGAATACCAGTAAGGCTACTGGTGATTTATCATTTGGTAGTCTAGACTAAAAGATAAGAAGTGTATGTTTTTGTCCCTGATGCCCAGGCATAGCTGTGATGATCTTTGGAGATACTGAGTTTTGAAGCAAACCCATTTCCTTTCAAAAGTATGAAAGAAAAACCTAATGTGCAGGTCTCTGCAGTATATGCAAGGTATGAGTAACCCTGTCAGATTTACTCTTTCAGCATTCAGCAGACTACTTAAGGAAAGAGATATTAATTCATTTTTAATGTTAGGAAAATACAGTCATTAAAAAGCAGATAACATAAAATGCCAGAAATGCTTTTAACATTACACGAAGTGCACTACTTGCCTAAATAGCTTGCTACTTTTGGAGATCCAGATATGCTGAGGTATTAAATATTAAAATAGAGGTTGCTTTTTAAAATGCAGTGTTTCTTATCAGAAAAACAGTTTGAACAAGCAACACTGTTGTATAATGCATGATGTTGCTAATAAGAGAGTCTCAGAAAATGATTTTTCACGCTGTAAGAGTGACTAGTGTTTTGAATAAGAAAGATTCTTTCTCTGTTCACGTTCTCTTACCACACACATCACAGTTCTGTCAAGCTCTATGTGATTATAAATTTGCAGTTCTTTCTGAGTTGCATGAGGTCCGTTCTAGGCTTTTATCCTATTCTTGTATATTTACTGGTTATCAACTCTGTTAGCAGGCCATACATAACCTTGATTAGAAAGTCATTCTCAAAGAATACTTATCAGTGCTTCAGATGGTTTAGATGGATGTGTTGGAATGGTTCTGCGGGCTCTGTTCTATGTCTAGTGTTATTTAATATTCATGGTATTGATTTGGATGAGACAATAGGAACAATGCTTATTCAGTTTTCCAATGACACTAATCTGTTCATGTTTGAACCTGCAGCATTAAAGGAAAAAATTCTGATATGTTGGAGAAGTCACTGGGAATAAAATAGGGTGGATTAAAGTGAAAAAATTAAAACAAGCAATCTAGGAGAAATAGCATTTTAAGGAAAGCATAAGAAATGTCTGACTATGGAATACAAAAGAAAATACTTGTGTGGTCACAAGGTATTGTAAGCTTAGTAGAAGTCAAAAATGACATGACATTGCCAAAAAACCCTGAAGTATAGTATATAGTCAGATGAATTAGCAGGAGCATTTTCAGACAGGTAGATAAATATACTCTGTGCTGTGATGCAGGAGCATTTTGTCCAGATTCGGAGACAACTGAGAAAGAGCAATTGCAAATAATCCAGTCACAGTTGTAAGAAATACAAGGTAATACAATCTCTGAGAAAAGGTGAAAGAGACTCAAAGTTTTCATTTAAGAAAAAGCCTTGAATTTTGCAAAAAAAGTTGCTGAAAAAAAATAAACATTAATTATAAGTTGTCCAGATTAATGAAAAAAACAGAAATAGGTCTTTGACATCTAAACTTTCCAACACTAAGCCTATCAAAGCACTGGAATGAGAGTTTAAGAGCAGATTATACAAAAGCCTTTCAATGATGGCAGAGGTATTGGGAAGTGGGAGATAGACAAAAGCTGTGTATTCAGTTCTGAGAGATTTCTTCATCACAAAGAGCAGTTTTTCTCCAGCTCAGAGATCCTTTTTCAGCATGCATAAGACAGTAAATTGCTGTCTCGCTCCAGGATGGCTTTGGGATTGATTAGAGCACCCTATCCTTTGACCTTCTAAACCAGTTATATTTAAACTTTGCAATGATGTTTTTCACAGTTGAAGTTATATGTAGGTAAGAAATAAGTAGTGTAGCTGGGAGGACTTTTGGAGTATGACTTTGAATTTATTCAAATGGACAGTCCAACCTACTTTTTGCCTATCTGAGAAGTTCTTCTATGCAAATTTCCAAAGCATTGTTAAACTTTCTCTCCAAGTAATTGGGAATGTGAAGCAGACACAAGTGTTACTGTGTTCTCAAGACAGCATGTGAAAGCGGTTTTTATTTTGCTAGTTCAGTTTGTCTTGGTTATAGTGTGCAGTGATACAGCTTAAGAGCAATTACAGTGATATTTTTGCTCAACATTAAATAATAAATGATCACTACAGTGGGAAAGTGAGAGACTTCAGATGATGCCATGCAGTAATATGGAGCTAAATGACTTGAGAGCAAGGGACATAAGTCCAAAAGGATCCGGATTTAGTTTTTGCCTTTTGCTTGCCACTGACTGAGCAAATATCTGTCTCTTCCTTCATTTCCTCTTGGCCCCTCATGTCTTGTGTAAGCTAATTCTTTGGAAGGCAGCGCAGTGCGTGCCTCTCACTCTGTGTTTAACAAGGCCACCCTTGTTCCATTTGGTACCTTAAGGAACTATTATTATTTAATAACAACAACAATGTAAGACAGAAAAAGGAAGGTTCTAAGTAAGGTTCATATGCACAGCACATTTCTAATCTGGTTGGGCACATGAGGCATTGCAGTGAGAGATTAGTACTATTCAGCTAGAATCTGCTTTGCTCCTTATTCCCTTTAAAATATTAATATCCATCACTTCCTGTATTATTCACAGCAAGAAGAAAAAACCCATACATCTCTCTATATTCCTTGTGTAATCCCAATCCTGTTCTTTCATCTTTTCTAGAATTATAAAACTCTTTTTCAATAAGTACTTTAAATAATTATATATACTTAGTGCTATGAATATTAACATTGACTTTTGTGTCTTAATATTAACATTTAATAGTGTGTCTTAGCTTGAAGAAGGGAAGCATATTATGCCCAGACCATTCTATGCATAGTTTCATATTTACATCTTGCATGCATTTTTGTTCTGAGTATGAAGAGTTGATACAGTAATTCTATAGCCTATTGATTTTAAAGTCTACAATTCATAATAAATGTAAACTTTCCAGTGATCCATTATTTGCAAGCACTGTAAGTGAAATTTTTGGCTGCCTGCAAAAGGGATTAGGTCCCTTGAGGCAGCTTTGGGATAACAGAGTTCCCTGAGTGTCTGGTAGAATAGCTTATCTGAATTATTTCAGTAAACTAATGCCTCTACCCTAATCAGTTTTGCTGATTTAAGTGACCTACTCTGGAGTTTATTGTGAATCACAGCCAGGATTTTCAGATACGCCACCACTTAAGACTTTATGGAAATCAAAAATGTTCTGAATTCTGATGCAGTCTTGACCAATAGCTCAACTGGAAAACATAAGAATGAGTACTCTAGAAGAGTACTCTAGAAGAAAATTAAAGCTTGTATTGTGTCTATCTTTTAAGAAATCATTTTGAATTGTAACTGAACTATAGAAACTAAAGTAAATATGTAGACATATATCTCTTTTATAGATATACATGTTTTTATAGCATGTCGCACTAGGGAGATGGGGACACAGAGGTATGGAGTAGAGAGAGGAGATCTCCGGACTGTAGATAAGTTTTAGCTTTCAGTACTTGCTTGTAAATTATTCAGTCTGTTTTCATCTGTTTCAGTTCAGAAATTGGTAATATTAATAGATGGGAGGATTATGAATGGAAGGCATGAGATCTTCACTAAGTCTGGATTGAATATTTACTAGTGCTAATAAGTCAGCACGTGGAGATCCAAAATCCTCCTTAGACCTAGTTGGTGTTGCAGCCATCAAGCTGCTCATGATTTCTTGTGAAAAATATAGATAGGGCTGACCTACAAGGTTGATTTCAGCCTTAGACTAGCTTTTTTTTAAATCAATCTAAAAAACTGTGACTGAGGAGAGCCAGATTTGCCCACCCTTGAGATACTGAGGAGTAGCATGGCCCATTGACATTGCATTGTCAGGCTCTGTCAGTGTGGTAATAAAGCAATAGCAGACTGAAAGACTTGAAAAATTGGCAAGTTTCTTAGAAGGAAATATATTCGTACGAAGTTTTGATATACTTTAGGATTTAAATGCTGCTGATGTTATGTTTTTTTAGAACAGACTCACAAAATATTTTAGCCATTGATGATTTAAATTATCCTTGAACTTTTAAATACATTTTTCTTTTTCAGAAAGATTTCTTGGTTAAAATTCTAAAGATTACTGTTTCCTTTCTGTGGTAGCCATTTGTTAGACTGTTTCATCTTGGTGCTTTTACATTCACATCAAATGTCAGTTGTTTGAGGAGTCTTTTGTATCTTGCAGTCACCATGGGTAGTTTCAGACCATAATATAACTAACTGAAACTTCACTGTCTAAGCCTGAATTCCCAGCTTCCCTTTACAGTCAAGAAAGAAATATAGGTATTTCAGAGAGCAATTAATCTCATTCTGAAGTAGGTACCTACATGGGTCAAACAAATCTCCTTCTAGTGAAGTCTGTTTTTCTTTACTGCTGTATGTATCTAACAGATTCAGACTTTAGTTTTTAGATGTCTGAAATCTGAGGATATGAATCTTACCCCATTAAGCAAACAGTACAGCACATAAGAAAATAATTCTTAAACAGAAACATGCCTGGAATTTCAAATGTTATTCTTAATAATTTTAGTTGTATTTAATTTAATTGGTTGAATTTCTTATTAGATGTGTTTGTACGTGTCACGTACCTTATACTGAGAACAACCTGTAGTATTCACAGAATCACAGAATCACAGAATGACCCGGGTTGGAAGGGACCCCAAGGATCATGTAACTCCAACCCCGCTGCCTAGCAGGGCCACCTAACAAACACATCTACTAGATGAGGTTGCCCAGGGCCCCGTCCAGCCTGGTCTTGAACACCTCCAAGGACGGGGCATCCACAACCTCCCTCGGCAGCCTGTTCCAGGACCTAACCACTCTCCTAGTAAAGAACTTCCCCCTAATATCCAACCTAAATCTTCCCTCCTTCAACTTGGATCCCTTCAACAGCTGAGAAACATTTTTGGTTCCCTATTTTGAAGTGTCTGAAATCACTGCTTCCCAAGATGATACTGTATGCCTGTGTTAGTGAAAATAATTTTTTCACAGCCAATTTCTGCAGGTGAGAAATTCATACTTTTGTTTTTTGCCAGCAAGGGCAGTAGGATTTTATTTTTATCTTTCAATTGGTAATCATTTACATGTATGCCAAGAACAAAGATTCAACAAGTGAGAATGGTTTGCTTTATGTAATTGAGATCTTTCAAACTTCACACACTGAACCTGGGATTCCTGCCCTTTTCCTCTTTCATTCCTGTCTCACGCTTCTTTACCACGGTCTTTCTCCTATTCCCTGAATCCCTGTGCAAAAAACACTCCAGTCACCTGGTCTGGGACCTGCTGATGAGCTGTGTATGCATTATGAAGTCAATAAATATATAAAACTTACTTGAAAAACAGTGCTGTACTGCTGCCAGGGCATTTCTTGTAGCCTGGTCTTGTTTCAGAGAACCTGTCAGAAAGCATTTTCCCTTTTTTCATCTCTGCGTGCAAGTGTGTAGCTGTTGTGATAACTGATAGGAGATGCAGTTGGTCGTTTACTATTATAGTATCAGGGAAAGTTAGGAAATATGTATATTAGTCTTTACTGCAGAGATGAACAGGGTACAAGACTCTTGTGACTCAGATCCAATCAATTTTTTATGGTTTTATGTAATACAGTTATAAGGGAAATCTGAAACAGAATTCTTTCATTCTTGAGGAAACAGCACATTCAATATATTTTGTCATATGTCAGTATCAGCATGTGACTAAAAGAAACAATGTGATCTATGACAACATAACAAAAAGAATATGGTAAAGTGTAGAGCTATTACCCTGTAATTCAAAGCAAGACTGGAAGCATCATCCACAACCTGAAAGCAAAACTGAGAAAGACAAATCAGTGAAGCCACTGCCTCTCTCTTTCAGGAGTGAAACCTACTTACAAGAAGCATTTCTTTTCCTGTATGTATGAAAAAGAAATAAATGAGACATTCAAATAATGGAAGAATCTGCATATTCATCACTTAAAGGGAAATGAAATTTGCTATGCGGACATGATAAGAGTTGCATTTCAGTAGGATTGATAAGTGAATGTCAAAGCATACATTTTTAGGAGGCAATCTGGTTACTTTGGCAACTCAAGCATTATCAGTCACTTCTGATAAGGCATCCTTCTTTCATTACCACCTGTGGTCTTTGTAGCTCTGTTTCCTAGTAACATCAAGCTGTTTTGATAAAAAGTAATTAACATATTCAGTCATAACAAGACTATACATAAATTTGATCATTCTTTATTGTTCTTCTGGAGGCAGCATAATAAAATTTAAAAAGAAGCTTTGTTTTCTTTCCTTTTCTTTTCTTTATTCTTAACCAAGCCAGAGAGAATTATGCTAAATTACTGAAGCATCTGTATATCCAGACCCATTAAAATAATACAATTAGGTTTAAAAATGCCAGTTAGAATTGCTTCTTTATATCAGGGGAAATTTGATTATGGTAAAAAAATAGTCTTGAGTTATAATAAACAGAAAATTATTATTGTGTGAGCTTTGAGAAAATTGCAGCAATTTACAGGTACAGAAAATAGTTCAAGACCCTTTGAAAATGTAATTGTGAATGATTTCTGTTGTGAATTACCTTGATTTATTTAACTACATCTTAAAAGTCCTGATAGTCCTAAGTCAGGAAAAACACTAACTTCTAAAAAGATTTGGTTAAGGAATCTTATTAGATTTATTCAGATGATTACTCATGTTAACATACAGAAAAAAAATACACATTTATAGGTAGGTATTCATGTTCTAGGAACTCTGTTTTTCAAGATGTAGGATTCTTCTCTTGCTAATATAGTTAATATGGCAAAGAATTAATGGCTTGGAAAATACACTGCTGGTGGCAGCAGCAATTCCCTGAATTAAATTACTGATTACTTCAATATATTATAATGTTGCATAGTTGTTGAGCTAGGAAGGAGTCTCTGAGAACTGTCTTGTGCAACCCCTCTGCCCAAAGCAGAGTTAACATGAGCAAGAAGCCAAGGATGGAGATCAGCTGTGTTTTTAAATAACTCCACGACTAGAGTGTTCACAATGCATCTAGGTAACTTCTGTAGTGTCCAATCACAGTAAAAAAGCTTGTTCTACGTTTAAATAGAATTTCTCATGTGTCAGTTTGTGCTCATTGCCCTCTCCAGTCCAGTGACTGTACACCACTGAAAAGTGTCCAAGTGAGACTTCTTTATTCCCATCAAATGCACACTAAGATCACCCTGAGCCTTCTCTTCTCCTGTTTAACAGTGGTAGCTCTCTCTTATATTTTCTAATTGACTCTCCTTTTTTTAATGTGATTTTATTTTAGTGTCCAGAAATGTGTCAGTAAGTTCCTACTGAGAATCAGCACTTGCTGAATATTGATATTGATTACTCTCACATATTTCAGTATGCAATTTAATTCTCAGAGATAGCAAAAGTTTAGAAAAAAACCTGAGGGACTTCTGGTAATACTCTATCTATCTGAACTTTAGACATCTCTGCTGTTTTCTGCAAGGCAATGGAATAAAGTAAAAGTAGTTACTGAAATTCACATTGATTAGTATTCATTGTTAAGTACCATTCATTATTTCACGTACATTGTGAACTAATTTTCAGAAACCTAGGTATGAATTTCTGTGACTTTGCATACAAAATCCTCTATTCTATTTGTAAGGAATTGAAAGCGCTCTTTTTATGGTACCAAAGAGATGATTGCTTGCCATTATCAGCTTTATTTCATACTGTTAATAACTGTGAATACATTAAATTAATATTTACAATATTTGGTCATGTTTTGTATAACAAACACAAACATTTTCTCTAACCGGGTATTTCTCATATTGGACTATTGCTGCAACTGAACAAGAAAGAAACTAGTGTGGATTAACTTTAATGTAGAAATTGTGAAATTTGTACGTACATTATGTAGCATTTGCAGAAACAAAAAAATGCAATTTTAATTTTTTCATGGACTCATTTTCCCTTCATCCATAAAATACAATGTAAAATTCTAGCTAAAATTTGTTCAAACAAGAAATAATAAGGTATCAAATAAGTTACGGTGCAAAGAAAAATTTCCTGTTACTGATTCTTGACTGTTACCTTTGAATGCAAAGTCCTCATGATCAGAGAAAAGGACAAAAATTCATCAGATAAATTATTCATTAAAAATGATTGCCCATCTATAGTGATGTAATGGAAAGTAATGGTCTCTTTTTACATTGTACTCTTCAGGCCAAACTTAATCCCAGGTGCATTAATATTTGAATCTGATACGCTGAAATAATTGAGTCAGCATTAGGAAATTTAATGGAAACAACAATTTAAGAATTATATCACAGTATCTTCTTCTTAGAAACTGGCTCCTGCATTCCTCCCTCTAGATTGGCTCAGTCTGAATCACTACGGGAAAGACTGGTGAAAATTCAGAGTAATGTTAAGGCTGTGATAAACATGAGGATGACTTCCACACAGCAAAATTGTTATTTCATTTTACACAGAAAAAATCCATAGTTCAAATATCAGTGAGATCAGCTGAGGTCCTTAGTGTTTGTTGCAATATTGAATTTGCGCCTGGAGCTGTTGAGTGATTCAAATACACACCCACGTATGTTCAGAAAGACTTTTTTTTTTCCTAGCCTAGCTAGAAGTGGGACTAAAATTCATCTTACCTAATTTCTAAGCCATTGAAATTGGTCATTTCCTCTAAGTTGTCAACTAGGATGTATTTATAGGTATGAATGACAGTCATGAATTTCTATAAGGCAGCTTAATTATTTCCATTAACTACAGAGAAATTAAAGTAGTGAATGCACATACATGCACATATGGTAGAAAAGGCATTGTGTGCGACTTGAAAGACTGGAAACATTTCTTCCACTGATAGAGTGATCATACTCATTTTAAGCTGTGTAGACTTCTCTGCATGTGATGAATGCCCTTTTCCAGCATCACTTATTATCTCCTCTGACTTTGAAAGCAACGTAGCTTAGGTGTAAATGTTGATGTGTGCATTGTAAAGAGATACATACTTGGAGTAGATAAAGCTTCCCTTTGTGGTCTCTGAAGTTGAATTATATCTATGAGAAGGGCTGCTGATTGTGTTCTAGTAGAGTCAATCAGATGTTTGGTCCCGAGTTGCTTGGCTTGTGGANCTCAAGGATCATGTAACTCCAACCCCCCTTCTTGGCTTGTGGTAGACACTTGATCCAAATATCTGGGGCTTTCAGTAGCTGGTTTTTTAGTCTGTCTAAATGGTAAGGGGAGTTTTACTGTGAGTTTGCCTTAAAAAAGATCTCTGTGATTATATTTTAGAGAAATACTTGTTACTTTGGAGACCAAAAAAGCCCAGAACTGAAGAATTTTTAGCTTAGTTCTTGATCCTTGCGCAGTTCTTCCAGTTTTAAATAGTGTACGAAATGAATCTACTCACTATCTCTTAAAACTCTGCAGCTTTGTGGAACAAAAAAAGAACTGCAAGCTTATACATGAATTTGCATATGTATTTCTGTCCAAATCTTGATCTGAAAATCACATATCCAGAGCCAAATCCTATATACAAAGTATATATGCTAACTACAACTGCACTTTCTCTCATATGAGATGAGTTGAAATTAAAGGGCTGTAGGCCTATTGCAATTTTAGGGATGTAATTATGGATAAGGACTTATAATTGGAAGCAAAAATAAAACATACTTGTTGAGCTCAAGCTCAGTCTCATGATTCAAATGATGCTTCACAAGGAATTCCACCGCCTTTAGACAGAGCTGTTGGAAAAATGTTTCCATAACAAACACAGTTTTACATCAATAAATTCAGGTACACTTTTAATATGGAAAGTAAGTTCCTTGGATAAAATAGTGATTGCAGTGCCTCCCTCTCCAGGGTAGAAAGAGATGGGAAGTGAATTTAATATTTATGTATGTGAGGGGGAGTATTATTCCATCATTTGATTTTATTCTCTGTAACCTGAACCCTTATTTTGGAGTTATGTCAGTGTTAATAATTTCTGAGTTTATCCATTTGAAAATTATAATTCCTACACATTTCCACAGAGAGATGATTAACTTACTGTTTAGGTTTCTAAGGACTTTACTTAAAATGGCACCGTGTGATGAAGGTGAAATTTGATTTAAATGCTGCATCTACTAACAGTCTTAGGGTTTTCAGCTCCAAAACTGGATTATCAGAATAAAAGTTTATCCTTTGAAACTGTTTTATTCTCCATAACTATTTTTCATTTTTGAATGAAGCTTGTACAAATAAGTATTTCAGAGACAGCATTTCCATAAAAAGAACTGAAGACTGTGGTGATATCAACATCTCAAGATAGCAGCTGCAAAAAAGTTAATGCAGCAATATCACCTTGAGATTGAGAAGCTTTTTTCAGGGGACAGCAGGATATTAGGAAACCTGAGCTATGACTATAAGGAGTTGTTTAGAAAGAATGAGGACTACAGCAGGAAAACAGATATTCAGCTTTATCCTCCTGTGTACCTAGGAGTTGATGTAGTGGAACAGAGTACTCTGCTGGGATCAAGGAGAGATGGTGTGGCCATCATCAGTAAGATGAGAGGCAGCTGACTCAAGAAATTCCCTTTGCAAATACATCAGACTTCCAGCCAAAGAACAGGAAAATGATTTTGCCAGTAGTTTAGTATGAGAAGAACACAAAACTCCCGTCTCATCAATAGGTGAACATCTTTGAAGGATAGAAATTTCATTTAGCTCTACTGACAGGCAGGTGGTTGCACCTTCAAATTGAGGCCAAATTGATGCAAATAAGGAAGAAAACAAGAAACAAAAGGTGAATAAGCTTGATGTTTTAAATTGGATACATTATGGCTTTTCTGCTTTCTGTTTAGGTTCTGCTTTGGACTATTTCTCTACAGAGTTTTGAAAAATACTCCAGCTAAATGTGTGAGAATTTAAATTGCCATTGAGTGATGACTTACTAAAAAGCAAACAAACAAATGGAACACAGGTAAAATAGAGTGCAGACAAAGTCAGCACAGGGTTAAGTTAGTCTCCATTTTACTTAGTTTTGCTACTTTCTTTCTGAAGATGGAGTTGGATGAAACCCCCATTCAATTTACATGCTGGCAAAAAGTGCTGTTAAAAACTAATAGTAATTGTATACCCTGTTGTTTAAATTTCCTGAGTTTCAGAGTAATGGGAGATGACAACTGCAAAATGAGTCTTTAAAGGTGACCTTAAAAGACTGAGAGGAGTATAGAACTGTTATAAAGGTGTTAAATATACTTGATTTTCAAGAAGAAACTTTACTCAGTCATCCTCAGGTTTTGCAGGGGAATAGTAGCTGTTTAAAGGATACTGTTTAAAGGACCCTAAAGATCAGAATAATGATTGGTTTCTCCAAAGGAGAAAGGTTCTTCTCAAGCATGAGAAGAAGCTTGTGCTCTTAAACCTCTTTCTGAATAATGTAAAGAAAAAAAAATGCATCAGAGAGGAGTTAAAACTGAAGTGATTAAGTTGTTAATCCTGTCAAATTCTGAAAGGTGATGAAATTAAAATATACCTAGCTAATCTATATTATAGTTACAGATGTATGTAATACTAAGTATGTGGGTGCTTTGTGATGATCTGTAGACTAGATATTATTTTCCAGGACACAGTTCTTAGAGGAGAGTTATTAAACCTCACTAGTCAACAACTATAAAAGGAGACAAATAAAACTTCATGAATTTTTAGGAAGGGCCTGAGAAAAAAAAAAAGCATAATTATCCTGATGTTGACATAAATATTTTGCCCTCATCTCAAACACTGCATTTAGTTCTGCTCACCTCTACTGAAAAAGATTAGATGAGCTTGAAAATGTGCAAATGATCATCAAAAACACAGGCTGAGTCTTGAGCAATGAAAGGAGATAACTGATTGAGGTCAAAGGAGATCCCAGAGTTCTCCATAACATATGGAGAAAATAGTAAGGTCATGGTATATAACCGTGTTTTATAATTCAAGGAAAACTTACTGGCATTCAAATGAATCAGAACTTTAAAAGAAAACCAAGTAAGAACAGCCTGCAATTGTGGAACGAATGTGGAACTTGAGGGTATTGCTGTGGCCAGATGTATTTAAAACAGCATTCAAAGAACAACTGTGTAACTTATCAGCAAACATTCTTCAAATGGCAGCAACGTTGATTCACGTGGTTATGTACAGAGTCCATCATTCCCCAGTTTGACTACAAGGATGCAACAGGAGATGTTGTCAAAAGTTCTACTACAATCAAAAGAAATGTTTTCCAGTGCTTTTTCCTCACCACCTCCACTATCCATGGAGACTTTTAACGCTTCACTGAAAGTATGTAGGATGGTCAAGTGCAATTTATACTTGATAAATTCGTGATGGTAGTTCACAGTCACCTCTCGTCCTTAATGTACTTGCAAACAGATCCATGGGGACTTTTTCCATAGGCTTCACAAGGCTTTCATATTTTCAGGCTAAAAAACCCTGAAATATAAACCAAGATATGAGTTCTCTTCTAAAAATGTGTTTTCCTCTAGGTAGCACTACTTCAGATTTATTCTAGTTTGCACTCATCTATTTTGGTGAATGATGAATTTTGCACAAAATTAGATAAGATTTAATATTCCTCCCTTCAGAGTTGCAATAATACTCGGTACTATTACATGTAACACATGCATGTTACAGTCTTCATTATTCTGTCATCTTTCAGTCATCAACAAATAAACCTAGTTACTTAGTAAGACGCTCCATAATCCTAAAGGTTTCTTCCAATCTCGATGATTCTCTGATTATTCCCTAATTTTGTGAGTCAGTTTTTTTGAAATACCATTATTTCTCTAGGTGCATATATTGCTATTTATTATTTTTATCCTCCTGTCCTGTGTCATGAAAAAGATTATTAATAAACTCCTACTCTTTGTTACAAAGTTATGAATGAAAATATTCTTAAAACACTCCATGAGTTACTTCCTTTGAATAAAATAAATTGCCCTTTTTCCTTTAACTACTTTTATCTTCAGCTCAATTATTTTTTTAATAAATGGTAACCATTTTTTATCTAAAATACCAATTTTTCAAGTGTTATTATATCTGATTTTTGGTAAAGTCTGAAAAATAATATTCATTATATTTCATATTTTCTAAATAATCTATTTTCTAGACATTAAGCCAGTCAGGCTTAGTTTTAAAATTGCTTTTAGATATTATTTCTTTTTAAAAATGCTCTAAACCATCTAAATATTTAACATTCATTTTAAAGGAATGTATGGGTTTTTAATGTCTTATTTTCCCTTTCTCATAGATTTTCGATTTGCTAACGTCTAGTCTTACGAAACCCTGTGAAAGGACCTGTTGTTTCTTGTCAGACAAGTGAAAGCATTACAAAAATCTAGACAGGGATTTACAAAGTACCTTTCTACGAAAAATAAGATTGAACACAAAGAAATCAGTGGGGTAGCTTGTCCCAGATGAGATCAACAAAAGGAGACAAGTATGTTCCCAGTAAACAGATGTGTCAGATCTGTTGAGGATACCTGACTTGTTATCATTTTCTTTAAAAGGCTGAGAACCATCCTGCCTTCTTTGAACCTCTCTGATGGATACTAGGTATTTGCCAGACCCCAGAAGAGATACAAGGGAAAGAATATGAAGGAAAGCCTTGCTTTTCCCATGGATGCCTCCAAATACAACTCGGTAGTTTGTTATGGTTGCAGCTACACAGCTGCAGGTTACAAACTGTGGCTGTATCTAGCACAGAGAAATTACAGGTACAGCTGCCCACTCCACATGAGGAGGAGAATCCCAGGGGAGAACAGAGGTTCAGTGCTGCAAATTTTGCTGTCTTTAGGGATGCCTGAGATGGATATCTTGCTCATGATCAACATTTGCAGCTTAACTTGACTCAGAGACAGCCAAACTAACCAGTTTCTAATTTGACATCTTGTATATAACACAGGTACCATAACAAAATCCATGAAGCAGATGCAGGTATGCTAGTAATAGCATTTTATCCATCCTTAAATCAGTAGAAGCTACCAAAATTTAGTGTGATTTTGAAAAATATTAACTCTTGCATTGTCTGGAATTATCAATCAAGAATCATTGAAAGGTGATAAATGGAAAATGTGCTTCACTTTGCAGATGTTTTTATTATTTTTTGCTTATAAAGAAAGAGTGTTAACTTGCTTTTCTATTAGACAAAATACTAGCTTGTAACATTTATATTCTCACAGTGTTTGGATCAGCAAAGTGGAAGTAAAAGTAGCAGGGTAGTTTGCCTCTTTTATAATTGTGAGAAAGGGGCAATCACATCACTTTATGAACAGCAAGTTCTTAGGTCAGGGAGGATTCAGAGACAAGCCATAAACTAAAAAATAATGGAGTGAGGATATCAGTAAAATAGTAGAATCAGCACTTCTTACTCTATTTAACTGAAAGAGGATTAGGCCTGCCTTGGGAACTAATGCTTTTTAACAGTATTTGGGCAGAGAGCCAAAAGGAAAGTGCATTTCAGAAAGTGGAAGACAGGCTAGTAGGATAGGTAATCATGGCAAGCCATCCAAAAGCAGCTAAATCCAGGTTTTTAAATTGAGCATGAATCACACTTTCAAGTCCTTGTGAGTGAAGCTAGAAATCAGCAGTGTATTTATCAAATTACCAGTGAAACAAGCTTGAAGTTTAGACATTTCCCTACTGTCCAAACCAATAGTGAATTCATGCGAGTAGCCTTACTAGTGTACATGGAAAGGTTTTTATAAAAATATTCAGTTAGGTCTACAAGGACTTTGCAAGATGTAACTGGAAGATAAATTACCTTGTGTCCATCTTTGAGTAGTCCATGCAGAGTTCCCAAAATCCAGGTTTTCATCTTGTCACGGCTTCATGCTATTGTGTACTTTGTTTATTTGAAGTTTATTATGAAGGAAAATCAATTCAAATAGTCTTAGCTGCAAATGTTTAATTCTTCCCTTCTTCAAGTTGTTTTCTAGTTTAATCCAAGATTGTAAGTGCTTTCATAATAAGGAGGAATCATAGCTCTTTAGCTATGTACTAGGCTTTTGTTTTTTCTCAAAAGTAACCAGTTGCTTATATGAAATTCTGCTGGAGAAGAAATCTGTTTTCATGCTTATGAAAATCTTACTGAAGTAGCAGGACGTGCTCTAATGATATGTAAATAGCAAAGTTATGAAGACCTATGAAACTACTGCTATTAGAAAGAGTTATAAATAAGATACAGATAATTTTGAATATTTATTTCCTTTTAAGAAATATTTGATGCTGCTTTTAATTTTGCTCTTAAATAATGTTAGGCATTAATTAACTTTGGCATCAAGACTGATTTTGATTCTTGCATATTCATTTTTTAAAGTAAAATATGTTTTGTATGTCCTTATGATTATTAATGAAAATATTAGAAGCAGACAGAAGGGGAAGTGTATGGGTCTCAGTCTAAATCCATCCTTACTATATGAAGGTTAACAACCTGCCAAACATATTAACTTCTATACCTTTCTGTCAGCTAACAAACAACCTCTCTTATCTATTGCCCACTGCTCTTCAGAAAGGGGCAGTAATGAGATTTTAGAAGTCTATAATTTTGCCATTTTGAGGCAAAGGATTTCTCCCACCATTGAAAAACTATTTTATCCCAACTCATTTATCCCCAAAACATATAATTTTCTTTAGTAACAGGGTTGTAACCATCCTTCAATTTACTACCAGTAGTTCTCTAGTCAGACTCGGAACTAAGTCTTCAATGCTGTATATCCCCCCCAGCACGCTATTACCTCCTTAAAACTCAAACCTGCATAGTATTTTAGTGTCTAATGTGTTAACAGATTTCTCATTTTGAAGAGAGAACAAAAAACCCCAGCAGCCATCAGTGAAAATTTCACAGCATCTATAATTTTTCCTCAGCATGAAGGTGCAGTTTTCCTTGTCATTGAGAGTGATCTTGTAACCATAGATGCCATGAATAAATAGAAATAAATAGGCATATCTGTCACCAGTTGGTCTTTGGAGTTGAAGGATTCACAATACTGTAAATTACTAGTGATGTTTTTTAAACATAATAATCATTGAGTTTTGATTTTAGCACTCATTCTTTTAATTTGACAGCAGCATATATAGCAAAATATATATGAACAGACTTTGTTTTTTTGAATAATTACATTTTGTTCTCCTGTGATAGTAATTTTCATAGAAAATTTTAACGATTGATTGTAATCTTTCTGCAACTTAATATCCATCTTGCCCAAGTCTAAGCACTCATCCTTTGCTGTCACTCTTGGTTGTAAATCTGCAGAGATATGGGATGAGCTTAACATATGGATCTGTCAAATACATGTGGTACATAATGGGGAAACTTGTAATTTCTTACAGGTCTCTTTTGTGAAATGTAGAGGCATTGTTCTCCTCAGTTTTCCCATAATGAAACAAGAAGATTAAGCAACAAACAGAATTTTCAAGTCAGGAACTGAACTGAATCCTGTGTGAAGATACAATTTAAAAAGAGGGAATTATCATAGGATCTTGTCCCCGTGTCCCCACTGAAAGAATCTGGCATATGTTCTAATAGATATTCTGAAGGACTGAAAAAAAAATTAAGCACATTATCCTCATATTTACTTTTATTTGTCTCATGGCTTAAAAAGACTAATAAGACTTGAACTGTGCTTCATTTGGGAAAAGTATCAAAAAAGCTGCTAATCCAGATTTTAAGTAAAGGTTTTAAGGGATAAATGTACTTAGTTCTCTTGATTTTTATCGTAAGCACAGTATAACCTTTCTACTGATATCAGCTCTTCTGCAGGTTCATTTTTAATTCTTTTCCTAAGTGAACCAGCAATGAAGTAATTGATCATGAGTGTATAAACATAGCTAAATTTTAAACTTTTTTACCACTACTTCAGATAAGCTGTGCATATTATACTCTTAGAACAATATTGAAAAATAGTATGGTTTAACAAACCTTTTCCCCCATATTATCTAAAAGAAATATAAAAATTAGTTATGTAGCTTAATTACCAATGTTTCTTTTGCTTTTATATTATTGTAAAGGACAACCAGTGGTTGCAGAAATAGCATACAAAAATACAGTTATAACTGTAAATGGTAGAAATTGATTTCACAGCAGTTTTCCTTATGCACCTGTAGAAGAAATAAAAGAACACTCTGCACATGAGAGACATTGTAAGTATTGCCCATAAACAATTATTTAAACAAAAACTCTAAATTTTCTGAAGTTCTCTGAAGATTTTCAAGATTTTCCCCATACGATTGCCAGTGTATTGTAGATGCTTACTTGCTGATGCTGCACAAACAACTGTCAGTATCTATCTTACATAAGTTATTTAAGGTGTCTTATATATCTGACATATATATGGAATAGTTGTAAGAGGAGAGATTGATAGAGAATCAACTTTTGTCATAAAATACTCTGCCTGGAATTCATCTCACAAAACCTTGGGCACTGAAGAGCTATTAAAGATTTTATCTGAAGGAAGAATTTAGTTAATTTATCCATAAGTTAAATGGTCATAAAAAATTAATTGCTGTTATAGGTCCTGAGACAGACAACTAAGGACATGCAGCTAAATGTAGGGGAGATATAACTAGGTTGGACTGTAGAAGAATTTGGGTCAAGTTCTCTCATGGTGAAGAAGAGAACTGATCTTGGCTGTCTTTCATCTGGAGTTAAGTCTTTATCCAGTACAGCAGAAAAGCATGTCAGGTACCATAGCTCTTGATCTTCCATATTGTCTCTCTGTCACATGAAGCTCTTAAAGCATGTACTTGCTTTGGTCATTTGAGGAAGATAAGGGAAGGAATCCTCAGTTTGTTAGCCCAATGATTATTAGATGTGTGCTGAAACCTGCCTGCTTACTTTGGCCAGTATGCATTCAGTTTGAATGAGCTCAGGAAGGAAGACTTTGATGCCAGAAACATTCACCAGTTTAGGTACCAAAGGAAGTTGTGTACTTCCAGTGTTAGGCAAAATTCTGTGCTGTGTGGGTTTTGCAGAGCTTAGTTTTCAGTGATGGCAACTGAACTGTTATGTCCCACTTGGGAATTTAGTGTAAACAAAATAAATCTGTTCTAGCTTTTTTCTAAGTCAAGTGGGAATACAAAGTTGTTGTTTTGAATATTATTTCCTGTTTTCTTGGGGGGAAATCTTGCTCTACCTTACTGTGATCCCAGAGGATGATCATAAGAAACTATGTACTTTAGTCCCTTGGAAAAAGACCTACTTCTTTATTTTGTTTGGAGTATATCCAGAGACTACAAGTGTACTTAAGTACATCCTTTAAAAAACACACCTACAATAGGACAGCTCTTTGCTTTGACCACTAAAGGGAACAATTGTGGTTTAGTCATTGAAATTGTGATAATATACTTCATATAACATGTACTGCCATGTACTTTATGCTCAGAGGTATATGTGTGTTTCTGTATCATACAAGAAACCTAAGATGTTAAATTTCAATGTTGTGTTTGAATTAATCACCTGAAAATTGGAACACATAAGCTTAAGACTTTCTATTGTATCTCTTATTCTCCAGTCATCAGTGGTGGCTTTGGAGATGAGAGGCTGGGAACAGCCATTTAACAAAGTCTCTGTTGTCAGATTTATAGAATGTC
>VZTY01014767.1:812802-825909 GCA_013400935.1 Turnix velox | reverse complement strand
GCTATAATTCATCTGTGTCAAACTTGAGGTTTTTGATAGTAAGCTTTCAGAATACTGCCAATCTCTACAAAGATGCATTCTTGATTTAACTAAGTCATGAGGCCAGCAATACAGAAATAATACTTCTTTGGTCTTTTATTAGTCAGTGCTAGAAAGACTAGAAGTGGCACATGTCAGGTCAGCTCTCTGTCAAGTTAACAAAAGGAAAACAACCCAAAGCACTGCATTTGGGTTCCAGGGGAATGCTTTCTTCAGTGACTCAATTTAGAAATGAGATGTGTATTTTGGGGATAACACAGGTCTGTTCACGCGAGCCACAGAAAATGTGCCATTCTTGGACAGAAGCAAACAGTAAATAAAGGACTTTTGATGGAAGAGCTATGTTGCAGCTGCTTTTTCCTCTTAAAAATTTATCAATTTTTATTTTAAAATAATAAAAAGATTTCCCTCCTTTTCTTTCACTCACACACTCCCAAAAACACATTACATTCTTCCACCATGGTCAGCATCATACATTGGCAGATTCTGGTCCAGAGCCACATTCACCCCAGGGGCTGCATCCATTTCATAGGCTCAGTTTATCTGTTGGAAGCTGGCACTGCTTCTCTACATCAGCAGCATAACTGCTTTCTACTAGATCCAATTTCTAGTAGCTGCATGTCCCTTTCAAAAAGGCCAAACTATCACTGCATTCCTGAATATCTCTTATCATGCCACATACATAAGGGTACAGTAGCTCACCATAAAATATCTTTTCTACCACAAAAAAAAACCAAAAAAAAAACCCACCAACCAAACACCTGCAAAGTCCTTCCCAGGGGAGTATTCTATAGTATTTTATGATGTCAGAAGACTTTTTTACCCCTAGGATAACTTGAAGAAATAACATCACCATAGCATACTTGAAGTGTGTAGAAGAAATCAGGCAGACTAGGAAAGACAGTATTCTCCTGCCATCCAAAATCACAACAGTACTGGGAAAAGTAAATTCACAGAAATTCGTGTTCTTTTTCCATAGACACTTCCCATAGCAGTTCTGTCTGCAGGCTCAAACAGGTGCCAAGAAAACAACTAATCAATTCTCTGGATTAAGTTGCCTAAATTTCCTCCAGAAGTCGCTCAAAATGTCCTCTTGGTCTAAAAGTCATTCCAGCTGATGATCAGAAAGAGGGTGCAAGCAGAGGATCAAACACCAAGGATATTCCACATAAATATGTCTCTCAAGAGCTGCACAGTCCGTCTCAAATCCTTGCTTCTGCTTCAGAATGTTGAAATTAACATTTTCCAACAAAAATACAGACAGGAAAAGAAAATGGTAAAGGACAGTAACTTCTTCCATGGAGTAGGTCCCACAAAAATCAGTAAGTTGCAAATCATGGAAACAAAATGAAAGCCATACCAATTAAAAACTCTGCTGATGGAAGTGGCCAGGTTAGCTCAAATGCATTTTGATACATGGTCATTGGTGACAAGCAACAACTATCCTCCCCCCCATCAGAGACTATGGGACTGGTAAGAAACAGGCTTTACTGTGGAATTTTTAGCCAGTGGCACTTCACAGAATTGTTATGGAGAAAGAGAAAATGGAAGAGTAAGAGTTTTTTTCTCTCCTCCAGGCTCCAGTCTGGTGAGCATCAAAGTACTAGATTTTGTTCTTCACTTCTCTGATCTTTTACTGTTTCTTTGTCCCTTCCTTAAAATAGCACCCACTTTTACAAACCATTCCTTTTCTGGTACTCTTCACTTGCACAAAAAAGTTTTATTCATTCATGGAAGCAGCAACACAGTTTGGTAAAGAAAAAAATATCTCCCCTATCCTGACTTCATCTCCCCATCACTCCCTGAAGGCCCTAAACTTGTTTACTGTTCTGCGTACCAGGCTAGTCAAAGCACAGTTCTGTGCCATGTCACAGCAGGCAGCCAACATTCAGTGCAGGTTTAATGAGCATCCCTATTTATCAATCCATTTCCACAACTGGATGCCAGTTCTTACCTTCTCATTTTCCACCAGCAGACCTTGCCTATGTCTCAACTCTACATCATGCAGCAGAAAGATGGATGTCTTGCCAAACTGCAATGCAATACAAACCAGGAAAAGCTTCACCCCTCCAAGTATTTATCAGCAAAACATGATTTGGACACACATGATGCCACCTTGAGAAACAGGAAGCAAATTCATTCCAGTGGTGCATAGGCCTACAACCCTTTATCAATTAAAAGTAGCATGTAACATAGCCATTGTAGCACTTTAAAGCTAGACAGGCCCAGGAAATCACTGCAAACACAGCAGTGTCTTGAGGGATGGAACCTTTGGCAAAAGCCCCAGAGCAGAACTGGGCAGAACTTCTATCACTTCCCCACACAAAATCAGCCATACCTGCAGAAGCACTTTTCTCCATTGGCACAAGCTGTATCTGCACTACAAAAACCTGCCAGCATCCTTTTTCCAACAAATCCCTTCTAGCTCAGACCATTTTTAATGATGAATTTGCAGTTTATTTACTATACTCTACTTATTTACTCTTACTCAGTTTTCTAGCCAACATAAAGAGCCCTGGCAAGATTCTATTTTATAAGCCGAGATTTCCACTATAAGGAGTAATTTTGACTGTTTACCCCCTAAAACTATTTTCTCTGAAGGCTCTGCTGAAGCCACCTTTGAAGAAAGGATATTCAGCAGGCAAGAGTTCAGCCATTCTCTTGCTTGCTCTCATTCCCATTCTTTAACAAGATGTATCTCAAATTGTCACTAGCTGCTGCAGACTCCAACTACTCTCTAACTGCTGCAGGTACTTTTTACCAACTACCCAAGTTCCCTGAAGAGAAAATATCCGTGGGGATTTGATACAGAAATAACAAAACACAAGTTGTAGAACGGTGGGGGAGAAAAGACTCCAAGTTTTTCATCATTTTATCATTTAAGTGCTTTCAAGATCTGTCTCTACACAAACCCTCAGTTATTTAATCAAAAGCATTTCTAATGCAGCTAAAAAAAACCCAGCAGCAATGCCCAGCAGACCCTCCCAAGCATCTGGAGCATCTCCCTTTCCATGGGGGACAGAAAACAAACCTGGAAATTCAATTTTGTGTTTGATGCACCATTTGACAAGGATATCCCTTGTTCCCTTCCTGTTTAAATATTACTATCCATCATCACACAGAGAGAAAATCCACATAATCAGTCCTGCTTTATAAATGATGTGAAGGCTACAAATATGAGTAATTATGCTAATGACTGGCACATAACTGAATGCACTTAGAATCAATGAGCCTTCGCCATATCCCAGACCTGTCAGCCTGTAGAAATAACCTGGCAACCAGCAGCAGGGCACTGGTCAGGGGAATTACATCAGGGTGAAGGAGAACAACAGAGATACCAAACATCTCCAAACATCCTCCCTCCAGAGAGCTGCACGATCAGCCATTCCATGCAACCTAGAAGATGGCTCAAAGCCTGGACACTGTCCCCTTTCTGGAAGCTGTCATCCAGCTGAAAACCAACCATCAGATATACAAAGTTACTTCCCAAACATCAACCCCCCAAAAGTGGACTGATGACACAGTGGTCAGAGGAGCATTTCACTAGGTGTCAGTTTACACACAATCCCTAAAACTATCTACAGTACTTCAATGCAGAATTCCCATCTGATTGCAAAACACACTTAATTTCCAAACCACAACAGTCCAGGACCTGTATCACATTATAGTTGATCTCTGCCATCACACAGAACTACACATGCTTTTTACATTTTACTATCAACTGTCACCATCCAGTGCAAAAACACAGCACAGCACATTTTCAAGTACTAATTTTAGCTCTCTGAAATTAACTCAGAAAGTTTTAAATACATTGTTTTAGCAAGTAAAATAAATTGAAAAAGTGAAGGGTTAAAAAACATGCTTAATGCATATATAATACATATAAATTAAAGAATATCACATCAATTTGCTTAAATAGTAATACTTAAATAGTGATGACTGAAAGGCTAGCTACCAAAACAAAGATGTTGGATCTCCATAGCACTAAGAAATTGTTCCTTTACTTTCCTGCATGAATATTAGATGGGGTTTTACCCCAAAGACCTTCCACTTCACACAAAACCAAACTCCCCACTAACAGCATCTATTGAGATCATTTATTCAGGTGAAGAGGAAGACAAAACAAGAACCTCATTCTTCACTTTGAGATAAGGAATTATGGCCAGGGTTTACTAGAGCCTGTCAGAGTTCCCAGAAAAGAAATTATACTGCTAACCAAGTGTTGGGATGTTCTATCTTTTTAATTAAGAAGTTGCTGTTCATCCTGGCTTTCAATATACATTGATCAGCAAAGTCCTGTTACTTCTGCACAGCTCCTTCAGAGTCTAATCTCATCAGGCATTGAGAGGTTTCTCCATTGATTACCTCCCCAAGACTGGCTCCTACATACACATTTTCTCTTCCTCCCAAAACAAATCCTGAACTCCCTTTCACACCATGTCAGCTACCTTCCTATTTCTGAGAACCCAGGGCCTGACCAGGATGGGAGATCATTACAAGTTAACTTATGCTGAAGTTATTTTTCCTACACAGGAAAACTTACTGCAAGGTTGATTGTTTACTTATGGGAATGCTCCTGTTTTCCCCTAATCCTTCTCCACATTTCTATCTGCCAAAGGAATGCTGGTTGCATTTGAATTTTATTACACAAGAACACAGGCCATCCAAAGCTACCAGCTGTATAGGGGAATCAGAAATCTGAAAAACTATCCAGAGCTCTTTCAAAAGTTAAACATGCACCTTGAATTCTACAGAGTTGAATTATGCAGAATTGAGCAATTCAACCACCATCACTTCTGGCAAATGGCACAAAGTGAGGGACAAACAGTGGGTTGACTGCTACCAGTAGAGAGCAGGCATATTTAATCAAAGTTCTCTGACCCCATCCACTATTTTGCCCTGCAAATAGCTGCCCCTATTTCTGGATGCAGGTGCATGTGTTTACACACCCGAATGAGTATTACACACCCAGAGGAATCTAAAGCTTGAGTTTGTTTAAAGCCAAGCAGCAATGGGAGCCTACTGGCAACAGCCCTTACTGCCTGAGCACAAAAAAAAGAAAAACCCTAAAAGGAAGGTACCTGGAGTGAAATACTTCACTACACAGCTATTACATCAGTTTCCATGCACACATCAAAGCAGCACAGGAATGGAAAAATCAAGTGTGTCCTGCCATGATCTTTATATAATGCACTTGTTCAAATACCAGCTACTTTCTTGGTGTCTCTGAGAAAGTTTTGCTGAACTAAACAGGCCAAATGCAATGCACCTCACCAGCTTAGGACACTCAAGAGTTTGCTCAGTGCACTCCTTCAGAGGCTGAATTGACTCACTAGTATCAGGCAGGAAGAAGAAACCTTCCCAACCACTTCAAATTTTCATTTTTTTGTTTTAGAAGAAAGTATCTTCACGCTTCCTTCTTAACCAGAATAGATAGGCAAACATA
The DNA here is from genome assembly GCA_013400935.1 of Turnix velox. Lineage (NCBI taxonomy): Eukaryota > Metazoa > Chordata > Aves > Charadriiformes > Turnicidae > Turnix > Turnix velox. Next base: position 820,424 of record VZTY01014767.1, on the reverse strand, counting down.
AGTTTGGAGAAAAATAATCTCTGAACAACTAAATTCAGCTATTTTTGGAGTTGACTACTTTGAGGTGTAATTACACTGATTCTTCTGGTTGTGTGCTTTTGGAGCACAGTCTCAACTTCAAGAGGACTCCAACTGTGCCCAAACAGAGTCCTTCTGAGCTCAAACTCCTGGAAAACATCTACTGGAAAACAGAGTTTAGAGTCTGCATCCCTCATCTGGTAAAATTACACACAAAACTTTACTCCATCAAGCACACATAATTGAATTTCTGAAGGACTGTAAAGGCCATAAGCAAATATCCAAGCTTTTATTTTCCAGCTTTGCGTATCACCTCCTTCCAGCTCTCAAATTCCTCAATCACAAAGCAATCAAAGCTTGATCTCCTCTGAATTAACAGACAGCCTTCCCACATGTAAAGGCATGTTCATGCTATCCCAGAAGGTGGGGGTGGCCTTAGACCAGGAAATGAGGCAGAGAACTGTGTAAGTTGTAAGAAAAAACTTTTCTCCTTCACACATTACATTGTAGCCATGAGTACTTTCCCAAAAGATCAGCTTTTTGATGCAAACAGCCAAGACTGGATCTCTGCACTCCTCAACCCTAGAAATAAAGGCGGCACAGGATGCTCTAGCATGTAAAAATTTAACTGCAGACGATACAAAGTTTTACAAAAGGTTTGAAGAAAAGACCTTACTACACCAACATGAGCAAGTGGATGCCAGCTAGAAACCATCAGTAGCTCAGGAGAAGCTGAAGGTAGGTATACAGGCCATCATTCAGTTACTCCTTGATTATGGTGCTGCTCAGAGTTGTTCACCAGCNGAAGGTAGGTATACAGGCCATCATTCAGTTACTCAGAGTTGTTCACCAGTCCCCTCTTCCTATATCCATTTGCTGTCACACAGACACGCTGGAACTCAGCAACAAGCAAAGCCATACTCTGTAACATTATCACATTTGCCACTGAAGTGGTCTGGGCTCCATGCCTGTCTAAAGGAAGGGAACCAAAGGACTGCACCTGCCCCTCCAAAAAACCCAGATCATCACAATGACTCATCTTCCCTCACCACTACTCAGTATATTGACACCAACTACTCAGTAGTGCTACACCATGGAAACAAGGGACCTTTTGAAAAGTATGCCTGTAGTTACATGAACATATCGAAAAAAAGGCTGGACAGACTCAAATTTTTTATCATTCCCAAAAGCAAATATCTGGGATGGTAAAGATACTTAAATATTAGCAGAATTTTCACTATAATTTTTTAAAATGAGATTTTTCTCCTCCAGCTCACACAGAGTTCATCATATCCTCATCATGCTGGAGCCTCGTGCACAGATATCCAGGAGCTCAGCAGACCTCTCTCGAACACACAGGCATCTGTATTCTGGGCTGCACTCAAATGCACCATTTGGCATTTCTGAGCAGCTACAAACCCTCCCTCTGTTTTACAGTAAACGAGGCTACAATTTACTTGTAATTGCTGAAGCTCCTCAACAACTTCATGAAATTCAGTAGCACTATATGCCTATATATACACACAAAAACCTCTCAACATTCTTCACAGTTACCAGTAATAGAGCAGAGGCAGTCACAAACAAGAGAAAACAGCACTTGCAATATTTTCAGATCCCTCTAACTCCAAAAGTAACAAAATTCCAGAGGACTGGAAGCATGATCTGACCAAGTAAGCTGCAGGGTGACTCAAATGGAGAGGACTTTCAGCTTTCACAGTTACTTCCCATGGAAAGTGACAGCTCTTGACAAATATTGGATTTTTTTTCCCCAGTTACCAACCCTTAAAAATGGTCTTTCATAAGGAAAGAAACAAGCAGGTATGAAATGGTTCCCACAAAACCAAGGGATGAAAACCTCAGCTCACTATTATAACACAAGGGTAGGTTGAAGTTGAACAATTACTTTCTTGAGCTGCTCCACTACATCTGACACCCAACAGCAAAATCACATTCTTGTTTACCCCAATCTTGGAGTAAAGGGGGAGATAATTTTTAAACCACAAAACCAAAAACAATTTCACAGGTGCTAAGGACACTCGACAAAGTGCTGTACAGGGAGGTACTTCTACCTTACAAGTGAATGGTGTCACTTTGAACAAAAATTGAATTTTTTCAGGTCTCAGTTTTAAGCTCAAGCAGCAGAGACTGTCAAACTGAAATATGGTGCACTGTGCTCCTGAATTTAACATTTGCCAAATAGAGTTAAGCAAGAAATAGGAAGTATTTCTGAATAGACAAAGAACTGTCCTATACTTCTAAATCATATCACAGAAACACAAACAGCATCAGGGGCTTGAGTTTTTTTTTTCTTATTGTGACCTTTAACTAACGCAGGGCTACAAATACTGAGTCAGGACTTGAGCCAAGTATAAAAGTACAAGTTCATTTTTAATTACACTCCTAACACCCAGAAACAGCAATTGTTTCACATCAACTACAAATGCTGCAGTCTCAATTCTGATTTCGCCATGGCACACCAGCTAACAATTTATAGCAGAAATAACAATTCCACTTTGCATTGCAAGTTAGGTCCTGCTGGCTAAAATTAAACCCACAGGGAATAGCACTAACTGTATTCACTATTTGCTTCTCACTCTCTGTTTGAGAACAGCTAGAAAAACACAAGGGTGTTTTCAGTTTCACTTTGAAAACTTCCCCAATACACAATGGAGCCCATCTGCATCCACAAGGCCCCTAAGAGAAGGTTGTCATGCCATAATTTTTGCAAAATAATGTTGAGACAAAAGAAATCACCATCACTTCTTTATTTTCACTCATGGTCAGCCATGAGATTTACATCTGGTCTCACAGAACCAGAAATCTAAAACAATAAGCAAATGGGCCATTTAAGTATAGAACTTAAATCTTAAAAAAAACTTAAAGACGTAAAAGATAGAATGTGATTCTTCTACCTGGTAATGCTGAAATTCATAATGATCCTAAAACGACTTAGCCTATTATATTCAGAATCACATGTCTTAGCAGTCCTAGAGCAGATACTATGTTATTTCAAACAGCCTTGAAGTGATTGCTCATAGGAGATTCCAGGTATGCTTTGTCACAGCAAAGTTTACTCCATCCCTCGGAAACATTAAATGCATTCCTACTATAATGAAACACCTTATAAACTCCACGTGACAGAAACACCAGGTTTTACAAAACATTTTCTTCCACATTTATGGTTTATTATGAAGTAAGTAACAAACAAGTTGGAGGCTCGCAAATCCACCTCGTGCAGGCAGCGGGAGTGGACCCGAAAGCAAGAAGCATCAGCCTGAAGTGCTGCCGCCCACAGACTCCTACCTCCTGCTTGTCAAGCAGCTTCAAGTACTCCCAGTCTTCAAGATGTCATCACTAACATTAAATAGGGGTTTAAGCATGACCCTGCACTATGGTAGCAATTCCCAGTGCTCACAGGCAAGTCATTCCTATCAATGTATTTGGGATGTACTGCCTGTATCGACCATAACACCAGCAGCAGGGAAATTTCCTAAGTGACAACTGGAAATTAGTATGTTTTGTCCAAAGCCACTGTTTAATAAGCTCCTTTTTGCCAAGCAACAATGGGTTGGTGCTTGCTGTAACAGAGCACTATTTAAAAGCAGAGCTGCAGCATTCTGGGGGATATCTGCACCGCCTCAGCTCCACCAGCTTTTCCAAACACCACTCCTCAACAGATTGAACAAATACAACATTGTCACTAAGAAGTGGCCTGGGGTTTTGGCTTATTCTAATGGCAAAGCTTTCATCCAGTTAGAACCCGACTTTCTTTCCAAAGAAGACATCCAGCTTCACACCTAAACTAGAAACCAGCACTTGGTAGAAATGCTGTGATGCTGTGTGTTACCTGCTCTGATGAACCTTATGCTAAAGGCTACAGCAAAGGTATTTCAGAGCTTTAAGCTGTCTTAGATCCAGTGATGCCACTTACTTCCACACAAAGTCCAAGTCTGAAGCTCAAAATACACGCTACCTTTGCATTCAGGATCCTGCTGCAGGATAGGAAGAAAAAAAAAGAGAAACTCAACTGCTTTTTCTGTGCTTTAAAACATCAAGCACCTTGGAGTTTCATGCCAGTATTTTAAATACCTTGCCATTACAAAGTCTGCTGTGATGTCATAATTGGTGATCTCACTGGAATGCTCCAGAAAAAGGTAATCAAGAAGAGGAAGTGAACCCCACTTAGAAATACTGAAATGGCACAAGCTTCCAATGAGGCAAGGAGAACACTGGGGCAGGGAGACACAGATCATCACATGCTCTATTCAGAGTCATAGAATCATAGAATAGTTTGGGTTGGAAGGGACCTTAAAGATCATCGAGTTCCAACCCCCTTGCCATAGGCAGGGACACCTCCAACTAGACCAGGCTGCCCAGTGCCTTGTCCAGCCTAGTCTTGAACACCTCCAGAGAGGCTACCCTAAACTTTTTTCAAATTTGTTTTCAGAAAAATTCAGAGCAATCCCATGTAACATGTAAAAGACATCACAGTAGCAGAAAATTAATCTGGACAACAGCTAAGAGAGGAAGAATATGGGGAAGACTTCTGACTGTGGGAGAATGCTTTGAGCAGAGAGAGAGAAAGATCTTTGTTCAACATCATCTCTATGTCTAAGTTTTTACAGTCATTTGGCAAGTTACTCTGCCAGTGGCTGGAAAACCACCAGAAATCAGGCTGCTTACTTTAACAACTGAAACTCAAAATAACATGTTAAATGATTCTCCATGTAATTAGTGTGTTAAAATGGAAGTGATACTCTTGTCTGAAAAAGAGTTCAGAAGTTCCAGCCAACTGACAGCACAAGGTTAATGGACTTATCCTCATTTTTGCATTCAGAGAGGAGGAAGAATTCTTGCTCTGCAGAGCATAAATACTAAGAATGTTGCAAAAACTAACATTAGATGTCTGAAGTCATGCTTAGGCACAGACAAGAAAGAATAAATACAAAATACCCTGAATATTTGAGGCATTCTGAAACCTCCCTAGTTCACTGCGAGTTCTTTGGTCTTCTAAGTCCACTGAATAAAAGAAGTTCACAGCACTAAGAGACATAACTACAACTATCATCCCTTGACACCAAGGAACCCAACACAGATACACAGAGACAAAAGCAATCCAGTACTTGACTGGAACAAGTGAATCACAGCACTGCAAGTGAGGATCTGCAGCAGGATCCTGAGCCAATGTGACTCCAGAAAAGGTTTACTGAACCAGAAAAGCAGCAACAGCAATCCTGGTTGGCCGCCAAAGGCAAGGAAATAAACAGAACAGAGCCCTGGAAGATTTCACTACCAGCAGCAGAATCTGGGATGAGCAAATACTGAGGCATCAGCTGAATTTGGTTCACTTACCTCTGAACAAACTAGAAACCTAATGGCAGAAAGCTGGCATTTAAAAGCAATTCAGATCAACTAAATGTTTTTCTACCCTCTTCTGACACATTCCAGAGCTTAGGCTGATTTTAGGCCCTGAATTTACCCATGGCATCCTGAAGCACCCTGCTCTGCTAAATCAGGAATAGCTACTGCAAACCTAACACAAGGAACTCCAGCATAAGCAGCTGCCACGGTGGTTCTGTGTAGGTGGCCTGCAAGGCTCCAGCAGAGCCCAACACAGCCAAGTCTACAGCAGGGTCTGACTTCCCACCACCAACCAGCTCAGGTACAGGAGCAGGAGAGGGATCTCCTGCCCTTTATTGACTTCACTAGTTCTGCAAGTCAGAGGTCAAGCAAACAATTCATACAGCTCAAGGGCAGTATAAAAGGGGAAAAAAGCCTAAATACCAGAAAATGAGGTTCTGAAGAACACATAGGCAAAACCTCCATGACATCGAGAAAAATGCATGAGCAGAATCATTCATACTCCTCACTGGCAGCAACTTTTCCATCACTTTCCTTAGGCAGAGATGAGACAAATGGTAGAAGCTACTCAATACAATCAAAACAGATCATGACTTTCATGGTTTTAGTCATTAAATATAGGCTCACTATTTTAATTGCTATTTCAAAGACTTTAAGTTACCAATTGTTTACATGCCTATTTATCATCTGTTTCCCTCTCTGTATTAGTATCAATAACTGGTAGCAAAGAGACATCCATACTTAAAGATGAGATCTTCTTTAACTGCAGGCTAATAAGCTAATCTAGACAGACTCCTTTATTCAGCTTCACAGACACAGCACTATTATTAAAGTCATAAACTTTAATTTGACTTATGAAATGCTATTTACAAACTTAGTACACAAATACCTGAACAGTTGTTTACATCAGGCTCCACGGAAACTTCAGTGGGTTTACAGCTCATAAAGCAACATTTTAAAGCTGTTATTATAGGCACCGTAAAGTACAGAACAGCCAGGCAAAAGCTTTAAGTAACTCATTTTTAAATGGATTTATCAGTGCCAGAAGCACAAACAGTCAGCAAAACAACAGATTTTTAGGCACCAGGTGTCCTTCAACATTTAATATCTATAGTTTTTGACTTTATCACACTATTCCTGTTTGTATACTGGAAAAAAAGTCCTTTCTATTTACTTATTGTAAGTCTGAATAATAGCAAAGTAAATGGGAACAAAAGAAAAACACAAACACTCAGACCACCTGCAGAAAAAAGTGAGCAGCACCAAAAACTTTATGGTGTGCTGTAACAAAACCTCGCCATAAACATATAGAAATGGATATGAAATAGTTTCAGTGGCTTGTTATATTCCAAAAGTTCAAGAGTAGTCCTAAGACTTAAATACTTTCATCTGAAGACAGTAAACGTTGCTTTGAAGTCAACTTCAATTTTTAAGTGGCTTGTTTAAAGATGAGGGGTAAAAAAAGAGAAAAACACAAAACAACTGCTGGAACCTTCCTGGTCTGAGCTGGAAACAAAACACAACGAGGTTCAGCCCCGTAAGAAGGAGACAAACACAACGAGGTTCAGCCCCATAAGCAGGGGAGAAACACTGCGAGACTGGGGGGGGAGGGGAGGAGGAGAAGAAGTGATAGAGCAGCAAACCCAGAGCGCTTGCCCTGGCTGCCTCTCCTCAAATTCCAGAGCTCGCCATGGACCCACCGGCTTCCCCAAGCAACCACTGGGGCTCGACCTGAGGAGGGCGGGGGAGAAGGGCAACAGAGATTCCCTGGAAACCACACAAAGAACGAGGAGCCTTTTTAGAGGCCTGGGCCTCCTTCTCGACGTTTCCACGGCAGGAAGCGAGATCCCGGCCTGTGCCGAGGGGCCTGCCTGGAGGAAGGGGGTGCTGAGGTGCCCCCCTCTCACCCTGGGGGTGGGGAACGAGAGGCTCCCTTGGCGGGGAGGGGCTGGAATTCGGCCTCGGAAGGGCCGAGCTCGGCGTCCCTCAGGCGAAGCCCGTTCGCGGCTCGGGCCTCCGCATCCCAATGAGTCCTGTTCTTCCCCCTAGGGGTCCCAGTGCTGGGACGGGGTGTCTCACCTGGATGACCTCGTTGACCTCTCGGATGCACTCCACCATGTGCTGCAGGATCTGCTCGGCCGTCAGCACCTCGTAGCGATAATCCTCCTCCTGCTCTGGGCCTCCGCCACCGCCGGGGCCAGGCCCGCCGCCCAGGCCGCCTCCACCACCGCCACCGCCGGGGT
>VZTY01014767.1:742866-800287 GCA_013400935.1 Turnix velox | reverse complement strand
GGGGGCCCGCGCCCAGCAGCGGCGGCGGTGGCGGCTCCTCGAAGACGAAGAAGAAGAACGGGCGCAGCCGGGGAGGGAAGGCCAACAACCCGCCGTACCTGCCGCCCGAGGTGAGCTTCCCCCAGCCTTGCCCATGGCTACTGCGCCCCCTCAACCGCCGAGGGGGTGACCCTCGCCCCGGGGCCTGGCGCCGCGGGGGTTCGCGCCTCCCGACGGTGGGGTGCGAAGCCCGGCCCCTGGCGGGTCATTGGCGGCTCGGGCTGCCAGGCTGGTTCGGGTGAGAGTCCCGGCGATGCTGTGCTGGGTCGCGCCAGGGGTGGGCAAGTAGCCGGCGGGCGGCCTGAGAGCGGTGCCTCCTCCTGCCCCGATGTCTTCTCCTGCCCCAGTGTCTCCTCCGGGGTTTGACGTGGCAACCCCCGGTGCCAGCAGGCTCCCCGCGGCGTCCGCCAGAGCCTGTGCTGTGGTAGTGTCTCGCTGTTTGGCATCTGTTTGTGGATGCTTTGCCGCCCGGGAACTAAATAGTTTTGGAAATAAAGCTTTGCTCAGCTCGCAGTCCCGAGCATCCTGTTTGCAGCTCTCACCGAGAGCCGATCTGCTGGGTGTGAGGTTTCTTTCTAGCTGCCAAATCGATAGGCACTGTGCACCAGGTTCTAATGTCTCCCTTCCCAGCTGATTTGACGACTGTTTTCTTACATGGAGATGCAGAGGGATATTGACAGAGTGTCAGGCAATTACCTCCTGCAGTGGAAAAAATGGCATTGTTAGTAAATGGGTGTGTTGGTTGGTTCGGGCAGTTGGCACCACACTAATGGGACTGTCACTGTGGGGAGCACATTTCCCCCGAAGCTGGTTTCTTGGACTCACTGAGTGAGCTTTTTGGCAAATGTAAGAGCCTATGCTGGAAGGGGATGATTCCTCCACAAGACAGAGCTTTTACTCCAGTGATGGCATACAGAGTTTATCTTCTGTTAGATCTTCTCCACGGGCTGGATTGCTCGTGGCACCAGTTTCGTGTTTGTTGTTTTCAGCCAGAGGCTGGACAGCCCCCTGTGGTTTCAGCACAGCTTCCTGTCCCAGGGTATCCTATGTAGTATGTGGCCTGACAAGTCTAAACTTGTCGATTTTCTGGTCTCAGCTGCCTTGAAAGAGACCCACCCCTTCATTTAGGCGGCAGCACAGTATGTGAATGTGTTTTTCTTAGAACTTGAAAGCAGATAAGAGAGGAAAACTCTCTGCAAGTACCCTTTTCTCACTGCATAGTTCTGCTGCCTGAGAGCTGAGCTGACAGAACTTGCCTCTGATGGTCTTTTGCCACCACAAGTACCACTGTGATTAGGAGCTGAGCTGTAAGGCAGGGAGGGGGACTGTTGCCTCTCTCCACATGTAAATCATCGTCCTGAGAAGGAAGTGCTTAGTGTTGGCAGCCCCATTTAGTTTGCCAGAGTACATGATGTGGTGTAGGCTGCTGCCCTTTCTGAGACCAGTTCAGGAGGAAATCCATTTCAGTATTGCCTGTACATTCTCTTTGGAAACCTGGAGCCTGTTGTGGTTGGAGTGAGCTTGATGAATCCGTGGGCCTTTTTGTGACAGCAATGTCTGGCTCCAGCTCTTTCTGGGAAAGCTCTTCTGAGCATGTTGTGTACACGCAGTGCTCATCAGGTCTGGTTCTCCAGAACTGCCCAGCCAGCTTGCTGTACTGCAGAGATGTAACTTGCTTTCTTATGTCTCTGTTCATTCTTTCGTGTAGAGAGAAGGTTCATAAAGATATATCAAGGATTTGATGAAAAACTGAGTGAGGGTATCATTGTGCAGGAGAGGAGGCACTGACTTTTGTTCCCAGTCCCCTATACATTGGGTGGATAAAACTGGGAGTAGGAAGCTGTGGTTGGCATTGTGAATCATGCATGAATGAGGGAAGAGACTTTTAATCACTTGCTATCACCTTTTTGAAACTGGGACTTTCTCACCGTGACTGTTAGACTGTCAGTGTTCCTTACTGGCAGTAACCACCACCATCACCTCTCCCCAAACAGAATTATCCCCTGTGTTCCTCTCTGGTTTTGTCCTCTAGTTTTGATCGTGTGGGATGCAAAGTGCAGAAACAAACCTAAAGTTAGTTCCAGCTGAGTCTAGCAATGAATGGCAGAAGAGGCTGTGACCTAACACAGTGTATTTTTGCCACTTTCTCTTTCTCCGAAACTGTCAGCATGAGCTGCAGACTATCTGGGCAGCTGATGCCTGTAGAAGTCCCTGCTGCTACAGCATCTAACCTTTCTCTTTTGTTTCTTTCTCTGACCAGGCAGAAGATGGGAACATCGAATACAAGGTAAGCCTTTTGGGATTGCAAAGGAAGTCTTCCTCCCAGAGGGTTATTTTATTGTGCACCAAGTATGCCATATAGGGCACAGAAAGTAGACGCTAGTAAGGAGCTACCAGTTGTCAGAGCCTAACAGTAGCCGGTATGCTGAACTGGAAAAGTTTAATCTTGGTACTTATGTTTAGGAATCTGTCTTAGGAGATGAGACCCACTGTGTTTTTCATTAACTCTTTCTTTTAAGAGAGCGTTCCAGATTCTCCCTGATAATAATTTGTCACTTTCTTATGGCTGTTCTGCCATTTGCACTTAATTGACTCCTGTGACGGGACCCATAGTACTGTCTCTGCCCCCACAGCCAGCACTGTACAGGCCTTTTTGACGACATGTAGGAAGTTATACCATATATGTGCACCTTTGTGAAATCCCTTCTCACCTGTCTTATGGTTTCTGTGCAGACACTAATGTGGTCTATGTTTTCTAAAGGTGGGTCAGAGTTGGGGGCATTGTTCTGTGGTTTTGGGTTAGGGAGTTGCTGGCTTGAGCAATGGGATTTCCTCTGCATCCAGGCTTTGTGACTGTAACTACTCCCTCTGTTTAACAGCTAAAGCTAGTGAATCCCTCACAATATCGCTTTGAACACCTGGTGACACAGATGAAGTGGAGACTACAGGAAGGCCGAGGTGAGGCTGTCTATCAGATCGGTGTGGAGGACAACGGGCTGCTGGTGGGCCTCTCGGAGGAAGAGATGCGTGCCTCGCTCAAGACACTGCGCCGTATGGCAGAGAAGTATGTGTTCCCTTTCACCTGCAGGACCTGCACAAACAGCCTCCTGTAGAGAGGCTTGACTCCAGGAGTCCCCTGAGGAGCTGATGGCTCCATTCCACAAAGGCCCTGTATGACTGAAATTCCCTAATCATCAGGCTTTGGAAATACAAAGGCTGGAAACTTGAGGCTCCTTCCTTGCTATTCCCAGTTTTCCTCCCATTACTTTGCCATCTGCAATTCTAGAGTTGCAGGGGCTGCTGAATAAAAGTGTATATCTCACTCCTTCCCTTTGTTTTCATGGCAGGGTTGGGGCTGACATTACGGTGCTGCGGGAGAGGGAAGTTGATTATGACAGTGATGTCCCAAGGAAGATAACAGAGGTGCTTGTCCGAAAGGTGCCTGACAACCAGCAGGTAGGTTCCTGCAACTTGGCCATCCTCTCCAGCTGGAGACTTAAGAGGCTTCATACAAGCAGCTTGCTTTTGGGATGGGAGCCCAAACCCTCAAGGCAGTTTATGATCTATTGGTCCATAGCAGAGGCTTTAAAGAGGTGACAGGGAGGCTTGATGATATTGCTTTTCATCTCCCTATCTCCACATCTTCATTGTGGTTTAGGCAGATACCAGTAGGAAAGATTGCCTGGATCAGAGTAAGAAATTATTTCATTTCTATGGAACAGATGCATCCCAGTGTGCAAACAAGGAAGGATGCAGAGGTCCTGCTACAGCAAATGGCCTTTTTTTGTGGAATCAAAGCCTGATGTGTCACATCACAACACTAGAGAGTGAATCACAACTCCTGGGTATTGGTTTGCTGGGAGCAAGAGAAGAATCTGTGTGAAATTACACTGCACAGTGTCCTTTATGGAGGGAAGCCCTCTGAGGCACACCTCCACTGCCATGTAGGATTCGTGCACAGCAGCAGTAAAGTTGCATGATTTCTTTTTTCTTCCTGCAGTTCTTAGACCTGCGAGTAGCTGTGCTGGGGAATGTGGACTCAGGGAAGTCAACCCTGTTGGGCGTCCTAACGCAAGGAGAGCTGGACAATGGGAGGGGCAGAGCACGCCTCAACCTCTTCCGGCATCTCCATGAGATCCAGTCAGGAAGAACATCGAGCATCAGCTTTGAGATCCTTGGCTTCAACAGCAAAGGAGAGGTGAGAGATTGACTACTAAACTCAGCTGGAGGAGAATATCCCTACCTTCCTGTTACCGCATGAATGGCCTCTGTGTCCCATGAGCTGAGCATTAGTTTCACTTGTCCATTTGCAACAGACATTGTTTTGTGTACCTGTGGTGAATGACCTCACTATTTCTGAGGTCAGAATGACCTCACTAATTCAGAGTGGGTAGATAAGAGCTAGGTTTTCTTCACTTGCCTGCTGAGGCTCCTTCCCTCACCAAGTCCTTATATTCTTCAGGTGGTAAATTACAGTGACTCCCGAACAGCAGAAGAGATCTGTGAGAGTTCTTCCAAAATGATCACTTTCATTGACTTGGCGGGCCACCACAAGTATCTGAAAACAACCATCTTTGGCCTTACCAGCTACTGTCCAGACTTTGCTATGCTGGTGGTTAGTGCCAACACTGGCATTGGTGAGTGTTGCCCTGCTTGCATGGGCTGACAGCAACGTGTGAAGAGAAGTGAAGAACTGGGGGAGTGGGTCCTAGTTTGTCTGGAAGCCTCTGTTGATTTTTTGTAAGTCAGTGCCTGGGAGTGCCTGGGAGGGGAGCAGAGCTGGGATCCTCTTGCCACTTCTAGACAGCATTAAACTGTACTCTGGAGAGTGTGTCTTTGTTTGGAATTTGAAGCTATGTTTGTAATTAAAAAAAAAAAAATCCCAAAACCTTTGTCATATTCTTAGGGGTGCTGAATCCTGAAGCCTCGTAAAAGGGGACCTGAACTTCTTCCACATCTTTCCTTGATATTTTTTTGACTGTTTTCTGGCAAACTATGGCACAAGAATGAGAACTATTGCATCTTTCTGAAGCAAATACATCAGTCAAAAAGCTTTTTGATGCTTTTTAATTTTTTTGGACTGATGCTTGATTTGGCTTTAGAGAATAGTATTGCTTTTTCATTGCCTGATGGACTGAATAGTTAGGGTGAAATTTCTAGAGATGGTCTGTGTGAGAGTCAGGAGATGTAGCTGTCCCATAATCAAGCAACAGTGGTGACTGTTTACACTTTCACTTGTCTCCTGCAGCAGGAACAACACGAGAGCACTTGGGGTTGGCCATGGCCCTCAAGGTCCCCTTCTTCATTGTCATCAGCAAAGTTGACTTGTGCTCAAAAGCCACTGTGGAGCGGACAGTGAAGCAGCTGGAGCGAATCCTCAAGCAGCCAGGCTGCAACAAGCTTCCCTTGCTTGTAAATTCAGATGATGATGCTGTTACAGCAGCACAGCAGTTTGCACAGTCTCCCAAGTAAGGGACAATTTCTTTCTTCTGCTGGAAGAAGGTGATTCATACTGGGCTGCTGTGTGGAGCTGGGGAAGGTTGACAAAGAGGGGAGGTGACCACATCTCGAACATCTTGACTTCTCATTAAGTTTTCTACCTTTGCATTCTACAAGAAGGCATTTTCCCCACCCAGGCCTTGTCTGGGCTCTGGGAGCAGAAGGTGCCCAAGGCTGCACTGGAATTACTTTTCACTGACTGAAACGTGGGTTTCCAGGAGATTGGTGCCTCAGCCAGCCATTGGGGCAGGGGTTACTGCAGAATTGTACCTAGTCCATGTGCCCCCACTGCTCTGATCATTTGTCACTGTAGTCTCCGTCCTCTTGCTGGACTCACTAGATAGAGAATCCCAGCCACCTTCTGCAGCTGCACTCAGGCCTTCTCCTTATTTCTGTTTTTGTCTGACAGCATCACCCCAATCTTCACACTGTCCAGCGTCTCTGGGGAGAACTTGGATCTCTTAAAAGTCTTCCTCAACATCCTCCCTCCACTGACCAACAGTAAAGAGCAGGAAGAACTAATGCAGCAACTCACAGAGTTTCAGGTATGTAAGGTTTGTGTCCAGTTTTGGTACTGAACTCATTGCTGTGACATGTAACAAATATTTTGGGGCTCTGGATGCCATAGGGAGGGATATGAGGGTCTCCTGGACCATCAGAAGACATCAAGAAGGGACTCGGTCTTTGAAAAAATCCTGTTAAGCTGAGCTCTGTCATAACGAAGGGATGCCCATCTCAGTAATAAGACTGTTCCTTTCATTGCTACTTAAAAGGTGGGGTTTTTCTAATAGGAAGGTAGTGGGAGCTGATGAAAGCTCCAAGATGGAGTTTGACAGCCAGCCACACAAGGGACAGGCATAATATTGTTCTTATTCTGAAGAGCTATTTCACAGCTGTTTTAGCAGCTCATTGTTGTTGTCTTTCTGCAGGTTGATGAAATTTATACTGTGCCAGAGGTGGGGACTGTTGTAGGAGGAACTCTGTCAAGGTAAGAGAGACCAGGCAGACAAGAACGGGTGCAGATGATTGCTGGAGTTCTCACAAAATCAGAATCACCAGCTGCAGATGGGAGCAGTGTGAGGCACAATCCTGACTGCTGAGTGAGGGTTAAACTCTCCAGGGTATTGGGAGGTGCAAATACCAGTGGTCATGCAGTAGTAAGCAGAAAGTCTTCTCTAAAGTTGCTAGATTAGGAGTAGGACCTGTGGTATGCTGAATGAAGGCATGCTGGGACCCAGAGTTGGCAGAGGATGGCCATCATCCCAAGGCATTGATTTCCTCTTCCTTAGACAGCAGGAGGAAGGGCAGAGGGCAAGTGCCCCAATCTCAACAGAGGTCAGTGCTTCCTACTCCATGAGAAGGCTGCTGTCCCTCAGTGTTTGGGACTGAGCAGAGCAGTTTGGCTGCCAGCACATCCACACAGAACAGACATCAGTTTCAGTGTCTCTAGTGGCAACAAGGCATTGTGGCAGAGTACTAGGGACAGAATGGCCCCTGTCTGAGGGAGGTAGTAATAGGGTGATTTTCACCCATAATGTAAGAAATCCCTGTTCCCACCAGCTTTACATCCCTATTAGTTGATCCAATGGCACCCACCTCCTTGCCTCTGGGCGGGGGAGGGTTGATCTTGGAGGGAGAAATTTATTCCTTGTCTCATGATGAACTCTGTTCTGCTCTTCTCTCCTGGGCAGTGGGATCTGCCGAGAGGGGGAGAACCTGGTGGTTGGTCCCACTGATGATGGGAAGTTCCTTTGGCTGAAGGTGTGCAGTATCCAACGCAACCGCTCTGCCTGCCGCGTGCTGCGGGCTGGGCAGGCGGCCACACTGGCCCTTGGGCCCTTCGACCGCTCCCTGCTGCGGAAGGTGAGTCCTGCTGTTGCCAGGTTGTTCACTGGCCCAATGAGCAGGACTAGAGGCTTCTCTGGAGATCCTCTCTTGGTGATTTTGCCCCTCTACTCTGGTGAGACCCCAGCTGGAGTACTGTGTTCAGTTCTGGAGCCCTCGACATAAGAAGAACATTGAGCTGCTGGAGCAGGTCCAGAAGAGGACCACAGAGATGATCAGAGGGCTGGAGCACCTCCCTTATGAGGAGAGACTAAAGGATTTGGGGTTGTTAAGCCTGGAGAAGAGAAGGCTCAGGGGGGACTTCATAGTAGCTTATCAATACCTGAAGGATGCCTACAGAAAGGCAGGGCTAGGACTTTTTAATAGTGGACAGGATGGCAGGACTAGGAGTAATAGATGTAAATTGGAAGAGCGGAGATTTAGGCTGGATATAAGAAAGAATTTCTTTACTGTGAGGATGGTGAGACACTGGGACAGGTTGCCCAGAGATGTTGTGGATGCCCCCTTCCTGGAAGTGTTTAAGGCCAGGCTGGATGAGGCATTGATCAACCTGGTCTAGTGGGGAGTGTCCCTGCCTATGGCAGAGGGCTTAGAACTAAATGATCTTTAAGGTCCCTTCCAACCCAAACCATTCTGTGTTTGCAGCAAAGTTGCTGTAAGGGGAGGCAATGGCCAGACTACAAAGTAAGATGAGTACAAGGCTGAGAATGGGATGCAAGACCAAGCTGGAGGGTGGAGATGTACTTGTGGTTTTGGGGGCTGTTGAGAAGCAAGGGTACTGACCCTAACTTGGCTGAGCTTTTTGTTGTTGTGCAGGGCATGGTCATGGTGAGCCCAGAAATGAACCCCACCATCTGCTCAGTATTTGAAGCTGAGATCGTGCTGTTGTTCCATGCCACAACTTTCCGGAAAGGATTTCAAGTGACAGTGCATGTGGGGAATGTACGACAGACTGCTATTGTAGAGAAGATCCATGGAAAGGTATGCATAGGACTAAATAGGAGGAAGATGGAACTCCTTGTGGGGTTTGCTTGGATTCCACGATGCCCTTAGTACAGCTAGGGGCTGTTGGTATCTTGAGTAGCTGTGTCCCTTCCTAGAAGCATGCTCCATCCATTTATCCTGCCCATTTTGTTGGTTGTCCTCCCAACATGTTAAATAATTCTCTCCTCACAAAACAAACAGCATGAAAATGGACTGTAGCAAGACTGTGGTTCTTCAAAGCTTGTGTCTTCCTGTCTTCCCTTCAGCATTCAGTAATGGGAAGGGTTTATAAGCCTTGCAGCCTGAAGGAAGCAGCCTGCCTGTTTGCCTCATCTTCTTAGCATCCATATGCACCTATCCTTCGTGCATTGGATGGTAGATGCATCTAATCTCTCCCGTTTCTCTTTTCAGGACAAGCTACGGACAGGAGAGAAGGCAGTTGTCTGTTTCAGGTTCATCAAGCATCCTGAATACTTGAAGATCGGAGCCAAGTTGCTTTTCCGTGAAGGAGTCACCAAAGGCATTGGGCATGTCACTGACCTCCAAGCCATCACCACCAAAGAAAATGGCCTGGAGGAATCCCTGGGGCCCGGACAGCTGAGCTTCTGACTACAATTAGGTCAGAGACATCTCCATTCACCAACACCTGGGGTGCAAGAAGCCCCATTACAGCAGGAGCTTAACTGAATCTCTCAGAATGCACACAGGACACCTTTTAACCATTTTAGTCTTGGTTGGCTTTAATCTACTACGTGTCCATTTGTGTGTTGGTTTTGCATTACTCCAGTTTGAGTGTCTCACCGTTGGACAAATGTCCTGTTCTCCACTCACACTCCTTCAGCATCCTGCTTTTCGGCTCCTGGGATGCTGTGGCAAAGCCTCCAAATGCAATGCCATGAAGGCAGTTTGCACTTGGCATCTGTTCCTTGCAGCAGCTGAACTGGAGGCCATTCTGTGAATAGTGAGGCCTGACCCTGTGCTGGCATGTACAGGTTGTTTCCATGGATGTTTGGCCGTAGGTGTCAACTGCACGTTGGCTGCAGTGGTTTGCAATGGACTTCCTGGTGGCCCTGTCTCAGGGCTCAGCCCAGCTTGCTCCTCACACATTTGCTTTGTGAGTGAGGAGGACAGGCTGTGTTACTCACACAGAGTCAGGTGGTTTTTATTGTTTAGATGTGAATTGAACAGTGGCTTAACTTTATTTCTTTTTCTCATGAAGGAAGAACTCTTTCCCTTGCCACTGGGGTTTGTTATCAGAGTAAAGCTGGTGTTGCCAGCAAGAACTCGATGCACAAAGCATGGAGCACGTTTGTCTCCCACTCGCTGTTGTGCAGCTCCCGTGTGACTGTTAGCTCCAGGCACTTGTAGCCTGGCGGGTGCAGCAGGGGCTGTAACTCGGCTTTTGGGTTTATTGTTGACTGTTTGACCAAACATGTCAGCTGTGAGCAAAAGGCCTTCAGCCAGCTCCATTGCTTGGCATGGAGGCCTGCCAGCCCCAACTGAAGAGAAGGTTGAGGGCCTGTGATAGCACTTGACACTCAAAACTTAAGCCCTTCTGCCATCCTGAGAGCAAGTTGTGCTGCTGGCTCAGATAGTGCCTGTTGGGCTAAGCACCAGTGAATGCCACAAAGTGGCACTTTCCATCTGGGGTGGGCTCCAGCAGGTGTGGGGAGCAGCCTGTGAAGAGCTTGCTGAGGTGTGGGGAAGTGGGTGAAATGGTGGCATCAAAGAAGGGATTCAAAGGCAGCTCAATAGTAACAGGTCAGTGTCCCTTGTGGGCAGCACTGACCCAGCTGAAAATATGCTTCTTCCCCCATCAGCCCAGCACTGAGACAGCAGCTGCTGGCTCAGGGTCTCTGCTTAAGCAGGATCCCTCTTTCTCTCCATCCTGGCAGTGGTCTGGATGTCAAGGTACAAGGACAGACCCAGCTGCCAGCAGGCTCTTCCCTTTGGTGCTAGTGGCTCACAAAGAAAGCGGCTTGGGGAATGGGAAATTCCAGCTGTTTGCAGCAGCCCTGGTGTTTTCTTCCCTAAAGCGGACATGGGGTGCTGTGACCTTTGAAGTAACTGATCCCTGCCATCTGTGGCATGACTGTTTTTGGTGCCATGCTCTTCATAATTGATGTTTTGTGTCTTGAAGTTTTCTAATGCTGAGGTTTGTTCCTGTTCCCTAAGCATCTATATATAAATGTACAGAATAAAGATGTTTTATTGACCTTGTTAGCCAAGTTGTATGATGAGCAAGGGTAGAGCTGGGCTTTTGCCCTTGGAGCTGTGTCATGGTTGCAGGTGGCTGCCCTTAACCTTTTCCTGAGGTTCCTGCCTTCATCCCTATAAATACCAGCCAGTGCTGTGGCAGGAATGCACTCGTGCTGCTGTTTACAACCCTACTCTCGGCTTATCTGATTAAGCCTGGGTGTGCAGCCTGGGGTGGCGGGGCTGCCGCGGGACAGCCACGTCACTCTGAGCACAGCACTTGAGGCTGCTGTGGGTGGAACAGACTGTGGTGAGTGCTTCCTCCCAGCCATAAATTCCTCCCCCCCCAAGCTTAATTAAAGGGATGTTTTCTAGGGCAGGCATTTAAGCAGTGGTTTGTTTTTAAAATAGCTTTGACCTTATCAAGGTGTCTGTGGCTGCCTTCTCTCCATGAGAACAGGTTCTTCCCTTGGGACAAGCAGAGGCAGAAGGGCTTCCCCGTGGAAGTAACGTGTCACTGAAGGAATTGGCCTGTCCTCAACTTGTTTTTGTGTCAAGTAATGACACCTGCAGAATCTGGTCCTGCCAGACGCTTAGGAAATGAGAAAATGAGACGTGCCACTGTCACAGGAGTGAGGCATCCCTGCCAGACTGGTTACTATACCTCTTTAACTGATGACTTCGGGGAAACTTGTCCCTTTGTAACATGAGGACTGTCATTAATGGGAGTGACTCTGCTGCTTACCGGCAGAGCGGCACGCACCACACTGAGCTTCTTGTGCATCCTAAAGTCCCGCAACAACAGCGTGGGCAAGTGTTATCCCCTCACTGACTGCAGCGTTTCAGCACAGGCTGAATGGTGGAAGGAGAGCAGCTCAGCAGCTGGGGGCAGGATGAGGTAATTCGGAAAAGAAAGGGAAACAGCACATGCAAATACGCTGCACTGTGAGTCATTATCAGCTGCCTGAAAAGTTTTCGCCCCCTGCTCAGGGAGGGGGAAGCCCGAAGCTGATGAAACTCTCTGCAACCTGTTTCCGAACGCCACCCAGCGCTGCCTGGACGTAGCACGAACCCTCCTGCTTTAAGAGCTGAGTTTGAATTATTGGCAGCAGTACTTCTGGAAGAGGCTGGCAGGTTTAGGGCAGCTGGCAGTGTTGCCCCAGAGCTGAGCCCTGCCAGGCAGCTGAGGGAAAAGCACATCTCCTGCCTTGGAACTGGTCTCACCCTCCCGCAGTGCACTACTTTGCCCTCCATAATACTCTTTGTTGGCTTTCTTGTGCTTTGTGGAGAGCTGGGGCAGCCACCCTGATGTGAACTGTGGCCCAGAGAGCAGAATAAGACGTGTGGCAGAGCCCCATTGGGACTGGCACCTGTCATTGAATCACACTGACCATCACCCAGCATCTGGGAAGGACTGAAAAATAGGGTTCTGCAATGGAGGAACACTGTCCAAAGGCACTATGTGACTCCTATGTGCTCCCCATCTCTTCTGTGAGGACTCCAGCAGTAGACTGTTTATGGGTCAACAGGAATTATGAGGAAATGGTGCTGATAATTCAAAAAGTACACCACTAAATCTGCTCATACAGCAGAGCAGCTGTACGGAAGCTCCAGCTTTTTCACATCTTATTTGACAAGAGCAATCTTCCTTGTGTGCTTCAAAGCTGGTGATAACCATCACAGAGTGGATTGCTACAGAGAGGGAATTTCCAAACTCTAACAAAAACCCATATGGGGTGAGAAGGGAAATCAGTGTCTTCCAGGGAAAGAGAAGAAAAGAAACAACAGGGCTGTTACTGGTTATAAACCACAGATCTAATCTGTATGAGTCATACAGCTAGGGTGAAGCCTGCAACTATAGCCAGAGGAGAACCACCATGAGCTGAAATCATTAAATTTTGAATATGGGATCAAGCCATAGGGCTTTCCTGTAATAAATCTCTACAGTAGGAATAGAAAGCTGTAGAATAGAATTACTGAGCTGTGATGCTATGGAAATACCCATGAGAGGAAGTGTAGGTGACAGAATGAAGCACCTTCTGGTAGCACGGTGCAGGGGCAAGCTAGATGCCACTAGTTCAACAAAGTACATCCATTATCATATGTGACTCAAGAGTTCCGGTTCCAGATAATTTATTATCCATAAAAACCTGATGGGCACTATAAAAACTTTTAACTGCATTTAAAAACAGCTAATCTTTAAAAAACACTGATTATATCAAAACTCCCAGCATGGCTGGGTGTTAAGGAGGTTGGCGTTTAAAGAAAAAATCTAAAGTTCTTGTCACACCTTCTCTGGGTCGCTTTGCACTGGGTCCTGCTGGAGTCTTAGTCTTGTTCTTTGCCTTGGCAGGAGAGCTGGAAGCTGCAGCCTTTGAGCTGGGAGCTGCTGCTGGAGCTGGGAGATCACTGGGCTCCAGAAAGGAGCTTTGCAGCTCCAGAGCAAAGTGGTAGTCCATGTGCTCTGGGAACTCCCACACCAGCACGAGCTGGCCACACTTCTCACAGCGCTGCTGGTCTCCTGGCGAGGCAGGAGGCAGCAGGGGAAGCTCAGGCGAAGGTGGCAAATTCTGCTCATTTCCCTCCATAGCTGGCACTAATTTCAGACTGGTCCTGGAGCTGGGTCGAGTCGACAGTGTTTGTGTACCATCAGACAGTGGTTTCTCACAGGGAGAAGTCCTCTCGTGCGGAGATCCAGGACTCCCATCTCTGGGACTCTGCTTCACAGCGGACTCCAGGTTGCACTGGAGTGCAAATCCAGCACCATCTCTCTCCTGGTGCTCTGGGGAGCTAAGAATAGGTGCCCCTACAGTGTTACCAGTGGACAGGCTGGTTGCTGACACCATCTGTGACTGCTGCCTTTCTGCAGCCTTTTGGAAGAATGACTCAATAGCATTAGCTGGCTTCTGACGAAGCTCTTTGCTTGGGCTCCTGAAGAACTTGACCTTGGGTCTCCCAGAAGACATGTTTTGGCTGGTAGTGGCATTGCCATCAGGCTGGGTATCGCTCGTCAGGAAGGTGGCAATGCCTGCAGAGAGATGTGTGGCAGGCTCTGAGAACTTGCTTGCTGAGAGAAACACCGATGTGAGTGGTGGCGACCTGCAAACCACAAACCAACATGCATTCAGACACCAGCCTGGGAAGGACAGAGCCCTTTGAGGTAGAATTCTAAGCAACATAATATGTCTATAGAGGTAATGCAGTATCTGGCAAGGGGTGAGAAAGACATTTCCTCTGAAAAAGATCTTAGTATTGCTAGCTCCAAAACACAGCCTCACAGATAGAGCAGGTGGCTTTGGGTCAAGTGGGAGGCCTATTTCCAGAATGGCATTTCCCAAAGGAAAGGACACTGAAGCAGTGGTGGGCAGCCAGCTGCCAGCCTGGACTTTCAGTCTAGAACTGCTATGAGACTCCCAATCAGGGCAAGTAGGGCTTAAGAGAGCATCACCCTTGTAGGACCCTAACAGACAGGACCTTCTTGTCTCAGCTATGCTGCAGCCTTTACTGCAGAGCAGGAGGAAGGATTGCCTCACTCCAGCTGGACACCCCTGTGGCCAGTAGCAACCATCAGCTCCAAGTACAGAAGTCCAAAATGTCTGGCCAGACGTGGAGCTGGGAAGAAGCCAGGCTGTCACAGCTGTCCTGCTGGAACCACCATGAGCTGAAATTGCTCCACTGTGTGTTGGGGAAAAGCAATCCCCTGGGAGCTGCTTTTCCTACTAGTCAGCATAACCCTCTCTTTCTGGCAGGTCCCCGTTTCACCTGCAGCAAAGCAACCCTGATGGGGACATGAACCACTTCCCTCTCCCACACTCACCAAGCCGCCTGGTGAGCCCCAGCCATGTTGCAGCTCTGGATGAGGGTAAAGGCATCGTTGCACATCTTCTGGGCATCATAGCGAGACAAAGCGCAATTGCGTGACACCCGAGTGTCTCCTTCCATTCGAATGGCCACCATCAGCTGCCTGGCCACTCGGTGGTTCTGCAGAGAGAAAGGATAGTCGAGTTTCAAGCGACCCCTGCAGGAAAGAGTAGGAAAGACAGAGGAGACGACCAGCCCAGAACTCAAGTGCTACCAGCTGCCACCTTGTGGTGATGCTGTGTGACAGATGGCGGCTTGGACTGATCTCCAAGGGAAGAAACACAAGACAGCAAGTGTTCTTATAGCGGTGCCACACAGAATGGGAAGCAGTTAGTCCTTGTTTTTCTGCACAGGCAGCTTGCACCATTTCTTGTCCCCTCTGCAGTGCTGAAGGTAGCAGATTCATTTCCCCCTTCATGCATTCTACCAACCAGGTCTGAGTGCAGCACCTCCTCTCACAGCCCAGGTAAAGCTGCACCAGCAAAGGGCTTGCAAGGAAGCAGCATGAAGTAGTAGGACAAAGGTGTGGTAGCTCTCAGGACCTAAAACTCAGGAAAGGGACCCTCCCCAGCCCTGCAGTGTTCTGAGGCAAAACCATCCCTGGCTGGGCTCCTGCACACCTCTGCTCAGGGCACTTCAGCACACAGGTACACACATGTAAGGGCAGGCAAATTTCTTTCCCCATCACACACCAACATCAGCCTCCTGCTAAACAGTTCACGGTGCAGATGCGCTGCACAGCTTCCCAAAAAGCTGGTCCCATGACCTCCCTCCTTACCTGGCTCCTGTCCTGGGTTAGTCTGGATTCAAGTTCCAAGGCCAGCTGTAGAAGCCAGTGTTGGACCTGGACAAAACAATGGCAACAATCAGGTTGGGGCTCAGCTTGCAGCACTGCCACCAGGCCAGAACAATGCTCCACACACTGGGGAATGTTGGAGGGGGATCACTGGATGGACTTTCACAAGGCTCCATCTCCGGATTACTCCTGAAGAAATCAGCCCCAGTGAGGATTCAACACTGGAGTGAAGGCATTGTAGACATCATACAAGTCCTGCAACATTACTACTAAACATCTCCAAGTAATCTGGGTTCCATGTCCTGAATCTCTCTTTGCCTCTCCCTTCTTCACTCTGTGGGAACCTCACCCCAGCTAACAGGTAAGATGCTTTCTCTCCCTCTGGGCTTCTTTCAGTGGCTACCAAGCCCCTGAAGCTTGTACCATGAATACCTTTTAAGCAGCACAGGCTGGCAGTTTTGCTTGTGGAATTTACAACAAAGCTGGACTTCTTTGTGCAGGACTTCATCAAAGCAATTTTGTCCATGAGGGATTTCCCTAATTTCTGAGGCTCCCCCTTCTCTCACTTAACCCCTAAGCTGAATTTCAGGGCAAGAGGACACAGAAAAGCAGCAGTTTCACAAGCTAGTCTCAACTTTTAGCATTCTCATCTTCTGCAGTGCAAGAGCCAAGCCTAATGGTAGATGTAGGCTTCTCCTACCTCTTTCTGCGTGGCCAGGGCTGTCCTCCCAGGGAAGTTCTTGCTGCATCCAATGGACTGAGGCAGGTACCGGTTTTTGACAGGCTCCTCTTCAATTCCTCTGCACAAATCATAGAGCCAGGACCTGAAAGCCACAGACAGACAGGAATCACGTCAGCTTTCTGCTGAGCAGTGCTTTTAGCTCTATGAAAGCTATTCCTCTGCCTCTCATCCCCTGCCCTGTAGTGGCAGCCACAATGAACAGGCAGTCTTCCTTCAGGCCACAAATGCCTGTCAGTTCAACTCCTCTGCTTCCTCTCCTGAAGTGGCAGCAGTTCCACAGTCCACAGGGCACACCAACCGCTGCTCTGAGCCCACAAGTGGTGTTTCAGGCTCCAATCCAATTGCTTCTCTGGGCCCAAAAGTGGTGTTTCAGGCTCCAGTCCAGCCTTGTAATTCTCTCTGTAATGAAACTACCAGCCTGCCTGGTTCCCAGCCTGCAGGGAGCCCTTCCACAGCTTGACCCCATCCTTAGACACTGTAGAAAGCAGCAGAGGAGCTGGCTGACAGGCAAGTCATTATCTAGGGGAGGGTGCCTGGGAGCAGGCAAGACCAGAAACCTGTTTGTGGGCCTGCCAGAACAGTGCTTCCCAAAGATGTCACTGAAGTTCTACCTTCCAGGCTTCCTAATTACAGAATAACCTGTGACTGAGAGGAAGTTTCAGTTCTTGCCAAGAGTCAAGTTGTGGTGAGTGATTTATCATTACCCAGTTTTGTCTCCAAAGTGAGTCTGGAGCTCTGTCTCACTGTACTGTGTCAGCTCCCCAATGTACTCCACTCCCAGGATGTCTGTGATAGAAGTGCCCAGCTTGCCTCCCAGGTTACGGCTACAATGGAGAAAGAAAAAGAGAAACCAAATGAAGCATCACATGGAGACTTTGCCAAGTCTTCTTGCAGCAGCTACCCGTAGATGAAGACAGCCAGCAGCAGTCAGGAACCAGCAAGGATTTGGGAAGGGAACACTTGATATATAGTAGCTCTTCTACTCATAGCAGAATGACACAGGGGAGTCAAAATTGAAGGAAACTGCTGTCTGGTTCACGCAGTTTTAGTGCTTCTCTCAAACCATGCCCTGAAGAACGCCTCACACACTTCCTACTTCCTCCTACACAGACAAGACCCACACAGCCCCCTCTGCACCCCTACTGAAGGTAGAGAGTAGCAATGCAGGTCTGGAAAGGACCAGAGATCCATTCCAGTGCTGGTAACTCTTCCCTACAACAGGTAAAGTACCAGTGCACAGCACAGATGCTCAAAAACAAACCATATCTGCTATCTGGGATACAGCTCTGTCTCACTCTCACACACTGGGGTATATCTATGACCTCCTTGACCACAGTTTCTGCTGGCTTACACCTGTGCACCCCAGCAATCATCTTGAGCACATCTCTAACCAGGGACAGCCTGCCCACATATGTCACTAGTAGGCCATACGAGTGTGGACCCTCAGTGGCAAAGCTGCATATCCCAAGCATGCTCCTCATAAACTGTTGCTCGTAGCTGTGAGGGATTACTGGAAGGATTTACTCTCCATTTCTTCCAAGCCTTGATGAGCATTTACTGTGGAATTGAAAGCCTTTGCTGGCTGCTAACAATGAGCATCAAATTGTCACCTGTTGAGGTGGCTTCTCCTCACAGAAGCAACCTCGGACAAACCAAGAGGAGCAAATACCACAGCAAATACCACAGCAATGAAGTCAAAAAGGGGACCCTTTCTGATATAAGCCTGGATTGTAGAAGCACAGCCCCAGTATTTTTAATGCAGGCTCTTGCCACAGTGCAGCTCAGCCTGAGCCCCAGGCTGCACAAAAGCAGCTCCCCGATACTCACATGTTGCCGACGGGCAGTTGGCTGAAGAGCTGTGGGACAAATCTAGAAGATAATAGTGTCTGGCGGTTGGGCTTGTTTATCCCACAGGCCAGTTTTGCCAGTGTCTGTAACACAGAAAAGGGTGGAAGCTCTGTCATAACAAACATTGCACTGGCTTGACTGTAGCTCTACCTAAAACACTTTGGGCTGTATCACCTCTAAAAGCTGATTTTCTAACAGCTAACAGGAAGGATGTGCAGGTTGCACCATTGCTTGTTCCCAGGAAGTATCCACCTTGGGAGTCAGTACTGGCTGGGTGCTCTCAAAGCACTGATGCTTCCAGACTTCTAGCTTTGCAAAGGGCTGGACTCCTGCTCCAGGCAGCCTATGGAATCTGGATCTATCTGGTTGTATTAGTTTTCCATAAAGCAAACACACCAGAACTTCCAAAGCACACCCATAATCCTCCTCAGACTATTTCTCTCACTATGCCTTGTTCTGTGTTTGTCTTGCTTGTTCTCAATGTCTCAATTTTTTCTCTCTACAAGGTCCACAGCAGCTTAATGCTGCAAACAGAAATACAGAAATGCTGGAATGCTGTCCTGGAAGGGATGGTCTCCAGCTGATCTGCTACACAACTTCCCCTCACATGTTCACCTACCACAGTATCAAGAATACAAAGGCCAGTCTAACTAGCACTGAGCTGTTTGTGGGTTTTTTTAACCAATCTCATAATTTCCTCCTTCAGTGCTTTACCACACATTCTATAACTAAGTAGAAATTTATTTCCTGCCTATTAAGCTATGATCTGTATTGACAGCCTGTTTTATGGGTTTACACACTTTCTCTTTTCTAGACAAAATAGATCCCTTTCCTTCAACTTATCGTATCCAGTCATTTTACAGATGTCCCATTCATGTTATTCTTGCTTTGCTGGAGACTCTTCCAAGTTTACCCACACTGTGCTGAAAATGAAGTGCTACAAGCTGAACCAATTACTGAGACATCACAGGGAAAAGTAATTTAGTTTTTCTGACACCTTCTCTAATTTGCACATGCTGAAAAAAGAACTGCTATTTCTACAAGAGCACTTAATTTAGTGACTCATCCTGCTGCTTGTCCACAATAACTCTGGGCTACTTCATGATTTCCTGCGACTTAGCCAAAAGCCTGTCAGTTGCTTTTTTCCTGCAAACCACTAAAACAGTAAGAAGCATAAGAAGCACTGCTTGGTGATTTCAGAATGTTTATGGACTTTTCCAAGCCCAGAATTTTCAGCTCTGGTTTCACCTCTCAGAAGTCTCATAGTCCAGAAACATCTGTGCCTATAGGTTTCACTGGAAATCACAGAACAGTTAAGAGTTGGAACAGTCCTTAAAGATCATCTAGTTCCACACTCCCTGCCAAGGGCAGGGACACCTCCCACTAGACCAGGTTACTCTGATGATCTTGGTGGCCCTCCTCTATACCTGCTCCAGCAGTCCCAATTCTTACGTTGGGGGCCCCAGAGCTAGACACAGCACTCCAGAAGGGCACTCACCAGAGCAGAGGGGCAGAATCACCTCCCTTGACCTGCTGGCCATGTTTCTTCTGTTGCAGCCCAGGATACAGTTGGCCTACTGGGCTGTGAGCACATATTGTCAGCTTCTATTGAGCTTCTCAAACTCAACCAATGCCTCCAAATCCTTCTCCTCAGGATCACTCTCATTGCCATTCTCCACTCAGCCTGTATTTGTGCTTGCCATTGCCCCTATCCCCACTGGCCATGCTCTGGGTGAAGCTGAGCTGCTGAGAAGCCACAGGAGCATTCAGTGCATGACAGCAGCTGCAAAAATAACTGGACTTTGATGCTGGCTAGAGCAAGCACCCTGCATCTTACTCAGCAGGAATGTTTGCCAACAGCACCTAGCACTTGTTTCAGTTATGAGTTTAAAAATGCAGGCCATGGACAAAAAAAAGAAAAGGATAAAGACCTTAGACATAAAGGATAGAGATCTTAAGGTAGATGCTTCAGAAACAACTAGAGCTATTACTAGCTGTACACAAGCACTGGAGCTCATCCTGCACCAGCTCAATTTGAAATTAGAGCAGAGTGTGAGGCAGAAATGAGCAAGCTGTTGTACAAATTCCCAGTGGAAAGGATGTTCAACGTGCCTTCTTGCTCTGCTAACCAAGAATAACAGAGAACATCCCTTCAATCCCTATCAGTTTCCCCCAGCTTCCATTAAGTTTCTATGCAGCATTCTTTATTTTTTTTTGTTTTAAAGGGAGTGAGGAAATTATGGCGTTATCCTTCCTATCCATGAAGAGGTGCACGTCAGTATGAGTAAGCACAAGACAGAGATTACCAGGTCAAAATCCTTTACATGGCAGTGCTTCCCCAGCCAGCTCACCTCTGTAGGTACAAACCATTTCTGCAAAATCTGAAACAAGTGCTGGGTGACCTCAGCAAACCCCTGCATCCCACTCAGCAGGAGACCCTCTGTAGCTGCAGCATCAAAGTCTGTTTGTTTCTCCAGCTGCTGTCATGCATGAAATGCTCTGGTAACTACCCTCAGCAGCTGAGCATCATTCAAAGCATGGCCAGCATGAGCACAGACTGACAGACCAGAAAGAGAAAAAGCAATTCGACTCACCTCAGTGCTTCAAAATTGTATTCTTCTTCCTACAAGTTGCTGGGAATTTATGTTAGTGAAAACAATTCCTAAAATTCAAGGTTGCCTAAAATTCAAGGTTTATGTTTCCTGCTTTAAGTTCTCACTTCACTTTATCCCCAAAGAAAACTCTTCTGGGGGACTTAAAATGCATTTCTCCCTAGCGAGCTAACTCATTAAGGTATGCAAGGCATCCAAGCAGCAAATTAATTGACTGTATAGGCCATATCTCTGGGAAAAAAATTCCTCCATCCACAGATCCTAGAAGCATAGGGTTGTAAGGAACCTTCAAAGGCTGTCTTATCTAACCTCCCTGCAGTGAGCACAGACATCCTGCGCTAGATCTGGCTGTCTCACAAAGCCTCAGCAAGCCTGGCCTTGAATGCCTCCAGGGATGTGGGCTCAACCACCCCTAAACCACCCCAGTGAAGAACTTTTTCCTAATGTCCTACTCTGCTCTAGTTTAAAGCCATTGTCTCTTGCAGTATCACTACATGCCCTGGCAAATAGTCCCTTCACAGCTTTCCTGTAAGCTCCCTTCAGGAACTGCAAGGCTGCTATGGTGCATACAGTGCATTTAGACTCTACTTCTCATAAGAAATCAGGTTGAGGTGTTAGACACATACCTTGTTGTGCGAAATCCCAGCTGAACACCTGAATCCTGTGGCATCTTCTACAGCCACCCTCATTTCTTCCACAATGACTGCACCCATGGTCAGCTGCAGGTCAGGACAGTCGGGGTTATCAAAAGACAGCGACGCCAGCCACTCCTGCAAGCCACGTTGCCGAAGCTCCTCTACAAAAGGGACACAAAAGGGATCAACATGGGCATTGAGCCAGCAGAGGGATCAGTAGCCTCAGCAAGCTCCAGCAAACAACCAAGCACTTCCATAATGGCACTGCCACAGCAAGGGTGAGATTCGTGCATTTGTTGGGAAAAAGCACAGATCCCATTGACCATGCCATCACTTTGAGGGGGGGATAAAGCAGCCCACCCTCCATCACCGTCGGGAGTGTTACCAACAGAGCAGGACCTGCAGGCTCCTTTGTCCCTGCTTACTGTGGCCTCGAACCGCGACGGCTGCAACTGCCCCGCTGCGGTATGCAAAGCACAAGTCCCCCGGGGCCACGGACCGGGTCGCTTCGTACCCTTCCCGTCAGGCTGGGCTCCATCCTCCTCGGGCAGCCCCTGCACGAAGGTGGTGGGCAGGAGGGCGGCGGCCAGCGGCTGTCCCCGCAGGGCCCGCAGCCGCTCCCGCACGCAGCCCGTCAGGTCCAAGTACGCCTCGTCGATGCTGGCCCGCTCAATGGCGGCGAAACGCGACAGCACCTGCATCACCTCCACGCTGGCCTCCCGGTACCTGCCGGGCGGCGGCCACAACATCAAGCATCTGCCTTGAGTGAGGTGAAACCCTTCCGCTTCCCCCATTCCCTCCGCCGCCCCGTCCGTCCCCGCTCACCGGGTGAGGTCGGCCTTGCCCCGGGCCTGGGGCACCCGCGCCAGCATCAGCTCGGGGCACAGCGCCCGCGCCTCGCTCGCCCACATCCCGCGGGACACGCCGAAGGCGCGCGCCTCGTAGCTCACAGCGATAACCCTGCAAGGGGACAAGGAAAGCCATGGCGGGGAATGGTGCGGAGGGCAGGAACCCGCCGCCACCACCTCCGCTACAGGCGGCCACCTACCCGCCGCCTTGCCACTGGGTGTACTGCACCACGGCGCAGGGGCGGCCGCGCAGCTGGGGGTCGAGGCGCTGCTCCACTTGCATGAAGAAGCAGTCCATATCGACCAGGGCCACCACCCGCTCCCGGCCCCGCGACATCTCCGACTCCGTCGCCTCCCGCCCGACTGATCCCCCGCCCCCTCCCGGGAACCGTAGTTCTCCGCGCGGGGCACGCCGAGAGTTGTAGTTCTTTGTGGAGGATGTGAAGGCCGCGGCGGCGCATGCGCCTTCTCCGCCAGCTCGTACACACCCCCTCCAGGCGCGCACATGCGCAGAGCTGTCGCCGTGCCGCGCTTGCGCCGCGTGGCGGCTGTGTCTCTCCTCCCTTCTGTCCCCCGTCGGTGGTCGGTGGTGTGGGTTCATCGCTGCCTCTGCCATGTCCGCCGAGCAAGTGAGCAGCCTCTGCGAGCAGCTGGTGAAGGCAGTGACGGTGATCATGGACCCAGCCTCCACGCAGCGCTACCGGCTGGAGGCGCTCAAGGTACCGGGGCTGGGAAGAGGAGGCGCCGGGCTCCGGCCACGCGGGTGTCCCTGTCGGCACGGGGCTTGGTGGATGAGGGAGGGGCTGACCCGGCTTCTGGCGCCCCTGAGGCGCTGGAAGTCATCAGCAGGCGGGGAAAGGCGACAGGGGAGGCCGGGCGACCCCCTCCGGCGCGCTCCCCCGGAGGGAGTCTGAGGGAGCATCCCCCGCCTCGCTCCCGCTCCCGGCCGCCCCGGGCCCTCGCTGTGTTTTAACCGTGTGCGCCTGTCCCCGGCCCTTCTCCAGTTCTGCGAGGAGTTCAAGGAGAAGTGTCCCATCTGCGTGCCCTGCGGGCTGAAGCTGGCGGAGAAGACGCAGACGGCCATCGTCCGGCACTTCGGCCTGCAGATCCTGGAGCATGTGGTCAAGTAAGGCAGCCCGGCCCCAACACCTGCACCCCTGCACCTGGGCAGGGTGCCTGCTCGCTGCCATCGCCGTCGCTCCGGGACTATTCTGTCCCTTCCCGCTTCAGGGGACCACTTGCAGGGCACGGAGAGTCGGTCCTTAAGCAAGGGACAGCTGCTGCCCTCCTCTGTTCCTTCACTCCTTTGTAGTAAAAGAGGGAGAGGAGAAAACGGCATTCTTGCATGTTGGGCAGGTTAATTCACTGAATTCTGAGACACGTTGACATCACAAGATGTCAATAAGCACACGGGGTTATCAGTATGTCTTCGAGGTTTCTCTTATTAGCCTCATGCTAACAGAAGGGCTTTGTATTTGTTCAGATCTGAGATTCCTCTCTGCCACCTCTACAGACCTGATGCTTTGTCCTTTTACGGCTGCTTCTCAAGTCTGTGGACCTCAGTGGTGTACACCCATTTGCCAGCGGCAGTTTTAACTCAGCCTTTTAATTAAGGGCTCCGGCACTGGCAGAGTTAATGAGTTGCAGTGTCTCTGTAGAGTGGTTAAAGTATTAGTTCATGGAGAATCGAGTCAGAGGTCTTTATAAAGACTTGGTGTCTTTTTTGGTTCTCTCTTTGTTTGGGTTTTTATTTCTTTGTTTGTTTTTTAAATTCTTTTTAACAGGTTCCGCTGGAACAATATGCCTCGACTAGAAAAAGTTTATCTAAAGAACAATGTAATGGGCCTCATATCCAGTGTAAGTACTTTTGATAGCAGACTAGTCTCTGAAACAGAATTCTCGCACTTTGGAAGAGTTAGAACAAGAGGATAAAAAACTCCAGTCAGTTAACACACAAGTTCCTAATTCAATTCTGCATTTTGTTATTTTCTTGCTGTGCAACTTTGGTTGTTCCAGTGCTTTTCTCTATCTTGTAGTCACTAACAATGTCACCTCACATGGCAGGAAGTCTTGAGGCTTGGATGAGATATATAAGGCACCTTATCTTTGCTTAGGAGGAATTTGAGTAAATGTTTTTTTTTACCCTTTGCAAGAAAGTCATTATCTTAGTTGTGTTCTCTATTGTTGTCATTACTCTTGTGAACACATGACTGTCTTTCGAGGAAAACATTTGTTTCCTAGAGTTCACTAGCTATGGATGTGTGGGAGGGTGGAGTAATTCTCAGGGTAGCTGGGATGAAGAGATGCCCATTGTTGTGTTTTGGTATTGTTGTGCTGTAGAATATTTGCAATCACTGTCCTTCCCAGGTCAGAATCAAAAATTACTGCTGTTTCCTGTTTTGTGTAACTGCTCTTTTTCTGTCTCAGGGAACTCAAAGTATTCTGGAGGAGGAAAGTCACATCAAGGATGTTCTGTCTCGCATTGTGGTGGAGATGATCAAGCGTGAATGGCCTCAGCACTGGCCTGACATGCTAAAGGAGCTTGATACTCTCTCCAAGCAAGGGGTATGAAACACATGTATCTGTTCTCTTCTGCTTGCTCATAGCATGGGTTTCAGTCTGCCGTCATCCTGAGGAAAGCCCCAGGTGGTCAACTGAGATAGGCTAAGAGTGAATTTAAAATTCTCTGCTGGTTTGAGTTACTTGAGGAGATGATCTCAATAGAGTGTGGGCCACCATATTCTTCTTTTTCCTTAAGATGTGACTGAAATCTTGATGCATGCTTGCTGTCTCTCTACGTCTCTGGGCTGGATTCTAGGATTTTTAATATATGATTTGTGCTGATGGCGTCTGTTTCATTTTGGGACACCAGGAAACTCAGACAGAACTGGTGATGTTTATCCTCCTACGTTTGGCAGAGGATGTGGTGACTTTTCAAACTCTGCCTACCCAGCGGCGCCGAGATATCCAGCAAACCCTCACCCAGAACATGGAGAAGATCTTTAATTTCCTCCTAAATACCCTACAGCAGAATGTCAACAAGTACAGACGCATGGTAAGAGTTTCCTTTCTTTGGATTCAGTCAGTGCTGGAGGTAGGAACTGAGGTACAGCTTTCAACTTGTTGGAGTAGCAAGTGCAGAAATGGAAATCTTTTTCTCTATGGTAGGGATGCGCTGTGGCCTGGGGAGCCAGTGCTGATGGGGGAGACTGAGCACATACGGTTGACAGAGTTATTGTTAGTAGTTTGGATTTGCTAGTGTAAATGACTTGAATGGATGCATGGTTTGGCTAAATAAAGGTGTGGCTGTAGCAGAAACAAGTAGATTTGGGCTAGTTTAGTTTATCCTGGGCTCATATCCACTCTCTTATGCTGTAGTTGTACCTTTGTGATAATACATCAAAGTGCATCAGTTTCTGATGTCTCAGAAACTGGTCTTTTTCTCTGAGAGCTCAGTTAAGGAGGCCCTCTTTTGTCAGGTTGTGTTGAGGAATGCTCTTTCTTTTTTGTGTAAAGAGACTTAACACAACTCTTTTGTCAGGCTGTGTTGAGGAATGCTCTTTCTTTTTTGTGTAAAGAGACTTCTTTCCTGAACTCTTACTAGGATCAGAGATGTGGTCTTGTGGATGGTGAAGGCAAGTCTGTACTATACTCTGTTCCCATGAGAAGGAAGTGGATTTGAGAGTGAAACACAATTAAACCAAACTAGAAATAAGTTGTGTAGTTGTATCTCTTGTTCTTTTTTTTCCTTTGTGAATTAAAATGCAGTTAAGCTAAGTGTGAGACAATGGCAATGAAAATACCTCTCCTGCCTGTCTTCTCTTCATTCTTCTGATGCACTGACAGGCCAAACAAACCACTTGTAGGGCAGACAGTTCTCTGTGCAGTTCATGGTGGTGGGTGGGAGACCCTGGTGCATTTTGTGGTCTGGTTGAAATGCATTTCCAGGTAAGGTATGAATTGCAATGCTTGAGGCTCGGAAGTGTGGTTGCTTCTGCTAACGGTGGAATCTTTCTGATTGGCAAGGTTGGAGCACCCCAGGAACAAGAAGCCCTCACCACTCCACAGGTTAGCAGATCTTTGGGATGTTTGTGCACAGGGTAAATCTTGAGGGTTGGGTGTTCAGTTACCTTTCTGCACACTGAGACTGGGGGAGATGGTGACTCCAAGACCATAATCTGTGGTGCTTCTAAGTCTGCAGTTCTGGCTCAGTTAAATGTTTGGAACACAACTAGATTAACTTAAAGTCACTGTGCTGAATATGTCAATGGACAGTTTCCAGACAGAAACCCTGCAGCAGAAAGAAGTTCTTGTCATATCTTTGCATCTGAGAAACAAATGATACCTGAATGTCTGAGGAACTTATTTGCATTAGTCAAAAAGATGGAGCAAGCAGACATTGCTGCTGTTAATGGAACCGGGTGTAAGGCTGTCTTGCTCCCGCTTTCTCTCCAGCTGCTTTTCTGACCATGGACAAATCCCTTTCATTTTTCCAGCATCAGTCTCAGCACATAAAAGCCACCAGCACCTTTCAGAGTCTGGCTATTGGATGTAAGATGCTCTAAAAGGTCAAAAGTTTCTTCCCTGGAAGCTTCCAGGAAGCACTGAAATGCTTTACCTTCTTGTCCCTTGTGTATTCCTGATGCTTGTTGACTGGAGTGTCATCTTTTCAACAAGAAGGAAATTGTGGCTTAACTTGCAGTTGAAATTCCTGTTTTGTTACCTGCCAGGGGGCTGTGGAGGTGGTTAAGATGTTCTCAGCAGGAGACTTTTGCAGCCACTGTCATTAGGGAGCTGTTCTATGAAGCTGCTTCTAATTGTGTGCTCAAGAATTAGCCTGTCCAGGAGTGGCTGGGTGGATGTGTGTGCTGTAGCTGCTCACTCACCATCTTTTGTTTTCTTTTTCAGAAAACTGATCTGGCTCAGGAGCCAAAGGTGAGTGGAGCTATGCAGGTATTAGTGCATTGGTCATTCTTAGGACTGGGATTGCTTATAACCAGGCATTCCCCAGGCTATGGAGTCTATCACCTGCAACTGTCGTTTACAAATGGAATTGTTTACCTGTAACTGTCATATACAAATGGAATTGTTTGCCTGTAACACAAATTCCTGGAGAAGAAAATGGGGTACAAGCAGTGAAGTGCTCAGGCCTCAACTGACATCCTTGGTGTGTACACTTCTGCTGTCACCTCACTGTCAGTGATCCCTGATACTGTTCTTCCAGGAAGTGGATGGTTTTTGGTGGGAGCTGATGTCTGCCTCTGATCTCTTGCCTCCTTTGTGTTCGCAGGCCCAGGCAAATTGCCGCGTGGGAATAGCAGCACTCAATACCTTGGCTGGTTACATTGACTGGGTGGCTCTGAGCCACATCACAGCAGACAACTGCAAGCTCTTGGAGATGTTGTGTCTCCTCCTAAATGAACCTGAGCTCCAAATAGGAGCTGCAGAGTGCCTCCTGATTGCAGTCAGCAGGAAAGTGAGTTCTTCATCCTCAGATATTCTTGGTTCCCTTTGTTTTCTTCCCATTCTGCTTAAAGATATCTGTGCTTCTATTTAAGAAATAAAATTCAAATTTGAGTGCTTATATAAATGATACCTAGCATGAGTGTCATCCCAGCACACTACAGACACTGTTGGAATGCTCTGCAACTTCTGTACTCACCTCTCCTTGCAGTTTTGAAGTTGGAGATCCCCATTAACCTTTTTCTCCTCTTTCTGTGACTGTGAAGGGTGTTAAATACTCTCACCAGCTGTGTCATCTGGCAGCTCAGGGTAATGATAGTAGGATTTAAACAAGCAGTTTAACCTGTGTGTTCTCAAGTAGCTCAGTGGTGAGGCCAAGTGTTTACCAGTTGCCTTTGCATAACTGACCAGTCTGCAGTAAAGAAGAGTTAATAGCTCAGGATCAGTTTTTCAGGTAAATTTACTCTGGTGGGATTACTTGGGAAAATTTCTTGAGATCAGGAATACCTTAGATTTTTTGACAAGTTTTTATTGAAATAATCTGTGGACTGTAAGCACTTTCCCAGGTGGAAGAACATCTGAGGATCTCATTTCACTTGCAGATGGGAATAGATTCTAATTAAGACTTTGTTATGTTTTGTGCATAGGGTAAGCTGGAAGATCGGAAGCCTCTGATGGTCTTGTTCGGAGACGTTGCTATGCACTACATTCTCTCTGCTGCTCAGTGAGTAGTGTCCCGCTGCTGTAATTTCACACAAAACAGCATGCAAATGGCTTTGTAGATGTGATTTACAGTAGATACAGGTGCCTAACTGCAGGAAGCTGGGATTGGGTTAGGAGAGAACAAAACTGCCATTTCTTTTGCAAAACCTGCAGGGTTTTTCAAATACTGTAATGGTAAGTGTAAATACCACAGCTTCCCCAGCTGTCTCTCTTTTAGCCTGAAGCTGATCAGGAGAGACTCTTTCAGAGAGGCAATTTCAGAGGTTCTAGATACCAATAAAGCAGTACTTCTTGCTAATAGTAAAGAATATTCTACTGCAGTTAAATCAAATTGCTCTGGTCCTCTCTTTATCTACAAGATAGATAGCAGTGTGTGTTACCTACAGTGTGAGTAACTGACCCTCTCTTCCCCCTCCCCTTGTTCCTAGGACAGCAGATGGAGAAGGCCTGGTGGAGAAGCACTATGTTTTCTTGAAGAGACTTTGCCAAGTTTTGTGTGCGTTGGGCAGCCAGCTGTGTGCCTTGCTAGTAAGTCTCCAATAATATCAGATGCAAGTCTGACAAAGTTATTTTTTATGGCTTGGGTTGAGGCAACCCTAATCGAAGGTAGGACCAGGGTTAGTTGTGCATATATGGCAGCTGTAGAGTTCTTCCCACATGATTGGGAAAGACAGAAATGGCTCTGCTTTTAAGTGAGAGAACTGTATCTTGCTAAGTCATAGGACTATAAAATGATGGATTCCAGTCCTTTGCTGTAATCAACTTCTTCTGTAACCTCTGTAAAATGCTGAAGCTTTTTTAAAAGTTGATCAAGTTTGTTCCTGTCTACTACTGCAGAAAAATTACTTCAGGAATTTACTATTCTGTTATAAGCCTCTTAAATTTCCCTAGTAAAAATAACTCAAAAGAGCATACCTGTTTCTTTTACTTCTCTCAAGCTGAAGGAAGAAACTGGTTTTGTTCTGCAGATCATCTTATGCTTTGTCAGTGCTGAGGTGCAGATACACAGCAATAGTTTGCATGCCCTCTGCTGAATTCCTGCTCCCTCCAGTCAGCACACTGCTGCTACACTAAGGAGGGCAGGCTTTTTGGGATGCTATTTGTGGGGAGGCAGAGCAAAGTAAATTGTCCCAGAAAGAAGCAGTGAGAAACACTTTCGAGAATTTATCCCTAAAAAGAATGGGCAGAAAACAGAGTGTGATTACTTTCATTTACAGTTAGGCAGTGGGAGGTGTCAGGAAAGGACAGCGTTGGGATGCACAGCTCCAGAACAGGGATCTTGGGGTTACATGGTCACATTATGATTAGTGAGGAGCATCAGAAATCTGTATTTATGGCTCTGGGTAAAACTTATTTTTCTGAGAAACTTGCCAGAGAGGTATATATGAGAGACACCTACATGTTAAATGCAGGAAACATTAGGAGGGATGGGAATGAAATCTGAAGGCATTTGCTTGTGAAATTCTGCAGTGGAGAATTGCTCCAATTTGCTACTGCTGGGTGGACTTGACCCAGCAGGAGCAAAATTATGTCTCACGGCAGCAGTGGTTGCCCCAGTATCTAAGAAGTCACCTTTGTCTCTTGAATTGGGGTAGTGCTGTGTCCAGCACCTCCAGGATAATCAGAACTTGCTTCTCGGGCTACACTGGTTTCAGAGAAAATTGGTGTTGTTCAGTGTCACTGTCTCTGCTCTTTTACAGGCAGTAGCCTTGAATGTAGTGCTCCTGTTTTACCTAGAGACATGTCCCTCATGAGCCTAATGTGACATATAGTTAGTATTTTGTCTGAAATTGTTTGCCTTCCTAATAGGGCTCTGATGCTGACGTGGAAACTCCAACCAACTTTGGAAAATACCTTGATGCATTTTTAGCATTCACAACCCACCCCAGTCAGGTATGTAAAGGCCTGAAAGTGTCATTTATGTCACTTTGTGAATACACAGTTGAGCTAATCTATAGAAGACGGCAGATCTTCATCTGCTGAGTATTGCTTTCCATTCAGCTGATGACCTGGAAGGTGGTGTAGTTTCTCCATCACTTCCTGACACAAAAGGGTTGAATAAAAAGTGCAGAATTTGCAATTGGTCCCAATATTTAATTATTACTCTAGAAGTTTTGAGTTGTGCCTGCCTTGGCTTCAACCGAATAAATGGCCTGTGTAATTTGCTGTTGCCTTCTACTAGTAAGTTTGTTAGCAGTGGAGATTCCAGCACTGAAATCCTTCTGTTCCTCTCCTTTTCCCTCTTGTCCCCCCTAGTTTCTGCGTTCTTCCACCCAGATCACGTGGGGAGGCCTCTTTCGGCATGAAGTTTTGTCTCGTGACCCCTTGTTGCTGGCTATGATTCCCAAGTACCTTCGTGCATCTATGACCAACCTGGTGAAGGTATGTGGGAGCTCTGTAGCTAGAAAGGTTTGAGAAGGTGCCTAGGTGAACATGTGGAGCAAGGGGAAGGAACTATGTTTTTATTGTATGTGCCAGAGATATGTTCTCCACACCATTGAGCAGACAGCTTATCTTGCCATTTTACTGTTTGCTCCTTGCTTTCAGTCTTCATCTCCCTGAAGACTGTGCTAGCTGTGATGATTTCTCTTCCTTCCCACAATTGTCTGTTCTGTCTCCAGGTGGGCTTTCCCTCTAAAACAGACAGCCCCAGTTGTGAATATTCCCGTTTTGATTTTGACAGTGATGAGGACTTCAATGCCTTCTTCAACTGTAAGTTACCATCACCCTGTATTGAATCTGTCCTCTCTGTGCATTTCATCTTACTTGCAGTTGGTGGCTGAGCTAGGAGCTCTCTACGTTTGCTTGGCGGCTTCTGTTTGTGTCTTGGCTTTTCCAGCTTGGACTTTTGAGTTTAAAATAATTCAGGATTTTCCTAGGGCAGCTCAGCTCCATTGTTTCATTTATACTTACTATTTGCTATTATTTTGCCTGCTGGCCAGTTAGGTGGCCTAGTACCATTTGCTACCAAGTGTCAAAGAAAACATGCCTGTTGGTCACCTAGAGAAGGAAATTAAATGCCCTGGAGTCCTGCTCAGGTTAGAAGAGGAAGACAGCTATCAAAAGACTTTAAATGTCATTCCAGAGAGGAAAATCTGTCCTGACTCTGCTAAGAAGAATGTGGTTCAGTACCAGTAGTTAGAGTTGAGTAATATAAATAGCCAAATGGAGAGCCCTGGATATTCTTTTTTTTTTTTCTTTCTTTTGCTTCCAATACCCAAAATGGGTTCTCACTGGCTGATGTGGGAGGATATATTTAAAATCTTTAAAGATGAATGTAAAAAGTTAAGAATTTAGATAACTTAGGAAGTGTCGCATTTTTTACTAGATATTAGGTAGTCTATTTTTTGCTTGTTACAATAACTCTAGTTTTGGGTGGAAATCAAAAGAGAGGTAAATGTACAAAGCCAGAATTTGAAATAGCTTTCGGTAGTTATGTGACATTGAAGGTATTGCAAATACAAAAAAAAAACTGATTTGAAACACAAAACTACTTTATAAAACAACTTTTTTAAATAATTCAAGTTGTATTTGTAGTCAGCACAGCTGATTCTTATGTATACTGAAATATTTTGGGAATAAATTAAATTCCTCTTCTGTACTTTACTTTTTCTGTCTTTGAAACTGGAAGCAAGACTTTTGGGTTTTTTTGACTTCCCATGGGTTTCTCAGCCTAGAATCTGAACTGAGTTAAGTTCTATAATGCAGAAAAAGTACATTTACCTGTAGGATATGGCAGATATCTAATGGCGGTTTCCTATCTTGATGTCTCAAGATGTTTTTTATAAGCAGTTTGAAGATTGTTTTTTAATTTAAAAAACAGAGGCTTAATTGCAGTGAGTTTGGGTTTAGCACAGATTTTGATAACTCCTATTTCATTTTAATTGTACTTTTTTGTGTTAATCCATAATTTTTTAGTCCACTTAAATTGCTTCAAAAATTGCCCCCCCCATTGCACCTAGTTTACTGACTGTGTGTCTGAGCTGACTGCACAGCTATTGCCAGAGCAACAGTCTCTAGTGTTCCCAGGTGTGCAGCGGTGAGCTTTGAGGAAGGGACTATTTGTAGCAGCAGTTTGTTGCATGGTGGCTGATTTTTTTCACTGCAGCTTTCCGAGCCCAGCAAGGAGAAGTGATGAGGATGGCTTGTCGACTGGACCCTCGAACAGGCTTCCAGATGGCTGGGGAGTGGCTGAAGTACCAGCTCACAGCTCCTGTTGATACGGGACCCATGAACTGTGAGTTACCTGAGGAAAAATACAGATGTGAGATTTATTTTTTAATTCAAGCCAAGAAAAAAACCTACTTTGCCTCTTTTTTTTTTCACGCAACACTATGTTTTCATACTTGAAGGATCTTTGCAAGTTAAAAGCAAAATCAAGTCAAACCCACTCCAAATTTAACCCTTTTCAATCTACCTATGGAATAGCTAATATAAAGCCCCTAGTTTCTTTTCCTCCACCAGATTTCTCTGCAAAGCAGATGCTTTTGTCCCTCTGATACAATTTGAGACTGATTTTCTCCATAACTTTGGTTATTTTTGTCCAGGAAAGTTCTGCCTGTCTGGCAAATCCTTCTGTCAGTCACCTTGCTTTTGCTCCTGTGAAGGAAGGCTCTACAGTGCCTCACTGAGGGCAACCTCATCTAGACCCTGAATCTGGACATGCTATCTCCCTGTTTTCTCTTCCCTTCTGGTGATTTGTAGGTGTTGCTCCCTGTAGTAACTCAAAGGTCAGACTTAATTCTCAGGAGCCTTTACTGGAATGAGGCAAAGCATGTGGGAGTACCTTAAGTGCTCCCAGTGCCTTCCTGGCAGACATCTGCAGGGAGAGCTGTATTACCACAGTTCTCCTGGGTGCAGTGTTGTGGTGCAAGAGCTTACCAGCTTGGTGTTGTGCATGTAGGGAGGAGCTTGGTGTGAGCTTCAGTGTTTTCTTCCTTTCAGCTAAGACAGGCGAAGGTCTCTGCTCCATCTTCTCTCCATCCTTTGTGCAGTGGGATGCCATGACCTTCTTCTCAGAGAGCGTCATCAGCCAGATGTTTCGGACCCTGGATAAAGATGTATGTGTATCAGATACTCTTGTCTGCTCTCCAACCTTGTTCTGGGTTAACAAGAGTGATTTTTTTCAGTTATCTTGTCCTTTAGAAGTTTATAGTAGCCAGTTGCATCCACATAAAAATCCACGTAGTTTGGCAAGTGATTCTCATAAGGAATAATGACCTTTCTTTAGATGAAACCAAACTCATACTCACTCTGTCAGACATGTCTTGGTTCTGGATATTATTCCGTGAGAAGTCACAGGAGAGTGCTCAAGTGATGTATTTTGACATTTGTGTGCTACAGGCTGAAGTATTGAGTGTTGCTTATTTTCTTCTTTCTTTCTGCTCTCCCTTTTCTGTTTGTAGGAAATCCCTGTGAATGATGGCATAGATCTACTGCAGCTTGTCCTTAATTTTGAAACGAAGGACCCTCTCATCCTGTCCTGTGTGCTCACCAACGTCTCTGCCCTCTTCCCATTTGTCACTTACCGACCAGAATATTTGCCACAAGTACTTTCCAAGGTTGGTACTTGCAGACAATGCTAAAATCATCTAGGCTTTTTTGGTGCAAGGCCCTTGTAGTAAACTGGAGGGGTTAGTCATCTTGGTGTTACTGAGAAGGATTATTCATTGTTAAAGGTAGAGAAAACAGAGTTTGAACTTTATTCAAGAAGGAACATTGTCAAATAACTCCAATTTTTACATTCCTGGCCTTAAATCTTTCAGTGCACCCTCTCTTCAATTTTATTTCAAGGCCTCACTGTGCTGATGATTTCCCTGTCACCTTAGAGGATTTCCACTGACTTGAATAGCATTTCACCAAAGTATTATGATCTATTCCTTGAGCTAATCACACATGAGTGCTAGATATTAACAAATTATGCAAGGTTTTGAATATTGCCTTCCTTTTCTCACAGCTTTTTGCTTCAGTTACATTTGAAGTTATAGAAGAAAGTAAGGTATGTCTGAATTATTCTCTCCTAATAAGCTAGGTCATGTCATGGTGCTTGAAAGCATGTTGAGTCTGAAGACCACTATAGTAGACCTCTTGAGTATAGTTCTGCTGCAGAAAAGGGATGAGAAGTCTGTAGACATGAGTGACCTGTTCTTGGTTGACATAACCTAGTAAGATAAGCTTTGGCTCTCAGGCCTAAGTCTGACTGGTCTAAGGCCAGCTCACTTAGTTCCAAAGTTTGTTTTGGGTTTCCTGAGAGGGAAATCTCTTCATTAACTGTGGCTGCTCTTCAGTGATTGGTATATATGGCTGTGAAAAACAGCTGTAAAGCTGCCAACTACAGTGGGAGTGTTTGAAATAGTAAGATAATGGCATCCTCTATCCTTGACCAGAGCTCGTTCAGACACTGGGTTCTTGCTCTGGCTACTGCTCTAAAGGAAATTTGGTAGTTGTGTGATTATTTGGGTTGGGGGATGTGGGAATGCTTTTTTAATCTGTGCTCAGCAGTGCAGAAAGCTGTTTGTAATGCATTTGACTCATGAAGATGCCCTGCATTTGTCTGAACTTTTGTTTTATTGCATTCAAGTTTGTTATGTCTGTCCAGGCACCTAGAACTCGAGCAGTGAAGAATGTGAGAAGGCATGCATGCTCTTCAATCATAAAAATGTGTCGGGATTATCCTCATCTTGTCCTGGTATGTAAATTCAACTCTGTCATGAAGAGCCTTGCCTCAATTTCTTCTGCCTTTTATGGGACCTTCAGCTTCCTTGGCTACAGTCTCTTTCTTCCAAGAAACACTCCTGCTGCTTAAATGGCAAAGTGGTTTATTCCCTGCACCTTCCCTCTTCTCCCTAACCTCCAAAAATTTTTCTGCCTGAAGAGTTGAATTTCAAAGTGATGAGTTAAGTGCAATAGGGATGAGGAAGAAAACAGAAGCAGCATCAAGTTAGTTTTATGTGGATGTTGATGAATTTCCATTTGGTCACTTATTGTGGTCTCAGTGAATTCCTTGATTGAAAAGGCCAGCAATGCCTGACCTCCAGACTTTATTCCATTACTTAAGAGAGTGTAGGTTCAAGAGGAGAGTATTTATTTTCTGGATAAGTTTGAGGATACCAGAAAAAACAAACATGTTTAAAATCCACAAGCCAGTGTTTTGTTCTGGTTTTCCTTTAGTAGTGTTTGTGTGAGGTGGCTCTAGGATTACAGGAGCACCATAGGACATTGCTAGATTAAACAAATACATTTTTGAGTATGCTAATTAAGGTAATTTAGGGGTTCCACTGTGCATTAGCTGCCAAGAACTAATGGATTTATCTTCACTTTTCTGGTCTTTGAACTATGGCATTCTCCTGTGACCAAACAAACATCCTCACTGAAGGAGCCAAAGACCAAGACCCATATGTTCACATTACTTCATGGAGTCACAGGAAGACATGGTTATAACTAGAATGGGTAGGGAATAAAAACAACCATTTCTATAGAGGTAGTGATAACTGTATGAATCATTATTAATCTAGTTGTAAGCAAAGAGATGTAAGAGTCTGGCACTTGAAAGCCAAAGGAGTAAGGTGCTTTCTGAGAGCAAATAAAAGCACTGGAACTGTTTTGAGGTGTGAGACTGTTGAAAGGGATATGACTGCTTAGAAGGGAGAGATTTACTGTTTTGCTTATTGCAGAAACTAAATTGGATGCAGGGTGATGGTAGTGGGATAGGGAAGAGAAGAGGTCCTTTTAGACTGAATGTTGAGAAACTTGAGAATGAGAAAGGTGACTTTGTAAAGAAAAGTTAATTCAGACATGCTCCTCCAACTGTTCTGTGTGGTACAGTACCTCTACCTCCCCAGTGTCCCTTCTCCACACCAAATGCATGACATTCTTCCACTTGGATGTGTTTTGTAGCCAAACTTTGAGATGTTGTACAACCACGTGAAGCAGTTGCTCTCCAATGAGCTACTTCTGACACAGATGGAGAAGTGTGCCCTTATGGAGGCTCTTGTCCTCATCAGCAACCAATTCAAGGACTATGAACGGCAGAAAGCTTTCCTGGAGGAGCTCATGGCTCCTGTTGCTGGCTTATGGCTCTCCCCAGAGATGCAGAGGTATGGATCAGTTCTCTGAGCTTGGGCTGGATGTGTGACAGAGGTAATGTCATATCCAAGGAAATGTGCAATCTTTGAGGGTAGTGGGCTGCCTCGGGTCTTCCTGTGCTTTGGGCAGTCATTGTGGGAATAGTTCTTCTGCAGTTCAGAAACTGCCAGCCAAGTCTAAATGCTGTTTGTTGAAGTTTACTAGGTAGGAGTTGTTGAAAGTGATAGAGGGACATAGCAGAAAATGAGAAATAAAAGATATTTTTGCTCATCTGTATACTGAAATATTTTGCTGAGCCCTCATTACTAAAGCTGAGGTCTCTTGCACCCCTGGGTGGCTAGGCATGCACAGAAGTATTCCCAGCAGGGCTGCCTTCTTTCTGCTGAAATTCCCTGATACAATAGATAATCCCCATTGCTGTCTTTTGCCGATTCCAGAGTCCTCTTGGATCCTGAAGCCTTTATCTCCTATGTGGGTGCAGACAGCAAACTTGCTGATCCAGTCTTGGAAGATCCCAGTGGCCTGAACCGCTCTAGGGTGAGCATCATTGCCAGGAGAGGTGTAATCCTTAGCAGCAGAGAGCTTGTTTTCTTGTATACCCCATTTCTGTTGTGGTTACACACAAGATCTCACCTAATCATGTACTTTTTAGGGTGTGAATCAGATAAATTTTATAAATTGAGAAGCTGTCTTTTTCCTTTGCGAGCTACAGTAGTGAGAATGAAAGCCCAGCAAAAAAATGGGTTATTCAGTTAAGTGCAGTGCACTATTCCCCATTCTTTGTGTGGCAGAGTTTGGTTTTGGAGAAACAGTTGATTTAAATTATTTTTGGAAATTTGATGTGGTTACTTGTGCTTTTTGAACCAGGTAGCATGAAGAGTGTCATGCTAATGCTGCAGCATAAAATGTAATTATAGTTCATCCAAGGACATTTATGTTGTTTGAGTTGTTAGTGACACATCTTCACATCTGGAATGGACTGCAAGTTGGAGTTGCTGTCTTCACATTTGTAGAATACACTGAAATGCAGTCCACACAGTTCTGCTTGTAAACTGGTGCTAATGCAGTTTGACCACCACATTATCACAGATCTCC
This sequence comes from Turnix velox, assembly GCA_013400935.1. Classification (NCBI taxonomy): domain Eukaryota; kingdom Metazoa; phylum Chordata; class Aves; order Charadriiformes; family Turnicidae; genus Turnix; species Turnix velox. Next base: position 763,016 of record VZTY01014767.1, on the reverse strand, counting down.
AAATTCTTCTCAGCACATGAAGAAGATGAGATACTGATGGTATAATCCCTTTTAGGGAGCAACTTGCATAGTTTCTTGTATACTTGTGAGCTGGCAGACACTGGTGCTTTGTCTGAAAAGAAATTTTGTCCTGCCATGGCCAAGGGTTGCTGAAGAGGTTGGAATGTTAACATGATCATTTGCTGCATTTTCTTGTTTGCAAAACCATCAGTTTGTTCCTGTTGCCGGGTTGAGCTCACTGTAGTGGGATCCCTTTGAGATGGTTCAAGCGGGATCCCCTTGAGATGGGATGATGGTATTTTTTCTCTGAAAACCAATTTATTCAGGCTGTGCTCTGACTAAGAAGCTCTCTCTACACTCTTGCTGCAGATAAGCTTTTGCGTGTACACCATTCTGGGAGTAGTGAAACGAGCTCGTTGGCCTGCTGCTATGGAAGAGGCAAAAGCTGGAGGATTCCTGGTGGGATACATGCCCAGTGGAAGTCCAATCTACCGTAATCCCTGCACTGAGCAGGTCCTGAAGCTTTTTGACAACCTACTTGCTCTTATAAGGTGGGTCAAGTTGATTTGAAATCATTTATGTTGACGTAAGATTCTCTGAAAGCCGAACGCATGTTCTCCCAGTGAAGCCAGCTGGAACACAGGCTGGTGCAGATACCCAAGTACTGTTCCTGACTGTTCACAGTGGGGAATGGCACTGGGCAAGCTGAAGCCTTCTGAATGTTCATTGGCCTGGCCTACAAGAGCCCGTCAAAGCCAATGGGAGCTTGGGATGGGGTGGCCTCCCCCACCTCCACTGCTATGAATCTGCCACCCGATTAATGGTTTCTTGACTAACATCTCTGCTCTGCCCTCAGCCCCCTACAAGGTCACCTCTCCAGTCGCCACCAGGGCAGTCCCAGCTCTCATCACATCCTTTTTGCATTGTTCTCTCTTCAGTGTTAAATTAAGCTGGTTTTGCTGATCATGAACACCAGCCTCCTGGAGCACTGCCTGCTGTTGGAATCAGGGGACATGTACTCTCAGGCTATTGCTACCTTGCAGTGCCTCTGTGCACCTCACTGGTGGTGTGTACATCTGGGGCAGCCAGAGGAGGGAGCAGGAGAAAGTAGAAAAGGGCTATCCCAAATAATACAATTCCCAGAATTATAAAGGAGGAATCTGACTCAGCTGACACTGGGATTTTTTCAAGCTTATGGGACAGTTTTGTGAGATACAGTATACCTGGAAATTTGAGTCTCTGTCCTTGGCAGGAGTCTGCTGGGGAAGTTTTCAGACATGTTTCGATTTTTCAGCTTCAGATCTGTGAGGAAGAGGGACCTATTACTTTGTAACCAGGTGTATTTGGTGGTCACTGAGCTCAGTCAGGACTGTGCTGCTTCCAGTGGGAAGCAACATACTGGACTGGTAAAGCAAGTGTGTGCTCTCTTGGCCTACACTAGCAGCGTTCCTTATCCCAGAGCTCACTGTAGTGCAGAAGGTGGGCACAGTTCAACTGTCTTGTTATGACAGCTGTGGAGCTTGGCAAAGTGGTTTCCCTAGAAGGCTTGAGATCTTATCAGTGAGCTTTTATGAAAGGCTGGGTGGAGTAAAGTTGCCTCATGCTCATTTCTTCCAGTGCCTGGAATGTGCTCTATACTGTGAGAGATTAACTAAACCAGTGGCCAGGGTTTGAACAGGCTGCAACAGGCAAACGTTTTTGCTTGTATGGTTGCTGTTTTTTCCAGAAGTTAGGCATTATTAAAACCTCTTGGGATCTATTTTACAGCAGGCTTAGGAGGCTATTATCCAACTCTGTTTTCTGTGAAATTCCTACTGCACTATCTGTAAAGAAGCAGAAATTCAGTGCCTACTTGTTTACCACCTCAAGGAAAATGCTGTGTTCTAGTGCCCGTGCTTCCCTTCCCCATGAACATGAAGAGGCTCCCTTTTCTTTTTTTTGAGATAACGCATCACATCTGTGTGGTTTCAGCATCTCTATTACATGCAAAACTATTTTCTGAGAACCTGGTAACAGCAAACATGGAGTGGCCTGTGCTTCATCCAGAGATAGCCAAGTTTTTTCCAAAGGCTGGATGCTCCAACAAGAACCAACAGCTGATGTGTTGAGAGCAGTAGATTTTCCACTTCTTAACTTTCCTGGCTGTTGCTGTATGTAGAGGCCTTTTTGTATGACAACTGCAAACTCATAGCTGCTCTCTGCAAATGTTGGTTGTGATTATGTCCTTCTGGAGAAGTTGGTGCTTGTGCTATGGAGCTTATGGTGTGTTGTTTGCTGGCTTTGTGTGCCTTTCCTATGCACTACTTCCTCTGGCTCTCATTAGCATGGACTACACAAGAACAGATGGAGGTGCAGGGGTAAGAGGAGGGATGCTGGCAGGAGAGCTGCCTGTGTTGAGGGTGCCTTCAGGAACATAGTTGCATTACTGCTTGGGAATGGATGCTTCTCTTAGCTCTGTTCCATGAGACAGCCTTCTTCTGTGGGGACAGGCAAGATCTGGTGTAGAGGGCAGATGTGGAAGTTCTTGCTGACTGAGTTGGTTATGGTGTGAGCAGGGCTCCAAGTAGCAGCACAGATCCTGCTGAGCAGCTGAACTGAGCAGCAAGTCAGGCACCAGCCTGTTAAAAACGAGTGTTCTGCAGGCTGTGCAGCTGGGTATTGTGTGGCTTTCATCTGCTGTGTGCGACAGAAGCTGTGAAAATTGCTAAGCTGTTTGCCTGCTTGCTTTTGCTTTTTTTTATTGTTGTTGTGTGCCAAGGTAATTAGCTTGAGTCAAGAGGAATGAGAAGGAGTCAAGGTAATGATGAAGAAGAACATAGTTTTAATTGACATCTTTTTGGGCATACTCATGTTTGCCTCTGTCTTGGTAGCTGTTTTTACCAAATGCTTTTGAGATTGCTGTGTGTTAATCACTGCTTGCAGCTTTTTGAGTGATGATTCTCCTCTGTGGTGCCTCATTTCCTGTGGGTGCTTTGTAGCTTCTGGCTTAAGTTGTTCTCTCCTGAATTTAAGTCCAAGTCATGCTCTCTAGGTAAAGATGCATTTCTAGAGTCAACAACTGCACAAACTGATTGGTGCAGCTTCTTTATTGTACTGGTATTTGCTTGTGTTTTGTTACAATTGGAATGGTCAAGCTCAGCAAATAGTTTGCTTGAACAAAGGCTTTTTTGGAACTTACATTCATGAGATGCTGATGTTACCAATGGTGCATTAATACATTATGCATTATGCATTAATGCTGGTGAAAGAATTGACTAGACATGGAAGCTGTAGGCATTTTCGTTGTAGACAGCTCCAGCTTTGGATGAAGTTTCTTCAAGCATGGACTGCCCTAAAGGCCTCATCTTCTGGCTTTCAAACCCATCTCTCTAGGCATCAGGCACTTTTCAGCAGAGTTGTAACCACCGCTAATAATTCACTCCTTCAAGCCCTGCCATATCCTTTGCTTGTCTTTCCTAAAGCATAAATGTCTTTTGAATTTTGGTTTTCCTTTTTTTCCTGTGTGTGGGACACTCGTTGTACTGCTCACTGCTGAGACTCGTAAGCTGGAACATGCCTAGGGGCTGTGTCTTCATCATGCACAAGGGCTGTTGGATGTTTTTTTTTTAACTCCTAGGCGGAGTAGCTGATCCTCTCTCTTTTACCACTGGGACCTTGCTAAAGTATTAATTAAGGGAGATCTGCTTTTGAGTGAACATCTGCCCTTCCAGCTGTCAAACTTGAGAAGATGCTTCAAGAACTTTGAAACAACTAAGGACTATGACCACAGCTTCAGGATATGATTTACTGGCCCATCCTGCTGGGGTTAGATTAGTGGGTTTTCAAGGTTTACCCCTGAAATTCCACAGTCCTTGGATTCACTGCACTGCTCCTCTGCCCAGCATGAGGCAAAGCCGACTTGGCATAGAGCAGAGAGAAGGCATATAAGAGGAGATGATTTTTTTAGCTGGATTTCAGGATAGCCTTAAGCAGAAGTGCACAGGTTTTTTCAGTTAGTGGAATGCCATTATTCAACCTTTTGTGGAGGCTGGGCCCTATTGGGAAAGTAAAACCAGCTTGTGCCCCTTTTGAAGCCTGTTAAGTGGTGTTAGATACAGCCCAGAATGGGCTGGATGAGGGTATGGGTCATTAAGAAGTCATTCATGTAGCTCTTTCCTTTGACAACTGCATGCTTGCCTTCCTCCACATGCAGTGGGCTGGAAAGTATTTAAGGCTTGCAGAGAGAAATGAGATATTTGCCATTTTGAAGCTAACTCTCTGTAAACTCAGGCAGATGTCACTGCATCAGGGTTGCCAGCGCTGTGAAAGTAGACCTTCCAAAAAAATATAAAAACTATTAAGACATGAGTGAAAGCTGAGACTCTGGAGAACACATTGAGGTCTGCCCACAGACTCCCTGCCCCCAGCCATTCCCGTTTATCCCCCCTGCTTTGGGAAATGCTGCTCTAGGGGGAGATACTGAGTTGCCCTTGATCACCTCTAGCAGCAGGTACAATGGCATTGCAGTTTTGGAGGAGGCTGCAGGATTTGTGCTGTGTGCAGCTGGCGACACCCAGAGTGGAGGTCTGAGGTCTCAAAGGAGAGAGGTAGGTGAGAGAGACACCCCCTGCCAAGTCCAGCACTGAGTGTCAGTACCCTGACTAAAAAGGGAGCCATTTTGGCCTGGATGGCAAGAACCAGCCACCCGTGGCTGATTTGGTGTCCGTCCCTCACATAGAGCTGACCATGGCCACCTCCTAATGATGAGGAATTGTTCCCAGCTGGATGTGTTGTCCAGGGGGCACATATGTCTTCCATGAGTAACATCTAATGGACTGATGTTCTCACTGAGTCCCTCCAATGCCACCTGTCATTCTGGGGACTGTGACCCATCCCCGAGGGGCAGTGTGTGTGTTTTGGAGTTAAAACAGCCCCTCCCTCTGCAGAGGCTTGAGATGCAGAAGATCTTTTGAGATGACAGAATCCATATTTTGTCAGTTTTTAAATGCATTCTCTGATCCCTTTGGCCAAGCTAATGAGCTGTTGCCAGCATCGACTGGAAAACTGCTGGGAGTTTTTACTGCTAGTGCTTGCAAGGGGTGGGGTGAAGTAGATGGGGTAGCCAGGACATCCAGGACATGAGGTGGAGTCACTCCATGTCTCTGTTGGTTCAGCTTCCCCAGTATTTTTGCAGGTGGGGAAGGGGGATCCCATGCACACGTGCTTGGTCTCACCTTCCTTATCATCTGCCTCAGAGGAGCTGTTCACAAGCTGAAGGAGAGGATCCCACTGTCAAGGGCAAAAGGGGTTAATTCACACGAGTATAAACCAAGTGCTTTTCTGTTTCAGGACTCACAACAACCTTTACATGCCAGAGGTGATGGCTAGGATGGGGGAAACGTTTGCAAAGGCCTTAGACATGCTGGAGGTGGAGAAGAATGCCATCCTAGGTAAGGGTCTTCTCTTCAAAGGGAATGTTTGGACAGATTCTCAGAGTTATTTGAGGTAGTGGTCTGTCAATAAGAGTAGAAGCAAGGACAGGCTTGAGAACCAGGTTCTTTGTGGTATTTGCAGCTCAGCTATGATTCAGACCTTTTGAAACTAAGAATTCAAATTAGTTTTGGTCTCAGACAAATTGATTTTGCCCATAGAGGTAGTGGATGCTCTGTCCCTGGAGGTGGCCTCCCTGGAGGCCGGACTGGGTGAGGCGTTGAGCAACCTGGTGTAGTGGGAGGTGTCTCTGCCCATGGCAGGGAGGTTGGAAGGTCCCTTCCAACCCAAACCATTCTGTGATTGGGGTTTAATTTCAGGGATTTAATACTTTGGGGAAGTTGGTATGTCTTATCTCTGTTTCTTATCTGTAAAATTAGATGCTTCTTTTGCCTATTTTCCATGGCCTATAAACTCTGCCTGTGAAGCACTACATGTGAGGCAGCAGCACCTTGATCTCAGCTCAAAATTTTTTTATGTACTTCAGAAGTAGCTTGTGACACAGCTGAAATCAGTACAGACTTGAAGTATTGGTCTATTGAAAGAACTGCACAGCTGTTGTCTTTTCTTCTGACAGGGTTCTGATAGCTTTCCCTTGGATAAATGAGTGGGCTATAACTACCTTAGTGAGAATACCTCTGCTCTGAGTACAGCCAATGTGTGTTTGTCTGACCTCTGAGGGGAGGTTCTCCCCCCAGGATTGCTGCACCTCTTCCCATTTTGGATGCAGGTTGATCTTGTCAGATGTTAAACTCGCTGTTAGTCTGACTAGGTCCTGCCTGGCTTGTTCTGAAGGTACACTGTGCTCTCTCATTATAGCTGAAGCTTATTCTTTCCTACAGGTCTCCCTCAGCCTCTGCTGGAGCTCTACGACTCTCCTGTTTACAAAACAGTCTTAGAAAGGATGCAAGGCTTCTTTTGTACCCTCTATGACAACTGGTAAGAGCACAAATATCTCTCATGCAATCCATCCTTGCACTGCTGGAGCTGTTGCTGGGCACTGAAGTAATTTTTTTCACTTGAGCAGCATCCTGTAACATCCTAGTATGAGTTGCAGTGGTGAAGTACACTCAGTTGTTGTAATCTACAGTATATGCATGGAACACAGTCACTGGGAAAAGCACTCTAAAATGCTTTTATCTCTTTTGCAGTTAGTAGTTGAATTGAAGCACTTCTCTGATAAAAACAAATCTCATCTAGTTTGTCACTGCCACTTTTGTGGGTTAGGGGTTAGGATACATGAGCACTCGAGAGTGGATTTTAATGTTTAAATGCTTAATTAATTGTCCTTCTGCAGGTATCAGGAAAAAAAAGATACTGTGCTAAAATTCTTCCACAGTATTTGTTTTAAGAACATGGCAACTGTTTAATCTCAAAATAATGCTACTTGTAGCCTTTGCTGGCCAGAGGTACCTGTTATGTAGCAGAGTTGTAACTAACTTGTTTTTTATTGAAGTTTCCACATCCTGGGAAATGCAGGCCCCTCCATGCAACAGGATTTCTACACAGTTGATGGCCTTGCTACCCAGCTCCTCAGCTCAGCTTTCGTCAACCTCAACAACATTCCTGATTACAGACTGCGTCCCATGCTCCGTATCCTTCTGCCACTGTCTCAGACCAGATACAAAGGTTTTGAGCATGTAAATTGAAAACCTAGTGATTTCCTAGTGTCTTTCTCAGTATGGCCAAGCCAAGGAGGGGGATCATTGAGAAGTAAAACAAACAGGGATACACCTGCTATGGTTAATTTGTCAGCCTAGGGAGGGCATGGAACAGAAACAGTAGTATCATTGTGACAGATATTAAATGCAAAAGGATTTGTGTGGTCTTAGAGGCACAATAAGAGGGAAGTAGTGCCTTTTGAGGGGGCAGTAGCATGTCTGACTGCTCTGTGCTTGTGTGGGAGACTATTTGGGATTCACAGTTCACTTTCCAGGACTAGGATGTTCAGTTTTATAGGCAGGAAATGGGCACTGAGCACCCTCTTTGTTGAATTGTGAGAGGAGGAGGTTGAAGCTGAATACCTCCTGCTCTTGGGATGTAGAGATGGTTCTTGTTGATGTAGGGTTGTGGCGAGATGGGACTCTTCAAGCGTCTCTTTCATGGCTTCCTAGTAGAATGGTCTGGTTTGGGCACTGTACTGCAGTTTTCCTAACAGCTGACAAATATGTGCTGGGTCTCTTCCTTAACTGGTTGTGTGCAGGTGTGTTTGTGAAGCCCTTGGTACTCTCCTGCCCTTCAGAATACTACGAAACCCTTATCTGCCCCATGCTGGGACCACTCTTTACCTATCTACACGTGGTAAGGAAACATCTTGTTTGATGCCTACGATTGGTAGCCAGATTCCTTATAGTAGCTGGCAGTGATGTGTAAGAACATCTGTCTCTCCCAAGCCAGCGGAAACCCATTGCTGTGAAGTCAAACCTGTAGGTAATCAGCCTTCAGCCCTGAGAATTGTTGTGATTTGATTCCATTTGGTTTTTGTTTTTTTTTTTTTTCACTTTTTTTCTGTGCCTCCAAGATTCCTTCAGCCACAGCATATTCACAACTGGTTGATAGTTCTTGTCCCATTCAAAATGGGGCTTGACATGAGAGCTGTGTTTAAAGGTCTTGTCCTTCTGCCAGCACCCACCCGTCGCTTGGGCCTATGGGCTCCTTATTTAGTCTTCTCTTTTGTCTTGTACAGAGGTTGTCTCAGAAATGGCAAGTGATCAACCAGCGAAGCATGCTCTGGTAAGCTTCCACTCCTTGGTATGAGGGCTTCCACTCCTTGCAAGGGCAAAATGGGGATGGAGCTTTGGTCTTTTACATGGCCCTTTGCCCAGTGAATAGCCCTGAGAGCAGAAGGCTGAAAACCACTGTTTACCCTGATGGTGACTTATTTCCTGTGCTTGGGCTGAGGGAATACTTCAAGATATTGGCTCCCTTCACACTAAAACCTGTTCTCCTCAGTGAGGATGAAGCTGCAGATGACAACCCTGAGTCTCAGGAGATGCTTGAAGAACAGCTGGTCAGGCTCCTGACCCGAGAAGTCATGGATCTCATCAGTAAGTGAAATCAATCTGGGTCTCCTGGAATACTCGGGAAATTTGTCTAGGGAGGACAACAGGAGTTTCCAGTATGCAGTAAAAATTAACTCTGGTGGCCAGTAGTATTTCATGTCATCCATAGGAATGAGGTGTGAGACAGTTAATCGTGACAAAATTCTTTACTAAAATGTAGTAAGGGGTCAATTATAAACCTTCAGAAGAGAGCTTCATTTAATTTAGGGCTCCATGCTTTTGGTGGTACTGTCTCTGCAGGAGTCTAGTCCTCCTTCAGAATCTGCGTACCCTCCTTGTGCCCTGAAGCCCAGTGCACAGGACATTGCTTTGTGGACAACCTGAGTGTCGAGTAGTTTCATTGCCATGTTTTGGCCAGACAGAAAGGAAGAATCCTTCACACAAAAGAATCTCCTTTCTGTGTATGAAGTCTTTCCAAGATCATGTTTTTACCAGTGTGGTTTTGAGCAGAGAAAATTGACTTTCCATTGGGTGTACAGGTCCTCAACTTTGTGTCTGCTTGCTTGATCTCCCTTGTGTCCTTAAGGTGCTGCTTTTCTGAAGTTCCAGGCTTCAAACTGTTTCTCCCATTCCTGGTTCTGAGTAGTTTGAAGGAGCCAGTGTGCAGCAGGTTCTGCCGTGGGAGGTTGTTGTGGGTTGGGTGTTTCAGCCTTCCAGTTTCAGTGTATGGCTTTCAGATTCTTCAGATACTGGGTAAAAGGCAGGGGAGCGTGAAGCAGCTGTGAGCCCATCAGAGTGTAGCATAATCTTGGCACGTTCTGAAGTAGCATCTTCCCTTTTCTGCTCCTCTGATCTGTAACTGTTTTTGCAGCCGTTTGCTGTGTTTCTAAGAAAGGTGCTGAGCATAACACTACTGCTGCTGTCGATGGAGATGGTGAGTCAACAACCTTCTTTGCCTTTTCTCCCCTTGATGTGTGCAGGGGCATTTCCTCTTCACTAAGAAGAGTCCGGGAGTCATATGAAACTTTTGATCTTTGTCCTGGTTAACGTGTCTGGAGGCCACAGAAATACCTCATATGGCCTAGGAACAAATGTGTGGTGGGATTCATGGGTAGCATGTTGGAGCAGCTGATTCTTAAGACACCAAGAAGAGGATTGAGGAGGGGGGAGGATGCACTGTCTTCCCCAGAGCTGTAGGCTGCTAGTTGGTTGCCCTTCCTCCCCCACCGAGTGTCGGTGCTTTCTGCTTGAAGAAAGATGTTCTGACAAGTTCTGCCAGTGTAATAATTCTGTGGGCTGTCCCTCTGTCTCCCCCAGTCCTCAGGGGAACACATTCACAGTGTTGCCTTTGCTCTGCTCTACAGATGATGAGGCAATGGCCACAGAGGTGACTCCCCCTGCCAGTGCAGAACTCACTGAGCTCGGCAAGTGTCTGATGAAGCAGGAGGTAAGAGAATATGCTCTGTCTTCCATCATCTCTATACTCCCTTGTCATATTTGTCCGTGATACAGCCCGATGCTGCTTCAGAGAGGGAGATTGCTGCAGCATTCCCCAAGGTGACAATCTTCTCTTGGGAACATACATGGTTTTTTTAAGGGCAAAAAGCAGAATGCAGAAGCCACAAAGCAATTGGAGATTGGAATGCAACATAAAACGCAGCTGTGGGGTTTCAGCCCTTCTGTGGGCAAGGGCCTGGGCATTCAGCCCCCAAGGGTCTCCCTGGCTCTGCCTCAATACTGGGCACAGTATTTACAAGGAAGAATTTCACTCAACAGCTGTGTTTCTTTCTGTAAAATCTGCCAGAGCTGGCACAAGGGTCAAAGTGTGTCCAGTGAGTGCAGAGTACCTTCATCCTCACACCTCTCTTCTCTAGATCCCTCAGAATCTCTTGCATAAGCTTTTTCACTGACTTGAGAGTAGCAGCTGATAGGGGTGATGAAAGGAGCAGGTTTGCTTGATGGCTGCGATGGCACACACAGAGCCTTTTGAGCATCTTCAGCTAGAGCAGTTGGATGCAGGATTCTTGGCAGATGGCCCAAAGGAGCTCCTGGAGACTCATAGAATCACAGAATATCAGGAATTGAAAGGGACTTCAAGTCTAGTCCCCCTGCCAGAGCAGAAACACCTAGACTAGGTCATACAGAAAGGCATCTGGATGGGTTTTGAATGTCTCCAGAGAAGGAGACTCCACAACCTCTCTGGGCAGCCCATTCCAGTGTTCTGTCACCCTTACTGTGAAAAAGTTCTTTCTCAGATTCTTGTGGAACCTCCTGTGTTCCAGCTTTCGTCCATTGCCTACCTTTGGATGTCACTAAGAAGAGCCTGGCCTCATCCTCCTGACACTCACCCTTTACATATTTATAAACATTAATGAGGTCACCCCTCAGTTCCTCTTCTCCAAGCTAGAGACCCAGCTCCCTCAGTTGTTCCAATCCCTTCATCATCTTTATGACTCTGTGCTGTATCCTCTCCACCAGTTGCATGTGCTTCTTGAACTGAGAGCCCCAGAACTGGACACAATACTCCAGATGTGGTCTCACCAGGGCAGAGTAGAGGGGGGGAGAACCTCTCTTGACCTACTGACTAGACCCCTTATACACCCCAGGATGCCCCTGGCCTTCTTGGCCACAAGAGCACATTGCTGGCTCATGGTCATCCTACTGTCCTACTGACCCCCAGATCCCTTTCCCCTACACTGCTCTCAAACAGGTCGGTCCCCACCTTATACTGATACATGGGGTTGTTTTTGCCCATATGTAGGGACCCTATGCTTGCCCTTGTTAAATTTCATTGTATTCCTCCCTGCCCAACTCTCCAGCTTGCCCAGCTCTCACTGGATGGCAGCACAGCCTTTTGGTTTGTCAGCCACTCCCCTCAGCTTTGTGTCATCAGCAAACTTGCTGATAGTGACTCCCTGGAGTGCTTCTTGACTCTCTTCAGGTAGGAACTCTGGAGGAGGGAAATAGTTCTGACTGGTTTTTTCCCTACTCCCTTTCAGGATGTTTGCACTGCGCTGCTGATCACTGCCTATACATCTCTCTCCTGGAAGGACACCTTGTCATGCCAAAGAACCACAACACAGCTTTGTTGGCCACTGCTCAAACAGGTACCTGGGGGAGGAAGAAGGGATTAGTTCTGTCAGGGTTGGGAAAGCAAGCTGGGAATGCAGTGAGAAGCATGGCTGCTTCGCCCCTGTGCACCTTCTCCCTTGGGAAGACCAGGCTGCTGCAGAAAGGCAGTCAGGTGTCACTATCCTACTTCATACTGACAGTGTCTCTCCCCCAGGTGCTTCCAGGAAACCTCCTGCCTGATGCCGTGTCTTGGTTTTTCACAAGTGTGCTGAAAGGCTTACAGATACATGGGCAGCATGATGGCTGCATGGCAGCTCTTGTCCACTTGGCTTTCCAGATCTACGAGGCCTTGGTGAGAAATTCTGCTCTTTGGCCAAATGCCCCATTGGCTAGGGAGTGGTGGACAACTCATCCTATGCCCACTTGAAGTAGGGGCAGAGGAACCGGTTGTCTCCCAAGGAGGGGTGGGCAGAGCTGTGTTAACCCTGCTTCTCCTGGCAGCGCCCTCGCTATGCTGAGCTGAAGACAGTGATGGAGCAGGTCCCAGAAATGCAGAGGGACTCTTTGGAGCAGTTTGATTCAAAGCTTCTCAACCCAACACTGCAGAAGGTGGCAGACAAGCGCCGGAAGGATCATTTCAAGCGCCTCATCACGGGTTGCATTGGGGTAGGTGATAACCTAGAGAAAAAATGAACCTGTTTCATTTCGCACTGGTACCCTGCAAACATGGCAACGCAGCCAGCTTGCCTCTCCCAAGCCCTCCTCTATTCCCAGCCAGGAAGCTGTTGGGGTATGTTACAGAATCACAGAATGATGGGGGTTGGAAGGGACCTCTGGAGATGGTCTATTCCAGTCCTGGCCAGAGTTGGGTCACCTGCAGCAGGTTGCACAGGAAGGTATCCAGATGGGTTTTGAATGTCTCTAGAGATGGACACTCCACCATCTCCCTGGGCAGCCTGTTCCAGTGCTCTGTTACCCCCAAAGTTCTGCATGTTTAGGTGGAGCTTCCTGTGTTCCAATTTGTGTCCATTGCCTCTTGTCCTGTCATTGAGTGGCACAGAAAAAAGACTGACCCCATCCTCCTTACACCCTATAAGCAAGATCCCACCTCAGCTTTCTTCATTTCTAGACTGAAAAGACCCAAGTCCCTCAGCCTTTCCTCATAAGAGAGATCTTCTAGTTCCCTAATCATCTTTGTAGCCCTTTGGTGCACCCTCTCTCTAGCATTTCCCTGACCTTGAGCTGGGGAGCCCAGAACTGGACACGGCACTCCAGTATTCTCAGTGTTTGTTCTGTCTTGCTTCACCGCTGGGGTAGGACAGGGCAGCCCCTCCAAGCCATGACCTTTTGCAGAAATGCAGGGTTACTTTGCACAGACGTCCCCAGGGGAACAGGGTGTTCAAATATTTGAGAGAAGTTGCCAGGTGGGTGCTGGAGTTCTGTGAGAATGGTGGCATTGGAGTCTGGTGGCACCAAGTCAGAAGCTGGGGGAGCTGGTGCGTTGGTAGTTACCTCATGTTGTGTTAGAAGGGGACTAAAGATCAGTACTTGTCTGTCAAGAGTCACGGGGCTTTCACTGAGTTGGAGCAGGTCCAGAGGAGGGCCACCAAGATGATCACAGGGCTGGAGGACCTTCCTTATGAGGACAGGCTGAAGGAATTGGGGTTGTTCAGCCTGGAGAAGGTTTGGGGGGAATCTCATAGTAGTTTATCAATACCTGAAGGGGGCCTACAGGAAGACTGGGGTAGGACTTTTTAATAGAATCCAGGATGGTAGGACTAGGGGTCTTGGAAGAAGGTAGATTTAGGGTGGATGTAAGAAAGAAGTTCTCTACTGTGAGGGTGGTGAGACACTGGAACAGGTTGCCCAGAGATGTGGATGCCCCTAGAAGTATTTTAAGGCCAGGCTAGGTGAGGCATTGAGCAACCTGGTCTAGTGGGAAGTGTTTCTTCGCATGGCAGGAGGAACTAGATGATCTTTAAGGTCCCTTCCAATCCAAACCAATCTGTGATTCCCCAGAGTGCGAGCAGAGGTGCAGGCCTAGGTACTGCTCAGAATTGGGTCTGCCTTTGAACTGAGTGGGGCTGTGAGGGTGTTGATGACTGAAACCTGTCTGTTTGTCCTCTGCAGAAGCCTCTGGGAGAGCAGTTCCGCAAGGAGGTCCATATCCGAAACCTCCCATCACTCTTCAAAATGGCAAAGCCATCACTGGAGACAGACGTGCTAGAAAATGAGAATGGAGAAGGTCTCAATTCACTCTTTGAGCCCTGAGCCTGGGATGCTGCAGCCATCTCCTCCCCTACCTTCTCTTTTGTCTCTTCTCATAGTAAGCACATTAGATTCTTCTTGTCATCACCTCCACAAGCTTTTGTCTGAATAAAGCCCCTTACAGGTCACATCCCATCCTCCTCCCAACACTGGGGTGGGGACCTGTTGTGGCTTTTGAACCAGTCTATTAAGCTTTTCCTTATCCCTTCCCCTCTCCTCCACTGGGATGAGCATCTTTAGAGCTCCGTTTCTCCACAAGGTGGGAGTTGAGCCCATAGACTCTGTTAGGTAAAGCCTGATCATCCTGTAGCTTTGGGTCACTTTTGCTCCACCAGGTCATCTCCTGGGGGTTTAGGATTAATGCAAAAGGCAGAGCAGTGTGCCCTGTGCTGAGGAGTTGGCTTCAGCAACCTGAGGGTGCTAGCAGCCAGGCTTTGTAGGGAACACATCGGTCACTCCTGCCTTCCCTTGTCCCTAGCAGACTGGTATTCTGCTGAATCCTATTTCCCAGCAGGATGCTGAGCCTGGGGCTAAGGGCTGTGTGCCAGGAAGCCATACAGCGCTCTAGGATCTCCCTTGAGATCTGCTTTTTTCAAGGTGCAGCTGGTCTCTAGGAGGCAGACACTGTCATACACATATATATACATGTGCAATGTATATATAAATACATGATCATACAGCATGTTCTACCCAGAGGCAAAAGGAAGGCTTTTACTTTGTGCCAGCCTTTCTTGGAGACCTCTCAGGGGGAGCAGGAAAGATTTTTATTTTTTTTATTATTGATTATTGTTTCTTTTTATCATGCCCTGTAGACTCAAACATGGCAAGTGCAGGGTACACAAAATCTGGACCAATAGCTGAAGCACCGACAAACCAAAAGGGATCTCCTCACCCTCTTGCTGTAGAGATGACAGTAGCCCCTGTTTTTATCCAGCCTGAAACTTATCATAGAATTGCCTGGTGGGGCAGGAGGGGTGGAGTTTATATTGCAGTTTACAGAGGAGGAGAGCCAGGTCAGAAACTGGGTTTTAGATGAGGTAGAACTCCCATCAAATCACTCCAGTCTGTAACGCTGGTTCTTCTTACATGATAAAAAAGGGTTTGCTTGATCTGTCCTAGTGCTAGCACAGGAGCTGGGAGGCTCTGTCCAGAGCTGGCTGGCAGGTTTGCCAGGCAGGAGACAGAATGGGTGATAAAGATGGCAGGTGGAGAAGGTGGTGTCTCTGCTGGGCCAAGCTGGACAGAGAAGCTGGGGTTGGGAGGGGTGGGAGAGCAGAAACGATGAGCAGGCCTTGGGAATCTACTGGCCCTTCTGCCCCTGCTGGTCCACCAGCAGCCTCCACTTTCTCCCTGGCCTCAATTTTTTTAACCTCTGAGCTAACATGGGTGCCGGCTCAAGCAAAGGCTGGGTATATTTATTGTGTTGTGGTATTTTTAACATTCTGTGACTTCATGCTAGACACAAGGGGTTTTTTTAAATGGTTTTTAGAACCCTTTTTATAGGAATGTTTAAATCCGAAGCTGTCTCTGAACTGGTTGTGTTACACCTCTGAATGTCAATAAAGCTATTCCAGTTTCATACACGTGGTGTCATGTTTTCATTTTTATTTTTATCTGTTTCAGTGAGATCTGAGCCCCTGTACTGTATTACCCCCTCCCCCCACTGCCTCCCTAGGGCCTGGGCAGCACTCCTTAGTCCAGCTGCCAAAAAGGAAGCACCTTTGCTGGTAAAGAATACATCGTGCAGTGGGGATAACCCACTCCTGGCTGCAAGTCAAATTAGAAGGCAAGGAGACAAATGCATTTAAGACTAATGCAGCCCTCAGGTGGTTTACATTAATTCTACAACAGCTGCTAAACCTCATTTTACAGCTTGAATTGTAAGTGTTGCCAAAGTGAAAAAAAAACATTTAGCATAGCTGTTCCTGGGTATGTCCCATAAGCAAGGTGGGAAGTGGATGAAGCAACAACACAGAAAGGTTGACATGCTGCTAAAAGAGCCTCCAGCCAGGACACCAGTATGCCCAGCCCTTCTCTGAAAGTTCCACTTCCCTCAAGACTATCCAAGCTCACCCACTCCAAACCTGCTGAGGGCAAGGACAGAGAATCATAAATCACCTGAGGTGAAAAGGTCCCTGCCAATTATCAAGTCCAACCCTCATCCAGCTCTGACAAGAACTATTCCTAAACCATATTGCCAAGTTCTATGTCTACCTGTCTCTCCACCTGGGGTGGTGCCTCAACCATCTCTTTGGGTAGCCTGTTTCAATGCTGAATAAGCCTCTCAGCTTTGGGATATTTCCCAAATATCCAGTGTAATACTCCCCTGCTGCAATTTGAGGCCTTTCCCTCATGTTCTGTCAGGAAAAGAGACTGATCCCCACTCCTCTATACTCTCCTTTCAGATACTTGTAGACACCTTTCATTAGACCTAGGTTGCTTAAACCTGACCTTGGATGGTTCTAAGAACAGGGCAATCACAGCTTCACTGGAGACCCTGTTCTAGTGTCTCACCACTCCCATCATTGCAAAAAAACATCTTACATTTAGTTTACTCTCTCAGTTTAAAACCATTGGCCCTTGTCCTATTGCTATAGGCTCAGGTAAAAAGTTGTTCTCCAGTGCCTTCTTTATATATCAAAAGGCCACAGTAAGGTCTCTTCAAGGCCTACTCCAGGCTTTCTTCATCAGAGAAGCACCCCAGTGCTCTGACAGTACAGCCTCTTATCTCCCACATCAACCACCCCAGAGTTGATTTCAGACACCCGCCACACAGCCCTGCATCCATTCGGATTTGTTAAATCTCTGTCCTGCTGGCCAATGCTTTACCCTTTACACTGCTCTATCCATCCTCTTTGCTTGCTGTATGCAATCTGAAAGAAATGTAATTATTCATCTTTAGACCTGCAACCACTTTCTAGTCTGTGCATTAGTCTCACAAGTGTGAGTAGCACAGAGGGAGATCTCTGTAAAGAAAAGCCTTTATTTTAGTGCATCTCCTCACTGAGGCTCATTACCAACAGAAAAAAAAATTCAAAGAGATGGTCCTAAGACTCAACAAGTCCATCTCACACCTCTTGCCATGGAAGAGGAATCACTCCTGTGGCCAGATACAGGAAGTCCAGAACAGCGGTGCAGGGACATATTTCCCAACTCCAGCCTGGTCACTCCATGGGCAAAGAGTCCAGTTCATTGAGGAAGCGCTGACACTTTCCCATCAGGATCTTGATGGCTTCGCTCACTAGTACATCTGGAGGCAAGATACCCGTAGACTCCACTGAAACTGCACAGAGAACACGAGTCAGAAAGGCCAGCGCTGCCCAGTGGCTATGCTGTCCCACACATTCCCTCCCACAGCAAACACCTCAGCAGTTACCCATGGGGTGGGAAGGGGGAGCAGGG
Source organism: Turnix velox (assembly GCA_013400935.1). NCBI lineage: Eukaryota > Metazoa > Chordata > Aves > Charadriiformes > Turnicidae > Turnix > Turnix velox. Next base: position 745,803 of record VZTY01014767.1, on the reverse strand, counting down.
CCCCAGCTACACGTGCTGGCCCTTCTGCTTTGCACAAACCACAGCAGGTCTCTACATCCCCTGGAAAATGGGGCACTTACAGATGAAATGGTTCCGCACCCTCGCCAGGCGCACAAGGTTTTTCAGACCCTCGTGACGGAAGACTTCTCTGCTGAACGTGTCCAACCGCGCATTGGCTACTCTTGCTACTTTCTTTCCTAGAGGGAAAGATGAAACTGGATGGGTGCCTGGTGGGCATGGCAGGCACCCCTCAAACATGCACTCCTGCACCAGCCAAGGCAGCAAAAATTTTTTTTACCCCTGTAAAGAATTAGCACATCTCCAACATGAAACTTCAGCCTCACAGAACTGGTCATCTCTAACATCTCCAGCCCAAACACAACACCTGTAGGTACCCCCTAGGCAGGACACAAGAACATGCTCAGATCCTGGAAAGAACAAGCTCACTACCTAGCCTGAGCAGTACTGGAAGCTGCAGCCACAGGCTCTGCAGACACTCAATGCCTTTCGGTGAGATCCCAGTTCAACATCTTACACATCTGTGTGTGACAGCCATTCATCCATAAAGCCAGGCTCAGAACGGCATAAACAGCTGCTGCTTGGCAACACATCACAGTGTGGTTTTTGTCTCTGTGAGGCTTGTCTCCAATTGGTCTCTGCTAAGGTTTGTAAAGAGCAAGGCATTTTAAAGCAGAAAAAAAATACCCTTGATATTCTGGACCTCAATGACTCCAGGAGAAAAGCACTTCTGTAACATCTCCGCTGCCTCATCCTCAACAGGCTGCAGGAGAGTAATGTCAGGAAGCAGTCGATAACTGGCCGTGGCCACTGGAGAAAATTTGGCATGATCTTTACCTGCACAAAGAGTTGAGCATGAGTGTCAGTCTCAGAGAATGAGACTACAAGGATGCCAGGACCTGAAGATCCAGGGGGAAAGCCAGTTCCCCAGCCTTCTCCTGGTTGTGCTCTAGTCCTAGCATTCTTACTTCTCCTCCCACTGCCTTAGGACCCAGCACTCACCAATACCCTTGACACAGTGCATAAGTATATCTATTTCCTGGCCAGGTCGCAACAGTGCAATGAGGATGTCATCGTGAACTGGTCGGAAGTCAGCGTCTGGGAAGAGGTCTGTCTGATTCCCTAAAGGCACCCATGTCATATGTTTGCTGTAGACTGCAAAGAGAAGCCACAAGCATTAGCCAGATGCTATCTTAAACAGGTTGCTGACCTGCACAGAACTGGAAATGGCAAAAAATAGTTATCAGAATGAGGGAATTTGCTCTGTCTGCTCACAGGGCTGAGAAAACAGACCAAATCATGTCTCACAAGACCGATTAAAAAAAACCCAAAACCATGACCTATTTTTAAGAGGGATCTCACCTTTGTGGTTCAAATATAGTTCATTAGGATCAGATGATTCTCTGGCTGCCTGGGGGTTTCTGCTGCATTTTATTTTCAGCTGGAACTGCAAGGTATCAATTTCTGTGCCTTCTTCATCTCCTGGTAAGAGGAAAGCAGGGTGAGCCCCTATAAAATCACACTTCAGCTCCATTTACATGACTCTGATTTCCTTTTTTCAGTTAAACATTCAATATTTCTATTTGATCCAAGGCTCTCACCTTGATTTCTATATTCAAAGAGTCGAGGGTCAGCTCGGATGGGGATGAGGCCCAAGCGATGAGCCAGGATTTCATCCTGCACAATGGATGTGTTGTTGTACACAAAGACTTTCTCTACAGCCATCGTCGGCACCTAAGAGAGAGATCAAGTAATCATGAGAGATGAACTGCACACCAACATAACATGCAGCTACAATATTCGCTTTCCTCCTGTAAATAACTGCTGTGCTGACTATTTTCAGCGCTGCATCTGACAAACCTGGCTACTCAACGTATCCTTATACCAAATATACACCTTTCTGTGTTTGGGTTTGTGGGGCTTTTTAAGTGAATGACCATGAGAAGCAAGCGACAGGCTGACCCACGGACAGCACCAACAGCATTTTTCATACCACCAGGCACCACGACTCATGCTGCCGAGGCCCAAACTCTCTTTGGGCTTTCAACAATGGATCCAGAAACAACCCGCACTCCCCATTCAAACTTAGAAGCTACCCGCAAGGGCCGGCCAGATGCCGGACGCTCCACGCTCCCCACCACGTGTGTGCCCCTGCTCTTCGGTGAGGGCCACATCTGCGTCATCCCGTGCCCACCCCATCCATACCTCGGCCAGAAGGATGCGTCGGAAGGCGTTGGCGATGGCGGCGTCGATACCCACCATGTCGAACTCCAGCATCCCCTCCTCCTCGCGGATCACGTCCACGCGGAATCCCTGCAGGGCACGTGCGCTGCTAGTCACGCAGGGATCCTCGCGTGGGGAACCCCCTCCCTGCCCAACTCCCCCTCACCCACCTCCTCGAAGCGCAGCTGGTCCCAGGCGTCATCGTAGCCGGCGTAGTTGCCGGGAAAGTCGGTGGTGTGAACCTGCAAGGAGGCCGAACGGCGGGGCCGTGAGGGGGGACCCCTCGGCAGGAGTCCCCCTTCCCTCCCTTCCACCCTCCCCCCCGTGGCCGCCTCGCACCATCCCGTCCCGCTCACGTTGCGGACGCCGAATTCGCCCAGGACCACGCGGTCCCGCATCTCGTCGGTGCGCTTCTGGGCCGCCATGCTCGCCGCCGCCGGCGGGGGGCAGGGGAGAGGGAGACGGCGCTTCCTGGGCCGTAATGGGCCTTTCCTCGCCCACGCGTGGCCTCCCCGCTCCCGGGGAGGACGGCGCTACCCCGCCGACGGTCGGCGGGACGGGGGATCCTGCAGCGGCGCACCCCGCTCGCCCGTCTGCCACCCCCTCTCCGGCTTGTCTTGTTTCCTGACCCCACCGCACCCTCCGCCACACTCAAAATGGCGACGCCTCGCACTCTCCCTCGCGAGAGCGTGGGGG
>VZTY01014767.1:671751-729426 GCA_013400935.1 Turnix velox | reverse complement strand
CCGAACGGGGGGAAGATGCTGCCGGGGTCCATCCAGATCTCCGGGGAGACTCTGTCGGGGGCGGAGATCCGGGACATCTGCGAGAGCCTGCGGGAGAATTCGGTGCGGCTGCTGTCGCTGCGGGGCTGCCAGCTCTCCGAGCGGGACTTCGGGCACGTCTGCCGGGGAGCGGCCGAGTCCCGCTCCCTCGCCCAGCTCAACCTCAACCTGGGCATCGTCTCCAACATCAACCGCGTCAAGCAGCTGGCCGAGGCCCTGAAGACAAACCGCTCCGTCCAGTCCCTCTTGTAAGTACATCCCCGCACCCTGCCCCGCTGCGGGCAGGACGGGTCCTGCGGGGGCTCGCCGCTCCGTCCCGGCCCCCGAATTCAAGTCTTGAAGGAGGAAAGGACTCCCTTGAGGCTGCCGAGAGTCACTCCCTCGCCCTGCACTCGGCTGTGAGGAAGCCTCCTCCTCCGCCCCCCACCTTTCTCTCCCGGCCCTGCGACCCGGGGTCCCTCTATGGCCAAGGCTGCCCCTGCACCGCTGTGGTCCCCTTCGCCCCCTCATCCCGGTCGGGAGAGAAGGGCCACAATAGCAGCCAGGTGACAGCAGCGGCAGAAGCTTCTCTACCCTACCNAGCTTCTCTCCCCTCCCCGCCCCCCCCCAGGTAGGATCAGGATTTGTCACCCTCTTTATTTTGTCTGCTTCTCCCCCCTCACCAGGCTGGTTAGACTCCACGCTGCTCAGTAATTTTTCCTTTTACTTACACAGCCTCCACGGGAGTCCCCTGACAGATGCAGGCTTGGCCCTCCTCAACCCTGCTCTTTCCATCCACCCCTCGCTGGTGGCTCTGGATCTAGGAGACTGCATGCTGGGTGATGAAGGCATCAACCTTATCTGTGGGCTCCTGCCACCTGATGGGGCCAAGTCTGGTAAGCACAAGGGGCTGTGGGCTGCACAGTGACCAGCAGAGCTTCCACACAGAGCAGATGTGAGTCTTCAGCCCTGGCTGGAGGTGGCAGTCTTTGTAGTTTTCCTGAGCTGAGGAATTTCTTGCCCCAGCTGAAGTAAAGCAGAAAAACTAAGCAAGAGAAGAGCAGTTCCCTTGGGCAGGCCTGGTTATTCTGCTATTGATCTGTCCTGCTGGCAGTTTGTATCTCAGGGATCAACAGGTTGCTTCTGCCTGTACTTTGTGTTATTTTGCATTTTCTTGTTGATAAATACCATCCATAAATATATGCTGTGCTGCCTCCTATGCACTTGGCTTTATTGTCAGTGCTGGGAATTGTCCCTGCTCATTGGTGCACTCTGTGAGTGTGTACCTGGGTGAGCATAGCTGTAGGATCATGACTCAGATCTTTACAGGGGATAATATTCAGTGAACAGAGGACAGTGGGATAGTCAAGCTGAGTTGGCATGTGTTGAGGTAACATCATCCCTCCCTCCTGACTTTCAGACTGCTTTCTACCTCCTCTCCCCAGCACCTTCTCCTCTCTGTACTCACTGTGTCACTCAAGCTGTTATCCCAGCTGACAACTCTTCTCTGGTGCTGTCTTCAGAACCTACTGTCCCTGTTATCCTCTCCCCAACTTCCCCCCATTCCACCTCTTTCTCCTGGTCAGAGTCACCTCTTTCACACCTCTGACTTGTTTCCGTTGTATTTGCTATTTAAGGTAAGAAAGTTTGTGAGAGAAGAGAAATAGGTCAGTCACAGCATGGGCGAATGAAGGGACACTGCTGAAAGCAGTGAAGTAGTTCACAGAGCAGTGAAATTTGTGGTGACAGTTGTCAGAGCAAGCCAAACCTGTTGGCTTGTTGTAGTATAGGGGACATGACTTAAAGCTGGCCTGGTTGGCTGAACTACTTCCCCTGAGGCTGTTTTGGTGACCCTAAGGCTCTGGTTTGGCTTCTGTTTCTTCTCCAGGCCTCAAAGAGCTAACGCTGAGCGCCAACCCAGGTGTGACAAGCAAAGGCTGGGGACGCCTGGCCATTGCAGTGGCTCATAGCTCACAGCTCCGTGTACTGAACCTGGACTACAACCCCCTAGGTAAGCTGGGGGTCCCAGGAGGAGGGGCAGGAGTTACATCACTCCTGCCTCTCAGCGTTTGTGCCATTTGTGCTGGTGGGTGTCTGGGGATCAAGCTCTAGAAAGGCACCAGAGCTTCACCAGCAGGATGGGGCAGCTTCTTGCATAGGTGCCTTCTGATCCTTGTCAGTGAGTTTGCCCTACCAGGTGCCTTTGACTTGTAGGGAAAGCCAGTCTCTGCTGTGCTTGTGTGACATGGCCACATGCTCTGCAGGGAGGTGCAGAAAGGAGGCTGTGCCTTGCCTGCTCCACAGCCTTTGCTGGCACATTTGATCCTCTATGTCTCTCCCCTGTTCCTGAAGCCCTGGGCATTGATGCTGGCTTGGCAGATGCAGTAAGTCCCCTCACTCCCTCCTTCCTCTTCCAGGCTGTGGAGCATGGAGGAGGAGGAAAGCCTGGCACTGGTTGCCATAGAAACCAACTCTTTTCAGCTCTACTGCAAGGTGGTGAGGAGGAGACCAGGCCATGCCTCCCTGAGCATCAGCAGGGCACTCCCCTCCTCACCCTGTCTGGAAACAGAGCCTCCAGGCCTTGCCTGTCGGACCAGGTACCTCCTCTTGGGCATGGAAGGCACCAGAGTCTTACCTGACAGCAGCCCTTTTTTTTTCTTTATTTTTTTTCCCTAAAAGAAGGTATCTCAGTTTCACAGTGTTTTGGCACTCACAGGGAGTCTCTGGAAAATGTGCTGGAGTCTTGTCTCTTCACCAGCATTGATCTTCAACACTCCTGAACCTGCTGCATTTGCCCTCAAAAGCCTGTATACCCTTTCCACTGAGGCAGCTCATCAGCTGATGCAGGGACTCCTGTCCAATTCCAGCCTCCTTCTAGACCATAATATTCAGTTTCTTATTCTGTGTCTGGAATGCCTTACAGGGGCTGTCAGAGGCCCCCACATCCTTGAGTAAGGAGATTGGGGAGGTCATAGATCCTGAGGGAATAAAACTAATTTCACATGTTTCTTTGTGTTCTCCCTGATAATCAGTGATTGCTCTCATAACCTTGTCTTTCAGTTAACAGCTGGGAATTTTTTCCCCAAGCTGACAGAAATTTGGAGGTTGCCTTGTGGCATAAATACACAGAGGATGTTTCCATGACAGCCCCAGGCCCATAAGGGCACGTGGTATTACATGAGGGAAGGCAGGCACTGCTGACAGCCCTGGTTTGCTTCTTCCACAGGTGACCAGGTAGCAGGGATGCTCGCTGTCGCTGTGGCCTCCAGTCGAACGCTTGAAGTTCTGGACTTAGAGGGAACAGGACTTACCAACCAGTCAGCCCAGGTAAGAGAGACCACAGTTACTCCACAGCATCACTGACATCTCAAGGGCATAGGTCTTGGTTGTCTGTAGAGGGCCTAGGACCTCTATCTGCCTCCATTCCCCTCCTTGAATCCACATGCAGCCCTTTACCTCCCTGCATTCAGGGGCTGCTGTTGCTCTCCCCTGACCATGTCATTTGGCCACAAGAGGAGCTCATAAGCCACAGCTCTGACCTAGGGCTCTTGGGTCTCCCACCAGCCAGCAGGGAGAAAAAGGTGATTCTATTTATAGTTTGGCTTTCTTGGAAGAAGAAAGGGTTTAGACTTGCAGATGGGGATCAGAGCTGAAGCTCTGTGGAGAGGTAGGGGACCAGGCTCAATAGCACAGAGCCCCAGCTCCCACTGATATGAGAAGAGTAGCCTGCATATGTGGTAGCAACAGATGTGTAGCAGTTCCCCCCTCTTTAAATAGAGCCAGAAAATCCAGGCTCAGTTCTTCCCACAGAAAGATGGGAACCCCTCATGCTCTCAGAAAGCCTGTAAAACCAAGTGAAAGGCCAAAGGAAGGCAGAGTAAAGAAGAGGAAGGCTAGAGTCTGCAGGGAGACAGAGTTTTGAAGCTCTTTCTGCTCAGCCTTGCTTTCTGTGCTGCTTGTCAGCCTGTTTATCTCTCTCTCTGCCCAGACCTTGCTGGACATGGTAGAGAATTACCCCACAGCCCTACGGACGCTCATCCTGGCAGAGAACAATATTAGTCCTGAGCTGCAGCAGCAGATCTCTGACCTTCTCTCAGAGGGTGAGGAAGAAGAAGAGATGGAGGCTCGTGAAGTCACAACGAGAGAGAAGAACCCCTGGATCTGCCAGAACAGTAAGAGCTCTGCAATCTGGGCTGGAGACAGAAGTTCACAGATAGGAGTGAGGGGATCTGGGGTGTTTCCAGGGCCACTGGTCTTTCATGGTGAGGTTGGTGAATGGGGTCGAATCCCTTCTCCCTGTGAATTCAGACATCCTCCAGGTTTGACCTTCATGTTAAATAGCATTGGGCTGAGCCACACTTGGAAAGGCAGCCTCCAAGGACAATGCGGCTGCAGCAAAGAGTGGGAACAGGAGCTTAGAGGCATTTTCCCTGATGCTGCAAGAACAGAATCTTTGTGCAAAGTCTTAAAACTGAAGGACAGGAACAGGGGCCTTTGCCAGATATCCTAGCCAAAATTCATGTTATTCCTCAGTGCTTCCAGGAGAACCTCTTGCAATCTGCACAGCATCAGCTATTCCTATCTCTGTCCCAAATGTGACAGGGGTTAGTTAGCCAGGTGCCAGGGCTGTCTGTGCAGTGGCTTTTGACAGAAAAAAAAGGTATATTATGGAGGTAGCTATAGCCTGGTTTTTGTTAGTATATATGATACTGTGTATTATAACAGAAAGTCTTGTGGTCCTGTTGGTCTGGGATTTTTTACCTTAAGTTGTCCTTGCCCACTCCCAATTCTCTTATCAGACTAGCAGCAAGCAGGGACAACCCCTCTCTGTGCCTCAAAACATCTGGATCGTCATTTATTAGAATCATAAAAATCCTTTACTGACAGCTCTAGCCAAGTTTTGCATCCAGTCTCCAGAAATTGATTCCCATAACAGAGATCCCACACAGCAGTTTTGAACATGTAGGACACCAGATCTGAGGCATATAGGACCTAAAGGTCTCACATTGAGGAAATAAACCTGTTTTTCTGTTTAAAAAAGCTTCTAGGTAGGAAAATGGGTGGGAAAAACCCTGCTAAGTTCTGTACTTGCTGTGCATGCCCATCCCCTTTGCAGCTGATTTACTTGGCGTGGGGAGAGTCACAGTGTTCCTGTCTGGTGCTGTGAGCCATCAAAGAGCCAGAACATTGCCCTCACCTTCCCGAGGCAGGCAGGGAAGGGCTGCACAAACCCTCCATTCATGCAGCACAGACAGTTGAGATTTCCAGGCTTCTGCTGTCATGGAATGGCTGCTTGCCTGCTGTGTTCCCTGCTCTTGGGAAGGCATTTGCCACCACCCTGTGTGGCTTGGCTTGCAGCCTGCCAGCCTGTGCCACCTTGACACTGTCTCTGTGTTGAAGAGCTGTGGTGGGCACAGACTGAAAGGTCTGTGCAGAGCTGTGTGAAGGCACAGCTGGGTCAGCACAACCAGTAGCACCTGCAGGTGTATGTGGGAAGATTCAGCACTACTGTTTCCCTCAACAGCCAAGATAACAGATGTGGATCCCCACTCTGGACTCTTGCTGATGCCTCTGCCTTCTCCCTTCTCCAAATATTGTTCTGCTGCGTGGCCAGAGCAGACCTAGTTACTGCTTAATCTCACAATCCTCTCAGCAGTTTGCTTCCCACCCCGTGGCGCTCTAATTCTTCATCCTTACCTCTGGAGCTGGAGTACAGCCCTGTGTTTTTCAGCAGCCTAACTGGCTCATGGTTTTCTCCCTCTCTCACCACAGATTCCAGCTCCCAGATGGTCCTGATGACGTCAGGCCTCGGTGACAGCCTCTTAGCAGAAACAGAAATGTAGCTGGGCTACCCTCCCTGCTTCTGCCGAGAAGAGCGCCATGCCTGCTGTGGGAGCTGTGGCCTCCAGCTCCTCCGCCCCCGGAGGGCTGCCCCAGCTGTCTTCTCACACATTTCACCTCCTGTTGATGCCTCCCTTGGCTCTCTGAGTGCTGGAGCCTAGTTTGAGCAAATCTCTACACGCATCTCAGTTGTCACACGCCCCGTTGGCTGCTTGTGATTGTCCAGTCACTGTATGTGTAGCTCACGCTGCCCTGCCTCTCCCCTCCCCTCCATGCCCGGCTGTGCCAGCTGGGTACAGGCTGTATTTATTCAGATGTGTATAAGAGATGTTCTTTCTATTGCGTGTATCACTGTCACGATCAGAGTTTTATAAAGTTCACAGACATGGCACCACTCGTGGTAGCATGAGCTTCCATCACTTTGTCTGGTGGCAGGAGCTGCGGGAGGGGGGCAATAACCACTTGTTCTGTTGCCTTCCAGCCTTCCTCTGTCCCTGCCTGGGTGAGCTCTCTGCCATGGCCTCCTGGAAGTCTGGAGGGAGGTCAGGTATGGTCCAGTTTGCTGTTCCCCAGCCTTCCCTCTGCCCAGGAGGAAAAGGACCGGGCTGGAGCCCATCTGCAGAGAGTTTGACATCAGCACTGCAGGGTTCACTGCCCAGCCAAGTGCCCCCTACCGGAGCTAAGCAAGGAAGATCATGTTTCGAAGCCTCGATTAGGCAAGATTAAATTGTGGCAGCAGCTGCTATGCAAGGGAACACATAATAAAATCATTAATTATGGCAACAAAGAAACAAGAAACTCCTACCGCGTTACACTTTGAATACACCTGGGTCAGAAGGGCACAGGCAGCGTAACTTGGGAGACAGAGGAAATTTCATCACAGCTCTCTCACCTCAGCAAAAAGGAAACACTTCCAAATGACCTTATCAGCATCCAGAGGAAACTCCCCCTCTCTCTCATGCTTGGAGGGCTTCAACCCTAGATCTCCCTCCTGACACAAAATAATGAAATAGAATTATAAAACTCTTAGGAACTCCAGGGTGGGGTATGTTACATGTTCTATGTAACTCAGTTTCTGAAACTGAGACCTGATACTCTCACTTGTCTCTCAGAGCTGGAGCTTTGAGAACACCAATAATAAAAGAATTACCTACATGTCATTCTAGTCTAGATCAGCATGTGGAGGTCTATGCCAAGACACAGATCAGACAGGAGGGCAGCCAGCAAAATATTTTAAATGGGACAGGCAGAATTTTATGAGTAACACTGGGGCTGGTTACAGCACAAGCAGCGTTAATGCAGAGGTTTTGCCCAGTCTAACCTTCGCAGCCTTTAAGTAATATGAAAATTGACAACTTTTTTTATGTTTCTCAAAGTTGACCAGTTACATGAAGCTGTTGTCAGCTTCTCTGTCAAATGTGACTCAAATGCTGCTGTGAACAATGGATTCTAGTCTGCAGGTTCTCAGCCTACATGCAGGCCCAAAGAACGGCTTCTAGAGTTTTGATATCTTTCATAGGAGTTTTGATACATTTACAGAAGTAAAACACTTCTCATCCCACACATTACTCCTTGCTTGGATCTGCATCTCTTCTCTGATGCAGATAACTTGATTTGTACAAACACCTTGAACCAGGCTGTTGATGACAAGTGAATTCACAGCCACCCAGAAAGCTCACAGGTCACAGGATTGCTCTCCACATGAGAGCTGACAGGTGACACAAGCAGCTCAGCAAACTTGTGACATTGTACCATGAGAGACCCCGCTCCCTCACAGACGCAGGTTTAGTTCATACCAGGTCCTAACCAACAGAAGCAACATGACAGCTACTGCAATCTACTTTTAAAATAGTTTATTTCTGGTCTTAAAATATACATCAGTTTGAAAATTTCAGAAAAAAACCCACATTAGTTACAGATTAACAGTCTGGAGTTGGAACACTGTAAGTGGGGTCAGCTCAAGGCCCCACAGCCAATACTGCTGGAGTTGAGTAGGAGTGCAGAGGGCAGGCAGTGTGCCCACCAGGAGAAGGCGCTTCTCTTGAGGCCACTGCTGCCCCTCTACACATAATGCTGTGAAGAAGTGGCTGGTGAGGTGTTGAACACTCCCTTTGCCACTCCTCCATTGCTCCACAGTTTTGCTTTTAACCCCACCTTGACCAAAAGCAGAGGGAGGCTGGCCCTGCCCAGCACCATCATCACAAGATACTTCAGCAAGAGTGGGTTTTGTCCACTGATCAGCATACCAGGGTTCAGTGAGCACGGCGCTGACCCCCAAGGGTTAAACCTCTTCCACTAACCAAGTGACTGTGCTGTCCACAAGCAGGCCACCGGCAGCCTCAGAGCTGGAGGAGCTCACTCAGTGAGCATCCACCTCCAGGCATTGTCCTTGAGGCAGGAGCTGGCAGGCATGAGCCCTCAACAACTCTGTAGAAGAATGGAAGAAACGCAGCAGTGAAGCGGCTGAGAGCAAATGCAAGGAGTCCACCCTCACTTTCAGGACAGGGGAGATCAACACCCTACAGGCTCAGAGGAGGCTCTTGCTCTCAGCACCAGCCTGTTTGCACAGGTATCGGAGCAAAATACTGTAGTGAAATACTGAGTCCCACCTCCCCGCCAGAGGGTGGCATCCCACTCCACGACTGTTCGAGATGGGAAAGAAGGCGAGTGTGTAGGCAGTCGCTCTAAGCCACAGCACGAAAACCAATCCACACAGCCACCAGACAGGCCTACAGCTCCCTTTCACAGGCCCTTTCAAGCCTCCAGGCTTGAGCTGAAGCCCCATCCAGCCCCAGCTGCAAGCCCTTTGCAGAGATGGGGGTCTTAGAGCAGGGGCAGGTCCCCCAGGCAGTTGGTGGCTGCACATCTTGCTGTGTGTATATGAATGGGAGCTCCCTCCTGGACACAGAGCTGCTCTGCTACAGCCCAACGAAGAGCCCTCCTTGAGTAGGGAGGGAGGACAACACAAACCCAACTCAAAAAAACAGAAAGCAGGCTAAGGACAGCCAGTGGGTGTGAGGAGGACACAACTCAGAGAATCCAGCTTTTCTCTGCCTCACACCCTCAAGGGAGCCAAAGAACACCAGACAGACAAGGACACAGGACAAAATTAAAAACAGGACACAAGGGCTTTGTAAGCCCTCAAAAAAATCAAACTCTACATCTACAGACCTCTCTCCTTCCCTCCCCACTAAACAAGACACGGAGCACACAAGACCGCAAAGAAAAGTCACACAATATCACGCTAGACTAGAAAAAACACGCATCAAGGACATACCCAGAAGGGGAGGCCCCAGAGAGGCACCAGAGCCAGCCTGGGGCTCCCCAGAGAAGGAAGCCCTGGCAAAGGGCTGCTGCCCAGCCATGAGGTAGTGTGTTTGCAGGGAGCAGCTCCTCAGTATGCTGCCCTCACATTGCCACTGGCCCTGCACTGAGCACTGCCCAAAAAAGCCCGGTAGCATCTTTCACGCCCTGCTTGCCCAGGGCGAGACTTTGTTCTTGACCCTAGAGGGGTTTCTGCAGGCTGGAGGCCAGGATCTGAGGGGGAGCACAGCTCTCAGAGCTGAGCCTACTCAACACACCCTCAATGCAGGCATTGGACTGGCTGCCAAAAGCTGTGTCTGTTTATGCAGGGCGGGGAGAAAGAAAAAAAAACAAAACACAACAATACACCCCAAAACCAAAGGCTTGGAAAGAAGAGAGAAGCCCACCCAAGAGCAAAGCATCAGCACCATTCAAAACAAAACAGCACAGAGCGTGGGGGAAGAGGCGTGAGGTGGGAGAAACAAACACAAACCCCCCCTGCCTGGCAGGCAGTGCCTCCCCAAACCACTTCAGTGGGCAGCACACCCATGCCCCACCACACAGCTCCAGTCTCTGTGCCTTGCCTCAGCAGGGGCTGAGTGATGAGCCTGATGTGGGAGCCAAGCAACCGTGAGCTGCAGAGGCAGATTCCAGAGAACCAGCCAGAGGGCAGCTGAGGAAAACAAAACCCAGCAGGAAAATGAGACACCAGCAATGCCAGCATATCCCCAAAGGCCCACAGCCACACGCTGGGAGAGATCTTGTGTCCCACTCACAGGCCCCACAGGCTCCCAGGGAATCAGACAGCACCACACAGGCACCCTGCCCTGTTGGCACAAGTTAAAAGACAGCAGAACAGCTGTGGGCAACCAGCATGAGAGCACCCAGAGCCTCAGGTACCTGAGAGAGAAGGGGGAAGGAAGATGAGAGCATAAAGAGGCACAGGCACCAGGAGGAGGGGTACCAAGAACAGGCTCTGGTACAGGCACCAGTGTGAGGCTATGAAGAGAGCTGCGAGTGTGCCAGGGCAGTGGCTGTGCTTCTGGACACTGTGTGTGCTAGTACTGCAGGGCTGAGGTGCCAGGGAAGGGACACCTCAGCTCTTCCAGGTAGCAAAAGAATAAACATAAAATTTCAGAGCAGAGCAAGTCCTCCAGAGGAGGATACCAAGTGAAGTTTCTCCCTCTGAAGGCAGACAGATGGAGGCAGCCCACAGCTCAGCAGTATGCAACTGCTTCTTGCCCTTCCTCAGCTGAGAAGGTTACCCTGCTCCTGGGCCTGTGTCAGACTGTCCTTGCGATGCAAGTGGTGGACCCCCATCCTCTTGGGGCTGCGGTGTGGTCGACTCAATGACAGTTTGACCCTGGCTTCTCCACTTTCCTCTTGGGTATTTCCTTGGTTGCTCTCTCCGCTTCCCTGGAGCAGCATTTCTCTCTCCTCAGCTGGGCTCTCAGACAAACCAAGGTCCACATAGTCCTTGTGCTTCTCTGGTGAAGGGATTCCAGCAGTGCCTTCACCGCTCCCCTGCAACAGCTTCTGAGCTTCATCTTGGGAGAAATCTGTACCATAGTCTGAGGAGAAATGGCTCCTGCGAGCTCTAGACTCGGTGCTGTCTGTGTCCATGCTTGAGTCCCGGCTCACGGTCCAGCTGCAGCTCTGTGCAGACTCCTCACCATCTGAGTAACCCGAGGCTGCCCTTCCCAGCTCCTGCATGGAGCGGCTGAACCTCTTCTGGAGCTCAGGGGCCGTGTCACGGCTGAAAGCTGTGCGGTTCATCAGCACCCGCTCTGAGGTGGGGGGTGCCTTGTCCACAAACATCCGCTGCCAGTTGGCTAGCAGGTCCTCCTCAGAGCTGGCAGAGCTGGCAAAGGCGCTGGGGATTTGGGGAGGGCTGCTGAATGGGCTGCTCTGGGAAGAGCCATGAGCCCTGGCTGCTTTGGGGGACTGCTGACAAGAACAGCTGGAGGCTGAACGGTGCCCTTCTGAAGCAGGGCTGTTGGGGAGCGTCCGGTGCCTGTCACAGCTCTCATCTTCACTCTGTACAAGGCTGAGGGAGATGGCCTGGCGTGTAGCATATGTACAGTTGGGCAGAGGGCTGTTCTTTGGGATCCTTACCTTATCCTCAGAGAACTCAATCACTTTGCGCCCTGGGTACATAGGATGGGGAGGTGAGGGTGTAGGGTATGGGCTAAGCTTCTCAAAGGCAGGCACCTCCTCTGGCATGCTTTCCACACTGCTCTGTGGCTTGCAACCACCATTCTGCTGTTTCCCTGCATCTCCTCCCTCCTTCCCCATCTGTCCTGCACTGTTGCAGGAATCAGGAGGGGCTCCACTCATGTCCACATGCACAAAGACATCCTCAGCCATGGGACAGCTGCCACTGCTAGACTTGGCTGAATTCAGAACCAGAGATTCTGGTTTCTCCAAGACTCTGGCAATGACTGAGGTGGGCACAACATCAGATGGAGCCAATGTGTGGGTTGACTCTTGACCAGGACCTGAGGACTCCTGAGTGCTGTGCAAATGCTTATTGACCATATCCTGCAGCTCATAGGGAAGCTAGGGAGAAGGAAAAAGGACATTAGAAGGGGGCTGCCATGCAAGCCATTAACTTTCAAATAATCTGCCCTTACCAATTTCCACATGCACACTGTACTCCTTATCTTGACCCTAACACAAATTTATTGCCATCTCTTTCAAAGCAAACCTACTCCACATGAGAGACTAACAAGGCTCTCTCACTGTCAGATCAGCCATGTATCTAGGAGATGGTTCACAGGCTTCAGTTTGCAAAAAGAACATGTTCAGAAGCAGTCTATTGATCTGTGGAAAATTAGCCAGTGGTTGCACTGGAGTGACTCAACAGCCACCAGAGCTGGGACCCGCAGCGCTCCCCAAATGCAGTAATTGCAGCCATGCTGCCTTGGCAGCCTGCCCGCAGACCAGAATCAATGCTTACCCCTGTTCCCACAACCTCCACCACCTCATCCCATTTCCTCACTCTCTCCATCTCAGAGAGGCAAATATGGAGTTTACTACCAAAGCTGAAGGACTGGTGTCTCAAGGAAGGGCAAGTGCTGCTTCTTATCATGCAAATGGACACTGCTGCTCTTTCCATCGAGATTCCAAGCTGCCCTGACCTTGGTCCTCACACACATGCACAGCTTGAAGTGCAGAGGAAAGCTCCACAAGCCACTCAGTGGCACATTAAAGTCCATCCCATCACAAGCAAAAGCAAACTGCATCCAAAGCCAGGGACTGAGGGCACAGAGCATGACAACAGCTGGCTTTGAGGCAGACTATCTGCACAGCTGCTCAGCAACAACTCCCCTCCAGTGGTAGCCATGTGTGATGTGGTTCGATGAGGGGCAGAATTCAAAACTCCAGGGAGGGGAGACAGCTGGGAGAGAGGTCAAGGTTACCCCAGCAGTAACTGATACACTGACCTCAAGAGTGCTAATTTGAGACACAATGGGGGAGGGAGAGGGTGACACATTCGTCATCTGCTAAGTTAAAAAAGACGAGCACATGGTTCTGCTGAGAGGAACATAAGGAAGGATGGAGACTAAGGGTATGGCAAAGAAAGAGCTGGAGTAAAGGCCTGAGCTGTATTTCCAACTGAAGAAGCAATACTATAAAAGCAAAAGACAAACCCCATCTTCCCTCATCCTGAGGGCAGGATGAGCTGAACATATCTCACAGGGGGATGAGTTGGTACCAACTTCTCCCATTCAGGAGGCCTAAAGGACATCCTTGAATGATGCTTCCCACATTTCTCCTCAGAGTAAGAAGCAAAGCAGGGCCAGATCACTGCTGCTTGACTCCTTATCAGGCAGCATGGGCCTTTCTTGAGGCCAAGTGAAAAAAGGAAGAGGAGAGAGCAGGGGAAGCTGTCTTTCCACCAGCTCCCATCAGGCACCCAGTAGGCTATCAAATTCAAGGATATTGTGCTTTTAATAACAACTCCTGGCTGAGCTGTGAAATGGAGCTGGTATGAAAGAGGAGCTGACAGAGGCTCTGTGCCGCCTTCTCAGTGGGAGTGGGAACAGGAACACCCCCCACTTCTCTATGAGACTGAAGGATGAGAGTCTAACAGCCCAACAGAGAAAGTAAAATCATGAGCTCTTCTTCCCCACCTCAGCAGGAGTGCTACTCACATCAGCAAACTTGTGGTTCCTGAAGTGGGACTTGTTACACTTGAGCAGCTGTACTGCAAGGTTGCAGTCCTGTCGATAGCGTTCCTGCAAGAAAGGGCACAGGTAAGCACAAGTGTCAGATTAGCCTGACTGAACCAAAAAGATGCCATCTGCACAGATGCTGCTTGAAAAGAAACAGAAGGAAGCATCTGATGAATTCTCATGAGGGCACCCACCATTCCCTCCTCTCCACACCTCTGTATTATTTTCTTATACCTCAGCCAAGGTGTCCCTTTCAGCTCCTGCCCTTGCTCCAGGTATATACTTTGTCAGTGTATCAATCCCATCTCCCTATGGCAATTTTAATACTTTCCAAAAGTCACATTAGATTTGCTATCCCACTCCAGAACTCTCAGTCACATGTGAGGACACTACTTGACGTCAGACATTTTGCAGACAGGCTGGAGAGCGTTGAGAGTATTTAAAAAAAACCAAGCACTGTATCCAGGAACCTGGATATTAAATGGTGTAGAGAAGGCATCAGCTCCTTCCCAGCACTAAAGTAGATAATTCCTCTATTGGTACAGGTTGAACTCATGTCAAACCCAAAGCTCAAATGCATCAGACCTGAAGATCAGTTCTTCGCACAACCTCTCAGACTCTTTTCTGTTTGCCCCTACTACTGTGTGCAGCTCTCAAACTTTCACACACATTGAAATCATCCACATTCTCCTTTACACAAGAGGAAAAGCCCACATTTCACACACTTTCACAGCCATTTGCAGACTGAACTTACAACTGTAGAATTGTTTTGGTTGGAAGAGACCTTAAGATCATCAAATACAACGGTTAACCTGGCAGTGACAAGCTACCACTAAACCATGTCCTTCAACACCACATCTACACAAATTTAAAATACCTCCAGGGATGGTGATTCAACCACTTCTATGGGCAGCCTGTTCCAGCGCTGGATAATCCTTTCAGTGAAGAAATTTTTCAGTCTAACCATCCCCTGGCACAATTTGAAGCTATTTCTTCTTGTCCTATCATTTGTTACTCATGAAAAGAGACCCATCCTCACCTTGTAACAACCTCACTTTAGGTAGGTAGAGTGAAAAGGTCTCCCCTCAGCCTCCTTTTCTTCAAGCTAAACAATCCCAACTCCTTCAGCCTCTCTTTGTAAGACCTGTGCCCCAGACACCACAGCAGCTTTGTTGCCCTTTCTTGGGATCAGCCCCAGCACCTCAATGCCTTTCCTTTAGTGAGGGGACACAGTACTCAAAGTGAGGCCTCACCACTGCTGAGTACAGGGGTACAATCACTTCTCTAGCCCTCCTGGCCACACTATTTCTAATACTGTTAGCCTCCTTGGCCACCTGGTCACACTGCTGGCTCATATTCAGCTGGATATTGACCCATACCCCCAGATCCTTTTCCACCAGGCAGCTTTCCAGCCACACTTGTCCAAGCCTGTAACACTGAGTGGGGTGGTTGTGGCTCAAGTGTGAACTTTGTTGTGACCCAAGTGTTAGCTTTGTTGAACCTCAGTTGGCCTTAGCTCATTGATCCAGCCTGTCCAGATGCCTTTGTAGAGCCTTTCTACCCCCAAGGAGATCAACACTGCCTACCTCGGTGTCATCTGTAAACTTACTGAGAGTGACTTACACTGAGTAGTCCCGAGGGTTACTTACATTGAGTTCTTCCAGTTTATTGATGGTGGTTTTGGCATCAAGCAATTTATTAGTGAGCTCTACAATCTCCCAGTCCAGCGTCTTGCGGTCCATCTCTGCCTTTTTAATCTGGGATGCAAGAACACTAAGTGTGAGTCTCCCTCACACAGAAGAGTCTGGCTTCACCACCCACCTCAGCCCAAGCATTGCACAATGACATGTTCAGCTGGAGTACAAAAACTTCCAGACAGACAGACAAAGGGGGACAGCCTTGCTTTTTAGTGAGTAAGGGACTCCTAATGCCAACAAGGCTCAGTCAGAACCTCCTTATCTCTTATCTCTGCAGTATCATTTCTTGCAGCACAACAACATTTCCTCTGCCTTAATTCATACGGTGTCAGGTAGAAAGCCAGTGGTTTTTAGCACTCAATCCCATCCTGCTACAGGCAGTGAAGACTTCTGAGCTTGTGATGCCTAAACTCCTTCTTTGGAGCAACAAACTGAGAATACAGCCCACAGAGATACAGCAGTCAATGCTGAATGGATAAAATATTTGCTTGGCAGGGAGAGAGCACCATCTTGAAAGAGTTTTAGCTTCACTCTTGTAAGAAAAAGGACCCAATGTACCTCTATTTGGAGGTCAATTAATGCCCTCCCTAATGCAGGCAACCTTCCCTTAAGTGCTAGAACCAAAAAAACCTCATCCTGAACTATGTGGAGGCATTCAGCTATTTGACTTGCCTGCTCACAGCCCAGAAAGGGAAGGGAGCAAACGAGGCTCACAACCATCCACATCCTAGGCAGTGCCACAGCTTATGGGCACCACTTCCCAACACGCCAAGCTCCAGCTGGCTCACAGTCAACCACTCCTAAGATGGAGCACTGCAAGCTAGGACCTGCTGCATCTGCGGGCAGCTGCTGGATACCGGGTGAGCCCTTGGCTGGACGAGGGTTGGGGCCCCTCCATTGGGATAATGTATGTGAGATTGACAATGAAACCAACAGGCTGAGACATGTAAAGTGGAAAAAGAAAAAACACACAAACGAAAAGACGCAACTGCAAAAATCCAGCTTTGGCTGAGAGAGGCCTGAGAGGTGAGTGCGCCCAGCGTGTGCCAGCGGCAGCATGGGGAGGAGAGAGAAAGAGGGAGAAAAAAGAAACAGCCATGAGTGTTATGAATGCACAAAACAGACAAACACGCACATTGGCTCTGCTCTTACTGCCCCCATCCTCCCAGGATGACCACCCCACCACTGGCTGATACAACCCTGGTCCTTTGAGAGGGACAGAAGCAACATGACGGAATACCATGCAATTATGTTGTGGGGAACCAAAGCTCATGTGCATAACCGAGTAGGGGCACAGTAAATCAAGAAACCAGTTCATGGCACCAATCGGAATGGGGAGACAGTCATGGCCAGAATCTCACCCCTCACCCACTGCCACATCTGCTGGGTAAACTCAAGACCCCTTCCCCCATCTGCTCCTAACACAAAAATCTCTCCAACCTCCTCTCTGTAGTGACCTGGTGCTTACCAGAGCATGCAACTTCTCCTCCAGGTCTTGGTTGGTTCTCTGGGAAGCAGTGTAGCTGTTCTGCAACCTACAGATACAAGATACATATATTCACAGCTGCCAAACAATCTAACTCCTTAACTCTAGAAGTTTACTAAGACAATAAGGCATATTAACTGTGCCTGGCTTATTCCCTCTGCCACATAATGGCCTTCAGACCCAAAGTTACTGGAAGCAAGATTAGGTTGGCTGGGTGAAATGATCTTACAGGGGAGGATGTGAATGACTTTGGAGAACTCCTCTGACCAAATAGTTACAGATGGCATAGCTCAATGACTAGATTTTTAATTGAGGTAATTTTCAGATAAACTGATGAGTTTTCTTGCAGCAGTCAGTGGCTCCTTTTGCATATGCGGAGCAACCATCCAAGCTGGATGCTGTCTTATATCCAACAGACCAAAAATTCCCTGCTGGTGTCAGCCCATTGTACTGGCAGCATTTCTTTGCTGTATCCTGGAGAAAGTAATGGCAGGAGAGCCTTTAACAGCCTTGCCACCTGAGGGTGCACTCTTCTGAGGAGGCAGCATGACTTTGATTTGCACGGTAAGGGATAGCCTGAGCATCAGCTGAGGGAGACCTTGGTGGGAAATACCTCTGTAGCTCTACCCTCTCATTTTCTTTGCCATACCTACGGAATTTGTCCTTGAATTTCTCAAGCTCTTCACGGTTCTGGCCCAGCTCCATCTCCAAGTAGTCCTGACCCGACTCCAGCTCCCTCTCCATTGCCTCCATTTTGTTAGTCACATATGTCAGTCGCCGGCGCAACTCCTCATTCTCATGCTGCAGTAGCCTGGGACACATGGGAATAAGGTACCACTGAGTGAACAAGGAGTATTTCATATCAGCATTTCTACCCTGCTGTCCTGCTCTAGGGCTGAATCCTCACCACAGGAGCCCCAGAAAGTTAGGAAATGAACTGGCAGGAAACTCCAGCACACATAGTGAAAGGTGTATCACTGTTGGGAAAAGAAGACTCAAACTCCCTTGGAGCAGGGGCAAAGAAGCACATGCCAGCTGGTAAGCCATGGCTCCCAGTTCTCTCTCAGGTTACAGTGTTTGGATAAAGCCCACAAGCCAGATGGGCTGAGCAGCTCCAGTGTCCCTCACTGGTGAATGACAACAGATTAATAATTTATCCCAGTCCAGGCAAAAAGACTTGAAGGCAAAAAGAGTAAAAATATTTTTACCTCCCTGAAACTGTTCAAAAGCCTTCACACTTTTAACACATGGCAGAGAGAGGGCTTCCTACAGCCTTAAACCCACAGAAGCAGAGTTGGTGAGGTGCAATTACAGATGTGATCACAGCTGCCAGTCAACTCCATTCCAACACAAACTGCTCTGTTCCTCCCCAGCCAAGACATGCCTGGTGGTCAGAAAGATTTCCTGTTGTTTTTCATTCCTTTGTGCTCAGTTGCTCAGAGAAACCCAGAAGCATGGCTTATTTCTGGCAGTGCAACCTTGCTACTTACTACAGCTCAGAGCTCAATGCAAGCAGCTGTATGTGTCTCACATCACCAGCAAAGGGGTCAGCTTTCACCCTCAGACAGAAGCAGGCCTCTGTGCATTGCTTCTGGTGGTGTACACCAAAACACAGACACCAAGAGTTAAAAAAGGCACTCCTCTCTCCACCTGTATTTAAGGCTTCATCTCATACTTTTTTTTTCCACATCTACCAACACCTCTGCCTGCACCTGCACTGAGACTCCATCTCTCTAGCAGGAGAGACTTGCAAGACAGAGATTGGCAAGGCACAGACTAAAGCTCTGCCCAGGTGGCCTCAAGAAGATTGAAGATCTTATTAGGTGAGCCCGCACGGCCAGTCAGCTTTACAGTGCAGGTGGCACAGGCAGGATGTGAGGAATCAGCACCCACACAGTTGCAGTATAGCAGGCATAAAGGAGGAGCAGGACACTTACTTCATCCTTTCTGCATCTGTCAAGGGCTCCTGCAAAGGGAAGAAAACAGCTGTGAGATTTTGTCAGAGGAGTTAAGTCTCTCACACTGTACTGACATCCAGAATCTTGATTGCTAAACACTACCTGTGACTCTTCCTCACCTGATCTGGCAACTCATGCTAGGCAGGCTTTGAGCCACTAGGATCTGCATACACTGCTCAGTTGTCTGTTACCAAGACAGACTATGTGTTCTGGTTCAGAGTAGAAGAGCTAGACTACAGAAACTACCACACAAGTTAGGTAACTTCAGTCTCCCATGGTGCAATCTCAGCATCTTTTGTTTCAGCTTCCTTGACATTCACAGTTAGTGGGCAGCAGGAATCTCACAGGCCAGCACACACTGAAGGTTATACTGTTGCTACAGCAAACACAACAGCTTTGCAGCCCCAGAAATAAAAGAGATAACCATTTCTGTGCTTAAAAAGTGTGTTTACCATTTACACCAGCCAGATAGTGCTGTGAAAAGGTTGGCTGCACATCTGCAGAAAGAAACCCACTGTACCTATTCTGGGAAGCCAGAAGAAACACGAAAGGTAAGAAAAGCCTGTCAAAGAATTAACTAGAAAGGCCAAGATCCCCAGAGGTGTCTGGAGCTGAGACCTGCAGAACAAAACACAGTACAGTGACAAGAGCACATGGATCAACTACTCTCACTCCTTCGCATTCTCTGCATTAACCCATGAGACAGCTGCTGCCAGTCAGCACAGCTGGGAGAGATTTAAGCAGCACTAGAAGCAACTGAAGCAACTACATTTTCTGTGAAAGCAGAAGACTGTGACCATTCACACAAAGTCCAAGCTGTCCACGGACTATTTCTGGTGCGCTGCAAAAATCCAAAGTCCTTCCACATTTCAGATTGAACATTAAGTGCTACAGCCAGCTCCATGATGTGATGCCATGCCACAGACAATGGTGGCTAAGCTGCTAGCAGTATCAGAAGGCAAACACCAGTCCTGGCCCTAAGACCGTCAATGGGACTGTTCCTTTCATCAATTCACACCCCAAAAGAATGGTTAATACCACCTGCATACAATCTCCTGTCTCAAAAGGCAAAGAAAGCATCATCCCACTCTTCTTACATCCTGATCTCACATGGCAATCAGTTAATCCATGCAGAATTATCTAGCAACTGCTTCCCCTACCCATACAAACGTACACACAACAGATGCTAGTGACCAGGCAAAGAGGATTATGCAATTTCTATTGAAATGAGTTATAGCCCTGAAGTAGGCTGGAGAAAAGAGGAAAAGGCTTACAAAGACCTAAACCAGCCATGATACAAAGATTCAGGGCACAAACAAAGCACCAGGCAGGAGCATCCCAGCACCTCCTGACAACACAACCACCTGCCTCATGCACTCACTTGTTAATTTGCAGCCTGGTGGGCCTCCAACCTGCAAGTATCAGGGAAGTATGAAGTGAAGGGAAGCAGCACCAGCTCCTGTCTTTTTAACTCCAGAGGCCAAAGGCAAGATGGTTCATTCCAGGAAGATATACCAAACTCAAAGCACAGCCATGAGCGGCATCCACAACAGAGCAGCTTCTGGTGATTACACACCCACAACATCTGGTCTGTGGGCTTGCTCTCACTCTCCCCACTGCTATTACAGACTAGATGAGATCCAGGTGAGGGCTCTGGTCTTAGTGAGACCCCCAGGTGGCCCTGGCACCTACCTTGTTTAGTGCCAGACTGAAGGAAGGGGAAGACCTAGGTGGGGTAGGCCCCTCCTCCCGACTCCATCGTGTTGGAGTGGAGAAGGATCCTTTCTCTGAGTAGTTCGGCTCCACTGTACGCTTCTGCCCGAGTTTAGCACACTGATGGTGCGGCTGTAATAGCCGTGAACAGGGACTACTTTCATCCCTTCTGCCCTCTGTACTGCTTTTCCACGAAGACAGTGAGTGCTGCTGCACAGATGTCCCTGCCAGCCCTTGGTCTGCCAGCTGCTGCAGCTCATACTGACTCAGATCTACTACCCTTTTCTCCAAGGAAAGTTTTTCCTTACTGTCCTTCCTCCCAGGACTAGGTTTTTTTCTCAGTCTGGAAGCTCTCTCAGCCTCCTCGGCACAGTTTCTTGTGCATGAAGCCATTCCCGGCCCTTCACATTTCTTTTCTACTTTTCTTCTACTTGGACAGGAGGTTCTTTCAGTTGCATGCTTGATATTGACCCCTTGAAGATCTTCCCCTTGGCCTTCTGGCACAGAGCTTCTGGAGAAAAGAGGTGAGTTTTGGTCCAGTTCTGCTCCCCTGGTCTCTCCCAGTGAGTGCAAACGGATGGGACTCAGCAGCCTCTGGGTAATTTCATCCAGGAATTTGGAGAACTGCAGCTTTTCCTCTGTGATCTTCTCTTTGCGCTTGACAGGGTCAGCGGCACAGCTGCTGCTGGGCTCCAGTGAGTGCTTCTCCCTCCGGCTGAGGCAGACCTGGGGATCACTGCTTTTGCATGAGCCACGGCCACGGGAAAGCGTCTCCACTGAGCGGGACTTGCGTAAGTTCTCA
Organism: Turnix velox; assembly: GCA_013400935.1. Taxonomy (NCBI): domain Eukaryota; kingdom Metazoa; phylum Chordata; class Aves; order Charadriiformes; family Turnicidae; genus Turnix; species Turnix velox. The sequence continues at coordinate 708,430 of VZTY01014767.1, read as the reverse complement.
GAGCATGTGTTGGTCTGCTTCAGGATGCCTTTTAGTGGCAGGTGTGTAGAGGAGACCCGAAACTTCCTTGGTGTCAGGACTTCAGGAGGCTCTTTAAACATAAGTGAACGTTCCAGGCTTCTGCTCTTGAAAGAGGAAGTGGGATGGTTTCTTTCATCTCCAGACACCACAACTGTCTCCATGCTACGGCTCACAAATTTGCCAAGGTGCCCATGGCTGCGGTTTGGATACTGTTTCCCACTTCGCTGCCCCATCTTCCCACCGCGTGGAAGTCCTGGTGATACAGCCTGGCTCCTGATCAACTCTGCTCTGCACCCTGTCACTTCCTTCTCACTGCTGGACTCCAGGGACCACGATGAAGAGAAGTTCAGGTTGCAACCCCCAAACTCCTCTGCCTGTTTGAGCTGGCCTGCCTCGGTGTAACTAAACCCTGTTTGCTGGTGCAATGGTGTTAAGCCCTTTGCCACCCGGCAAGCCGTTACCTGACTCTGCTCAGCCAAGATCACTCCATCCTGGTCATCACGAATGATGGGTACCTCATGGCGGATCTCACGATGCTGCGGAGGTGCCTTGCGGTAAGGCTTCTTCAATGGAGCTGTGCTCGACATCCTCCCACCTGCGTGGCTCCGAAAGCAGGTTACCTACCAACAGCAGAAAGTGCACAGAAGAGAGAGTCACTGGTGCTCCATCGAACTCTAGAAGTGACCCAGCAGGAATTCAGTTCCCCTGGAATCCCAGAGCAGGTCCCCATGCAGAGTGCTAATAGAGCAGGAAAAGGATGTAGCCACAGGCCTTGAGCAGCAGTTGCAAGAGAGGCAGCAAAGTAAGAGGTAGCTGTGTCCTTCTCCCAGCCAGTGAGAGCAGAGGGCTGGCACATCCTCTCCCCCCGCTCTACACACACTCACTCACGTAGCTTATGTGTGTCCAGATTATATATAGCAAACGAGAACAAACCTCACAGCAAGCATATTGATTAGGCTCTTTAGGAAAGGCCTTTTCCAATATGGAAACTGCAAGCCTTACAGGCAGGAGTGACAGTTGGAGCAAAAATTATTGATCATGGGCTGTCACTGTCAGCAGGGACTATGTGGGAGGAGACTCCAGCCATTAAAGAGCCCAGACTCTTTAATGTAAGCCAGTTTTAGGCTTAAACTGGAATCCCAATGGAGCAGACTACAGGAGGCTTGCCAAAAGGAGGTACCATTACAACTGCTCACTCTGTCAGAAAAGGCAAAGACCACCTTCAAGTCACAGGTGGCATCAAATTAGGTATCAAAGCCATTGATACTGGTATCTTAAGGTCAGATTTTGCAACATGTAACAGTCAACTAATGGTAAAGTCAGATTAGTCCCTTTTTTCTAGTAGTGCTGGGTAGGATTCTTCTGCTGCAGGAGCAGTAGTGGTACAAAAGCAAGAAGCAGGGTAGAAGGAAAGCAGCTATCTTGTACATACAGAACAATCTCTTTCCTTTCCACCACTTTGTGACCACGGTAGAGGGCAGAAAGACACAGAGATGACCAGCACTCCCTGTAGAGCCCTACACCAGACTTTCTCAGTCAACATGACAACACATGCATCATCCACATTCCCTCCATATCTCTTTACCTTCCTGGACCCTAAAGCTCAACAAGTGCAGCATCTCTGTAATCATCACCTGATCTTCAGCACTTCAAAGCACAGGCCCTGCCTCAATTCAGATTGCCCTCTCCTTTCTTTTATAGGCAGGGCCATTTTGACTCCCACTCACACACCTTCAAGGTAGTCAGTGGATACCACTGGATTTCACTTGCTTTGTGTTTTGGCAGTGGATTTTTACATGCTAAATATCTTAATGAATCTTCAAGAATTCTCTCCAATTCATACTGACTCTTGCCTAGCTGTGTCTTCTTGACATTTAGGCTAAGTCCCCTTGAAGAACTGGCAAGTGTGAAGTGTCTGTACCAAGCACAGGGTGGTTCCAAGCCACAGAAGGCTTTGTACTTCTCAGGAACATTTGGAAGCTGTCTTCCACTCTGGTGAAAACACAAGCTCACAAAAGTTTCCCATGCCTTTCCACAGACAAAAACTATTTCCTGTGAATCTCCACCGTCAGAATGCTGTGAACTCTCCCTTTGTTTTAGTCATTCCCTCAAAGATTCTTTCTCCTAAAAAGGCTCAAGTAGGTGAAGTGATCTCTAACACTTCAGAAAAGTCACATCTAGAATACTGAATGCACACTCCACTGCATCATCAAGCAAAATAGTTACATCTAACTCACTGTGAAGAAATTTCCCTTCAATGAGGAATGCTGAAATCCTGACTAAAAGCAGATTTGTCAACATCCCACCACCAAATAGAGATTCTATTCTAGAATCTACTCTAGAGATCCAAGAGATTCTTCTGTTGATTCCTACCACACCAAGGACAGGAGATAGAATGGAGATACCCCAAGCTGAAATCACAATCATTTCTCTAGCCCACAAGGACCTGAGCACTTACCAGCCTGGGCTTAAACCTGAACTCTCATGAAGCAGAGACGCTCACTCAGATGCCCTGAAGAAGAGAAACAAATAGCTTAGCATCCATCACAACAGCCAGTTTGAAATTTCACACCATAAATATGTAAACAATAAGGCATGTTTATGACCAAGGACAATTGGATAGTCATCTAACTCCAGGTACCTGTCTCAATCTACATGAGACCTTCTAAAAGTAAATTAAATTAGCTTAGGATAGTTGGGCCACATCGCCCAGCAAGAGCTGGAAAGGCATCTGGCAAGGGAATCTCTTCAGCATTCAGACAACAGGGACCACACAAACTCAAAATTCATGAAACAATAGCTTCAAAGAATCTTGATTACAGGAAAGACTAAGCAAACCTGTGAAATGGGACCCACCCATCTAAATTTACCCACAATTGCAGAGGAATGCTAACTGTGAAGCCTCCTGTAAAGAAGCTTGGTAATACTAACAAATTACCTCACCTGTCTTCTTAAGTCAGCGCTTCTCACCTTCAAATGAGCTGGCATTTATAAGTCACTTGTTTGAGCCAAAACATTACATCCTTTGTACCTACAGGTGTGATTACCCACATGTTCACAGGAGAGGAAGGAAAAAGCTACTCTCTGACTTCCAGCAAGTAGTACGCCACACTCTGCTACTAACAGGCTTCTATAAAATTGTGTCCGTGCAACCAGGCATGCAGAAGTTCAGAAACAACCTTCCTTTCTGTCCACAGCTCTGAGCAGCCATCACTACAAAAAGATATTTGATCTGTGATCCAGCTGTAGAAGCACAGCTCTGCGGCCCTCACTGCCACAAGAAAGACCACAGTGAAGCTTTCCCTTCCCTGATGCATTTCTGCTGTTGCGCTTCTTTTTCCCTGATGATAACAACACATCCCGGAAGGCAGGGCAGCAGCACAGGGTGTGGAGCAGTTGTATGTACACAGGGAGTCAGACTGAAGGTGAATGGAACCAGCAGGCAACCTGGACCACGTAAACCCAAGCTTTGCCACAATAAACCAAAGAGGTGCCCAGTGCTGGCCCTGCCCCAACAAGCTGTCTGGCCCCTTTCCTTACTATGATGCTACAGTCGGGTCTCAACTAGTACAGGAAGAAACATCTTCACGACAGCAAAACTGCTCCGTGGGGCAAGACTGTAAAGCACAGGAGAAGAAAGAAAGGGAGAATGGGTACCTCCATGAAGAATCAGGCCAGCATAGTTTGAAGCTGCAACAAAGCAAAACCACCAGCCACATGCCACATGGGTTGGCAGGCAAGCAGAGGCTTCCAGGAACAACTGCACCCATGGGACCATGACATGCTTCCATTGCAGAGGTGCTCAGAAAAAACATGCCAACAGCATCCCTGTCTCCTAGCACAATTCCTAAGGCTCAAACAGTACTGTCCTGTTTCCTACCCCAGAGCCAGCAACTACGCTACCCGTCACCTCATTCCTATCTATCTGGAAAAGTTAGTGAGTTCTGAAACCTACCCCGTTGAACTGAGAATTTCCAGAGACAAATACTCTCAGTGCCTCTAGGCTATTCAAACAAGGACTTACAGATCCAAAGCGACAACGTGTCCAAACATTTCTGGCCGCTTGTCTCCTAATCAGCTTTCCCCTGGCAGCATCCAGCAGCATCTGGCCAACAGCTCCTGAAACATGAGAAAGGAAACCTGGTGTCAGTCACCTACTAGCACAATGCATGGAAATAGCCAGGCACACGCGAAGTAACCTACATCTAGGTGCTAGAGCAGGAGTCAGCAGCTAACTGCTGCACCAATAGGCTACTGTCTAATGCCAGGACCCTCCAGTAAAATGAAACATGCTCCTTTCCTTCACTGCATCCCAGAAAAGGATGGTCTTTTTACCATGTCTCTGAGCAGAATGTCTGTGCAGGTCAGTAACTGACCTCTGTTTCCCCACTTGCATCTCTATCCATCCCAGCCACACAACATAACCTGGTTTTTCAGAATTCCTTGCACTCAACAGTACAGCTAAGCTCTCCTTGCCAACAACACCTGGGCATCCTTTGCTATCACAGCAAGAGAATCCCAAGGTGGCTCAATTCACCCAACTTCTCTCTGGAGATGAACAGATATTCTCTGCAGAAGAGACAGAACCTCGTTTCTTCAAAGCAGCAATGGATATAGGTAATATTCAGAAACAGAAGGAGGCTCTAATTCTGCTCACCATGCTATGTACAAGCCTCTCTCTGAAGGAGCTTGCTGTCAAGTCCACATTCTGACTACTATGCAGAAGTTCAGCTTTAGCCTGGAGATACTGCAAGAGGCAGCTCTTCAGATATTCTAATTAGCACTGTAATACAAGAGGAAACTTAACCTCCTGGTCCCTTTTATCTGCCCTTTCCATCTCTCATCAGAATGTTCCTTAACATTTACAGTCCTCTTCCTAGCAGGCCATCATCTGCAGTGGTTCCAATTCTACTGTCTTCCAGCCACTTCTAGTTTCAGTCTCATTTCTAAGCTGACAGTTACAGCTTCACCAAATGGCTCATTGAGGACTACAAGGTTTGGGATCACACTGATCAATGTTCAGCTATTCTCTTTCAGGTAGACAGCCAAAAACACACAAAGGGTTACAAGTCTGCAGTGGAAATCTAACTAATTTATCTGTTAATGCAAAAAGCTGAGCTTTCCTCTGCAGTCTACAAAGAAAAAACATATAGAACCTCTCTCCTCCTCACAGCGAGAGGGTGCAGTGACAATGACTTAGCGTAGCTTGTAGCCGCACAGGCAGTATACAAGCTTGACTCTAGCTGTTTTTTACCACAAAGCATCCCTCAGTGTAAAATCCATCCTTCTCCACTTGCAGAGTAGCCACATCCTCTGTGTGATCCGAGAAAGGCAAAACATTTACCACACAGCAGGAAAAGACATGATCTAGCACAGAACTGCTTAGGACTACTCTGCAGGGCCCACAGAATTAAAACCACTTGGCATGTGTACAGAAATCACACCACCACCCACTCTGTTAGCATCTCTCTGTCTGCAGTAACAAGAAGGAGGTCTGTAATATCCAAAAAAGGCCCCAGAAAGAACCCTTTGGACGAAAAGGGAAAGTACTGAATGAAAAGCGACATCTGCACACACTTACTGTCTTCCTGACACCTGTAAAGTCCCTTGAGGTCTGAGGTATCTAATACTTTGCTTCGATTTTAGGATACACGCTGTATCTGCCTGCTTGCTGCAGCTGAAAAGTCTCTGCAAAGTTGCAGAGGATTTGTGAGATTTCCTTCAACATCACCTTCCCTTCTGTTGCCTTTTCTGACCCTGTAAGATGGACAGTTTCACCAGCATTCAAGCTCAGCAATGTCCCCTCCTCAACAGAAGGGGATTAAAGGTGATTACGTTGCAGTGAAAGTTTCTTACTTCAGGTGTTGTGTCCCATTTCAAGCCTTTCCCTTTTAAAGGCAGAATTTCTTTAGGCTTACTCTTTTTTTCCAAAAGATAAACTTGTATGACAGAGAAAACACATTCACAGCCGTATTTGTTTCTAATGCAACACAAGAGAAACTTTCATGGGCTATCACTCCATAAGTCCAAAGACAACACTTATATGTCAAAAAAACTGTTGCTGCTTTCCTGTGATAAGATTCTGATGTGGTACCACAGCTGAGAATTTTTACTCCTTTGGTTGAAACAACACTCCCAAAGCATATCCAATACAGGACACTGGCACATCCTGCTTTAGGAAGCAACATCTCTTCACTAGCATGGTGTGAAGCAGAAGGAAAAGACTCATTCATTTACCTTCCTGTGTTTGTGGATTGAGGCAAACCTAGCCTCCATGCATCTCAAGCCAGACTATGTGAGAAGCAGCCACAGTAAACCTGATTAAGATAACTAATTAGCAAGATGGATGATGCAGTAACAGCATCATATGTTGAGATGTCTTGTCCAAGACAGACGAACAGCACCTCAAGATTGCTGGTGCCAACTACAATGGAAAAGGACTGCAAGGTTTTTTATTAAAAGGGTGCTTTAACGTTTAATGAGAGATATTTTCATTCAGAGATGGCATCTCCATTAAAAATACATTCAGATCCATTTTGCTGCTGGCTACTTTGAGATTCTCTTGAAAATAAATGATGACAGCTCCCAGTGTAGAAACTTGCATCTTGGTTCTGCTCGTACATTAATGTTCATGATTCCAATCTGAGTAGTAGTATTTTAGTGACTCTTGGATTAAATTGAGTTTCAGGAGGATTACTGCTCATTCCTGCTTTTCCATACAAATTAACCTCAACTGCTAGGCAGAAACCTCTGTTCCCTGCATGGGAACAATTCCAAAAGCTATCAAGAAAAAGGGTAGCTGTTGAACTACAGTCCATGTAACAAGCTCTACTTAACACCTAAGATATTTCCAAAGAAAATTAAATCCATAGACTCTACAGTCTTATTCTTGTTGAATATAAATACCAGAGGTATCAGGTGTCTTTCATACTTGCTGCAACCTGTGGAAGCCCCTTACAAGTAATCAGAATTGGACTTTTCCTACAGCCCCGCTCTCCTCTTCTACAACACAAAGATCCCAGTCCCTCTAACTTAGTTGCTCTCCATATTCTTCAGCGTGCATTTTATTACCTACCTTCTTTGCTCTCTTAAGATCAGCTTAGCTTCCCTAACCCTCTCATAAAAGCTAGGATGGATGAGCACTGTTGTAGGAAACACTAACATTGCTAACATGTAACTGGAATAGAACGCAACAGCTGATTAACATCTGAACAAGAACAGGACAGGAAGCAAAGGACTCGAATTCAATCCCCAGAAGGAATGTTAATGGAGAATAAAAATACCCAGGGGAGATTTTGACCAGGAAATGAATGGCAGATTTCTAATGCATATAAAACCATAGAACCACCTTTAATGGCTACATCTAAAACTGCACAAGAACCACCTAAGCAAAAGGTCCTTTGCCAAGTTACCTTAACCACTGACAGCTACAACAGGGACTAAAGACAGTTTATCATGCAGAAATGCTGACACATCAGAAGCCTGTTTAGTTTTTTCAGTGATTCTGTTAGCCTGACCTCTTCAGTTTGTTCAGTGATCCTTTCAACTCTCATGAGGTGGTGTTAAGTTGCCAGCATCCAGAATCTCTTCATCTTTGCACCTTGGGTTTTATGTCCTTCCCCACTCCTTAGCATTTTTCATGGGAAGGCTTATTGAGCATGCTTCTCAGATATTTAAAGAGATGTATACACATGAAGATCTGGAGAACTCTCAAAAATTTGGGCCCTGCTAGAAAAACTAAATCTTTTTACTTTAACAATGTTTCTGGTAAAAAGCTGTTAGATAATGTGAGGGAAATTTGGGAACCGTAACATTAAACTTCCTCAAACACATATAAGGGAATGACTACTGTAAACATATATTTGAAGAGTAGTGAAAGAGGCATTTCTGTAGAAAACATTTCTGTAGAAAATCATCATGTTGAAATACTCTTCTGATATCTGTCAGCTCCTCGGCAGTGTAGGAGGGGAAGAAAAGCAAAAAAAAAAAGGCAAAAAGAAATCCAGACATTACCTTCACAGAGTATAAAATCAAAAAGCATTTAATTAGGACAAGCTAGGAATAGCTTCAATTCTTCAGACACTGAGAAATGGACCCTTAGCCCTTGTAAGTATTCTCCAAGTCTCACACACCCCCCTGCAATTAATACCAGCAGTCCTCATTTCCACTTTTTGTTTCAGTTGTTCTGGGAAAACTACAGTGTCCAGGTCCTGAGTGCCAAAGACTGAATGTCACCGAGACACCCCTCCAACAGAGAATATAGCAATGCTAGAGAAAGTTCCACAATTGCAACCTATGTACTTGCCTCAATATGCCCTTCCAGACATCCTCTGAGTCACAGAGATGCACAGATGGCTAACACACTAAGCAGCATCTACACAGCCAGACAATAGAGCACAGCGCAACATTTGCATTATTTACAGAGGACAGATGGACATGTTATTGCAGTGACACAGCCCACAGAGCATCTGCAATGCTGAGAAGGCATTAAATCCAACATTGATGCTTGCAGGTGCTGGCCAAAGTGAATTTCAAGAACTGAACTGGCAATTTACTGCAGCCACTTTTATTCTGAAATGTTATCACTACAGTCATGCTTGTGGAGTAATTCATGTGCCAGTTTCGCTCTCACACAGTTTTCATCCGCAAGCAGAAAACACAAGATGTATTTGCTACAGTTGTCTTTTTCACTAAGAAAGGGAACTGGCATCTGCAGTACTTAAAGAGTACTTCTTTGGCTATGAATATTGTATGTGTGGAAACCATGGGTATTGATGCACGTATTGGGGAGAGACAGTGACAGGGAAACAGCATCAGAAATGGGTGAAATTTCTCTCAAGCTCTGCCCAGCTGTAGAAAAGCTCAGTTCAAAACTGCTCATCATCCCCGTCTTTTGAAATATTAAACATTTGTGAAGGTTCTGAGATGCTGCTTTTGCTGTATACTCAGCATGCAAACCAGGTCTGCAGGAACTTTCATGGGCAAGCTAAAGAGGAACCCTATGAAAACATTTTGGAGCATCACACCTGTATTGGATAAAAATACCCTGACTTATAAGGAAGAGTAATCTACTTTTATTGAAAACTACGTCTACAAAAGACCAAGTCGTACAAAGGCTTGCAATGATCAAATTGCCCATCCTCCACCACGTGCACCACAACAGGCTCTTTCATTTCATGATCACGTGGCTGCAGCCAAACACAACATACTGTTCAGTTGGTAATAAAAAGGATCAGCTACTCCCCAAGGTCTTGTCTACATATACATGGTACTAAATTAAATTGACTTAGAAAATAATGTAAAACCGATTAAGCCTCCTGGGTAAATGTTCTTAATTCAGTTTAAGAGCACTTTGCATTGAATCAACCAAAGTTAAATAGATAGATACAAGACACAAACTAAATTAAGGATGCCTATAAAGAATGCAGCACTAATATAATCACAACTGTTGCTAATCTGATTATTTTAAATCCCTACAATGGCAAAATCCTTACCAATATAGAGGCTAACCTTTTTCTGCTTCCAAAGGTCTTGCTGAGCTTTGTGTTTGATTTACTTACAAAAACCACAGAGTAGTGCATCTCTCTTCAAATCAATATAAACTAACCACACTACACACAAGGTGTAGTAAAGGTATTAAAGGTACAGACATTCATGTCTTGAAAGTTTCACTACTATGCCAACTAATGTTCCTAATAATGCTCAGACCAGCATGGCATAACATTTTCTCTACTCTCTCCTAGCAAGAGGAAAAGGGTGGTCACAAATACCTGCACTACTCCCTGCTTTCTATACACCCACTCAGCTTTTGCTTGCTGATGTCCAACGTATCTGAAGCAGTTCAGACATCAGGAAGGCAATGTTCCCCACTCTCATTCCTAAGGGCATGGCTCACCAGCAGCTTATCTGAGCTAACTGGAGTGTAGAGTTAGAGCACGTTATCTACCTGGCCCCAGGCATGGTCTTAGTACTGCCCCTCTACCACAAAAATATTAAGTTCTCTTTGTAACTGTGGGGTAAGTACATACACAAAACAAGTATAAGTCAAAAACCTAATGTGCTATAAATCCACACTCTAAATCAACTGTCATCTCCTCAATTCTCATGATATTTCCCCCCTAAAACATAATAGTAAAAATTAAATTCCAGCAATTTCAAAATATTTTTTCCCCATTCCCTAATCAGAACTGTTCCTCCTGATTACCAAGACCATCACCTTCTCACCTCCATCATCTTCTACTGCTGTCCCTGAGCTACTATTACACTGGAGAGAAAGCTAGTTCTGTGTAAGAAGTTTTCCATGTTCAGTACAGAAAGACAATAGTAAGAATACTTTCAAGAGTCCCTTGCAGAGAACTAAAATCCCTCACAGACCTTCAGAATCTAAATTGCACCACATCTCTGAACAATGTGGTGAGCTGTCACGCACTTCTACTGAATACCAAGAGCAGATGCTAAATCATCCAGAGTTGTAAGTTCATTTATTGTTTGCTTTTTTTTTTTGGAAAGAGCTATTTTGAAGCCCTGGTCATATGGCAACGTGGACTGTAGGTACACAAAGAGTTCAGTTGCTAAGGGAACCGCATTTCCACATTTTCTATTTTACAAGATTTAAATTTCAGTTGTAAAAGGGCTGCAGGCAAATTTTCGCAATGAACTGCTCAAGTCTCAGATTCACACTGTTAGGTTCTAGCAATCATGGGGTTATGTGGCCCTACACCAACTCTAAGAGTCACGCTCACTATCTGCACATGCAAAGAGCAAGGCAGGACTATTTCCATTCCCTAAGTAAAGAAAAAACAGCTCTGTGCATTACTTTTGATTGAAACTCCATCTAAAAGAAAAATATCCTCAGTTGTTATAAGAAATGAATTGTAGGAAAATTGTGCAGGACACAGCCCTAGGGGTGATGTGGTACAGAAAGAAGGAAAATGTGGATGAACTAAACAACTAACATCAACTGAGTTGAAAAGCCTGCAATTCTTTGAAAGTACAAATAAAGCAACAACTCTCATCCAGTATAGAACAATATTTGTACTATACTCAATTCTCTCTGCTGCTCGGGTTTTATCTCAGAACGAATCATTTTGGTTTAATTAGCTTTCCCCTAGCAGATGGTCAGATGTGAGAGGCAGAGAATGGTACAGACTTAACTGTTGGGTGATTGTGAAGCTGCATCTGTATCTGAACAGTTCAACATGTCCAGGGGTCCAGCTGTAGTTTGCACGACAAAGTCCATCTCTGCCAAATGTCAGCTTCCTTTTTCTCACATTATATATCAGTCAGAGGCACTACCCACAGGCAGACAAACTAACATGCAGTCTCATCACCATCCCCTTTTCTTAGGCAAAACTCTCAAACCTTAATCAACTGAAAGTCCCTCTTTCTTTGGTGACAGAAGCACATTCAGAAGCATTGCCATGGAAACCTAAGCCATCCTCTGTGCTATTCGTCAGAGAAGATATTCTAGCACAGAAATATTTTATGATTTCTACAGTACTGAATACAGACAGAAGACAATATAACGAAGTAAAATTACAGACTCTGTCATTGTGCAGATGTAGCAGAGGGTCATTCTTCAACCAAGCCACCTGATCTTCATTCCACCTACAATGAGCAATAGCTCATTATTAGCTGTCAAGGAAAGGCAGTACAGCACTGAGAGAAAAAGAATAAACCTAGAGGAATAAATCTATCCAGACATACGGGGAAAAAAAGGAGAAACGCTTTCACAGCCTTTTCCCAAAGGTGATGATATCCTGCTACTTGCCCTTTCCAGAGGTTTGATGCTGCTACTGAGTCCTTTGCAAAGCAGAACTGCTACTCACCAAAGATGCCTCTCACTTAACCCAAGTCACAGCTGTTGCCTACTCTGGAGATCACATCAGGCATTCCCCATAAACTTCCACTCAACCTCTCCACCCAGATGTTAGAGCACCCACACCTATGCACTGGCAGTAGTCATCTCAACAGGCCACAAAGGCAGAAAAAGGAAAGGAGATTGCTTTTAAGAAGATGCGTTGCGCCCACCAGATTCAGAGCCTGAGCCAAGGGCAGGAACAAGCACAAAAACTTGTCTCAGCTCTGGAAACAATGGAGCAGCAAGGCTCCTAAAGCAGAATGTAACCCTGGAGCATCTTCTCATCTTTTGTGGCACGGCCCTATAGTTATTCTGCCTCGGTTTGCCTCAATTGCTGGCTTTTTGGTCAGGGCTTTTAAAGCTGGAGTTTTTTTTAAATTCTTCTCTCATTCTTCAGCACCATTGAACTGCTGACAGATTTTATTCTGAGAGTTCAGTCACAGAAATACAATGTGGCTCAATCCAGCTTAGGAAAAACAAACAGATCCACCCACCCTCTTTCCCTGGTGACCTGTATAAAGCATGGGGCTCCTCTCTCCCTATTCAACTTGAGCTCCAGTCAGTCCTGTTAACAGCAGGATCCTAACTAAGGAAGAGAAAATCTCACATCCCTGCCCTACAGACTGTACATGAGGAGGACATCCAGCATTCACAGGATGCATTGCTTGTTATTATGTATATGCTGTATTCCCTCTCCTCAGTTCACCTTCCTCCTTTGGGGGTAATAACCACAGATGCCCCATCAGAGAGCAAGAAAGGCTGCCTCAGCTCTTCTCTCAGACACAGTTCCTCTTCAGGGTAGAATCAGAGCTCTCATTCACTATCTCCTTCCACTTTTGTCATCATTGCCACTAAACAGTGAGCATAAATTGCCCCAAGGAGCAATTGGAGTGAAGGCCCAGAACTTCAATTTTACCACAGGGTAAGCTTGTCCAGACCAGCACTACATTCCCTGCCCCAGCACTGCTCTTGTAAAACTGAAATGCTTAGTCTTTACTGCATTTGGTTACCCCCTGTAATAGCGTAAAACCATTAATTATTCTGAGGTTAAGAAGAAATATCTCCCTTTCAGCAGTGAAGGCTAGCTCTTTACTCCACAGGGCTCCTCCCTATAGACTCTCATGTAAGCAAGCTCTAAACAGCTCTTCAAAGAGCAAGCTGGGAAGGAGACAATAGAGCTGCAAGTGAAGACACCTGTCCTTAAAGAGTCTCTAATTGAGAGCAGAGGATAATTTGCCTCAGATATCCTAACGAACTAAGTTATCACGTTCCAGGTACTATTTTTTTTTTGTGTCAAGTGTCAGACTAATCCAGCCAAAGAGCTAGTAGCTCACTGCTCATCTAAGGGCAAAGACAGAGGACAAATGCCAGTGTATTGCCAGGCAGATATTACAAAGACAAGATGCTTGTCCAGTGCCAACAGCAAGCTCATGACTTCTGCTCAGTGCAGCTGCATGAGCTCTGCTTTAGAGTCTGTGACTCTGGACTAAGGAATGTCTCAACTGGAGAAACACATCTGCTACTGGTTCAAGGTGCTCCAGAATCAAACCCATTCCCAATTTCACTGTCCAGCTATAGCCTTGCTTCCTGCTCTCTGTCCCACCAGGGGGAGACCTAGCTACTTAGTGAGGGTAGCCAGCAGAGCACATCGCGCAAGCAGAGATGTTTGAACTGGACACCAAAGCACAGACACATAGATTCCTACACAGTCCTGAAGGTCAGCAGGGAAGCTAAACCAAGGAATTAGTCACTTCGTCTCCACAGCATATTAAAATTCACTGACAGCAAAGGAAAAGACCACGAATCAACCCTTCTTCCTTGGACAATATCACATCTGTTTCATTCTGACTCCATGAAGTTTCAAGTGAAAACAGCAGTATTAAATCCCAAACAAGACCTCAGTTTTTGCAGCCGTAGCCTGTATTGCATGACAAAGCTGAAACACCCAATGATTATACACACTTAAATGTTCTATCTATAACATTCCACATACCTCATTTTAAGACTTGTATTTTGCTACACCTCATGCTGCCACAGGGCATATAGTTTACATTGGCACCACAGATCAGAGAAAGGAAAATGAAGAATCAGGCACACTTTCTCATCAGCATTCAAGCCCTAAAAGTCAGGTAGAGCCAATGACAACTACTTTGAAATAAAATGCACAGCTTACATACAGGAAAGACAGCAGAGCCAAACGAGAATAATTTCTAACCTTTCCACACTCCAACAAGTAACATTCCCTTAATCACCTATCACTGAGAACTTGCTTTGAAAAGTGATCATCCTTCTCAAGAGAGGGTGGCATGGACCAGTATAGTATCAGTAGCTCTGCAGCAACTGGCCCAGAGGCTCTGGAAACAGCTAAAAAGCATAAATGGTGCTATAGAGTCAAAGTGGTTCTGAGAGCAAATCCTTTAATACCTGCTACTACCCAAGGATGGCAGTAGGGAGGTCTTCTACAGAAGATTAGCAAGAAAACTACAGGCCACAGAATTCTAGGCAACTAGAAATTGCCAGAGGGGGAAACTGCAAGTCCCAAAAATTAAAGCAAACTGGGTAATAAAGTGAACAGCCAAGATCTTACCCTGATCACAGAGGATACTCTGCTGTTCTTTCCAAAAGCCTTGCCCACAGGCTGCCCACACTGCCAAAAGGGACCACATTTCCCCATGTCAGGCAAATTAAAGACTTACATAGGACAACAAGGAAGGTTTGCATGATAGGGGTATAAAAAAACTAGTGACTGTTACTCCAAGATATCAAAGTCAAGGATCACACAATAATGCACCTAAATCCTGCTCTGCCATCCCACACCAAGCTTGAGGTACCAGACAGAAAAATGAAGCTTTTCCAGAAGCTGGAATATGCAGCACATATGTGTATGCACAAATGTTACCCACCAACTTGGGGCACCAGGCCTTCCAGGCTAAATCTCAGGCACACACATCTCACACACAATTTGTACTGAGCAGAGTTTGACTGCAAGAGTCACTCAATTACCCGCTGATTGCCAAGAGCAGAAGGCTGCAAGGGGGACGAGCCAACCTTAATTGGCCTTATCAGCGCAAATTAAACCCTACAACACACCCAAGCAAACAACCAGTTTCTTTGGAGGAGCAGGCATGAGTTATTTTGCTGCAGCTATAAAGGAAACATCGCTGCTAGGACATGCCCCTGGAGTGACTGTGCCGCTCAGCTCTTCTGCTGCATTCCTGGGGTTGTTTAGCACGGACTCAGCTCCAGCCACAAGCAAGAAGTCTGAACCCTGAATGCCATCTGCAAACACGGCCAGACTCCACCTCCTTGCATGCCTGCAGGCCACCAGGTGTGGCCAGGAATGGCACAAGCTACAAGCTAAACACACCTTTGATGTGGAGCTGAAAGCACGTAGCCCGGGGGCATGAACAGCACGCCGCCCGCCGCCGTGCTGACTCCCAGTGCAGGAATGTGGCTGCAACCACAGGCCAAGGAAGGCAAACACATCGCATTCCTCAACAGGCAGGGAAGGAAAACAAGCAGCAAGCCCACACACCCGCCATGCTGACACCCGCCAAGTTCCCCACGCATGCCAGCCGTGCCACTGCCAGGGCCCCAACAACAGCTTCAGCCTCAAACTCATCTGTGGAACAGTCTTTGAGATGTCAATGCAACTCCTTGATCCATGGGGCAAGAGAAATGGAGTAACTGAAGAGAGTCATAAACTGGGCACACAAGCCACAGGGAGAAGAGTTGCTACCACAGCCAGGAAGTAACCACATTCAAAGAGAAGAACAAAGAGATCTGTACAGTAACCTGAGATGGAAAAGGGCAAATACCCCTGAGCCTTGCTAAGGGAGCAGACATGAATAGGAAGATGACTTTGGGCATCAAGGTTGCTTAGAAGAACCCAAGTCTTTTTCCACTCTTCAGGGATCTGCTCAACCTTAAGGTTCTGTAAGGTGCAATTACTTCCTCGTGACCCAGAAATTCTTTTGTAAACACCGTCTCCACTGCCCACATAAACATATCTGATCTTCACAGGACATTTCTCTCCCCCATGGCAATGTCACCTGGTCACTTAGCTCATCAAAAGAAGAGACACTCAATGTATAAAAACTCAAGACATCATATAACATCTTGTCTCAGGGCCCCACTATTTTAGAGTCATAGATAGACTCTATGTTCTGGCCATGAAAAACACTACTTCAGACAGAACTGCTGCAAATCCCAAAGCTTATTCTAATGGGTAAAAGATGACAACTCAGCAGGAGGTGAAGCTGTTGGCAGCACTTACACGTCCTATAACCTGACTACCAAGTGCTAAGGGATAACTTTGAGACTTTAGCCATTGTTCTCTTAGTGTTAATCAAGACAGCCAAAGCTGTCATGAGCACTGCAGCAAGAATAGACCTCCCTTAAATCTACAGCAATATTTCAAAGGCTGCCAAAAAGAGTTTCTATCTGCTGAACTTCGGCAAAGCACAAGGATGTCAAAAAGGGGCAAGATTTCATAAGGCAAAAATGACAGAAACTACAGTTTTGATAGTTTCTATCAAATGACAGAAGCATATCAGTGAATAAGGCAGAATATACATTTCCTCCTAATTTCCTTGAAGCAAAGAGCACACTCACAGAGCCCTGTGCTGTCACTCCACCGAACAGCATCACGGAATTCAACACCAATGAAGGGTGAACCTGGAAGGGGGAAGGCCAATATAGCCACAGGCTCCAGAAACATGCCGATGCAAGCTGCCAGAGCTAAAATGGTTCATAAGGCTGTGGTCCAACTGCTCCACATCATGCATGTGCATAGTGGGAGGTGTCCCTGCTCATGATAGGAGGGTTGGAACTAGATGATCTTTAACGTCCCTTACAAACCATTCTGTGATTACAATGCCCTCACAGAGGGGAACAGTCTGGTATCAGGTAGCAAGAATAGACCAGATGAAGTCCAGTAGACTTTCCCATGTCCATTAAAATTGAAGGCATCTTCTAACCCAGTAACGTGGCCTGCTGGAGTAGCTCCAGTGTTTGCAAGAAAGCAGCATGAAAAGCCAGGTTTCCCAATAGATTAGTATTAAAAGATATAAATAAAAAAGATATAAATAGAAGCCTGGCAGGATTCACAAAAGCACCCAAACAGATTAGGTGTCTAAATCACCACATGCAGGAGAAAGGGCTTCTCACTTCTAACCGCTCCATACCTCTCCAACCCAAGCCACCACAGGAAAACCCATTTCAGAGAGGACTGAAGCCCCTGATGCTCTGCGGGTTGCCTAAGACTATCACTATGCAATCCATTTTGATGGTGATGGCACTCAAATGCCCACAAGTCTCAACAGTGCAACCTGCAATGGCTACAGCTCTTGCAGAATGAAAGTCTGCCTGTTTCCCAGAATAAGAGCTGCCTCTTCAACCTCTTCTCTTCCCCTCCCCCACTAAATAATTATTTTTCATAGACTTAACGCTGTTTCAACGTACAACCCTCATCCTGCCACTGGTGGGCGGGTGAGTGGGGGAAAGGGGCCCTTTATAATTGTAGTGTTGCAATCTGCCAGCCCGGCCAGGCGGCCTGTTCCCGCCTGCACTGTATTAAATACCTTATAACTGATTACACCCCCATGGGGCATGATTAGCAGTCTTCAGAGAACAAAGTCTACTTTCATAAGAATAAGAACAGACACGTACTGCTAACCTACTACACAGCTGGGCAGGTGAGGAAACAGGGAAAAAATGGGGGGAGTTAACTGTAACTGCTAACTATTCCTTCTTCCACTCCCTTACCCCAGTGTCTCTATTGAGATTTCCACTGCCGCAAATTGTTCCCTTCAGACATATATATCCTAGAAGAATCAGGTAATGCAAACTCAGAAACAAACTGCTGCATGTGGAAATTGGGCAAAGTCCTAACCTGGAGAGCTAAGGCCTTGCGGCAAGCAAATAGAGCTTTACTCTGGGTGACAGCAATTCCTTCACACCAGTTCCTAGGAAAAGGGAAGGGTGAATTCCAACAAAAACAAGGAGAAGGAGGGAAAGCTTGAAATATGATCACATACCCACGCCCCTCTAACCTCTGAATGTATCTGGAAAATCTATGTCAGAGCAAAGCACTTAATTCATTCTAAAGTTTAAAAAGCTATCCAGAATCAGGAGATTCTTTTTTTCTCCAGTGGGAGAGAGGAGACAACAAATAGTAGGAAAGTCCTCGATTGGTAACAATGGATCCCCAAACATATACAGTCCATCCTAATGGAAACTTAGCCAATCTGACATTAAATTACCTAACCTGCTCATAAATTATTACCAGGTACCTTCCAAATCTCAAATGCCCACACAAACAGCCACTAACATTATTTGGTGCTCTCTAGCCTCCATCTCAGCAAAGTACAAAGAATCAAACAGATTGTACAACCTTTCACCAAAAGGAATTAAAAAAATGGAGGCAACTACTAGGCTCAAACAAGCCTAGGATAAGCCCTTCTCCTTACTCTCCCCAAGCCTATGAAAAAGCAAAGCAGAGTGGGAAGCACCTGGAAAATGGTCTTGTTTCAGACAGAAGTGTCTGCACCAGCTTTAACAAAAGAATTAAGAAACCTGAATGAACTGTGTCATTTTGGAAACAAGTCACCTGCTTCACTCAGAGCCCACCAGCTTTGTCCATGCATGGATCATTGTAGAGTCTGGAAGCACTTGTGTTCAGTTGACACTTCTGGAAGGTGGCATCTTGCTGACACATTCCACTCAGATTCTTACCCAACCCACCCAAGAAAGGATTTGTTGATGGAGACATCAATCTAGCTAAAAATGTTCTACTTATATCTGCTTTACTCACCAGCTAATCCTTCAGCCAGCATATAGCAGATATCTGAACTGTACAGTCTATTCTCATTTGTACAGCAAAATCTGCATATTCTCTTTATTACAGAAATTCCTGAAAGGACCAACTGACTTTAGGCTTGGTGCACTTAGCACTGATGTAAAAGCAGCAATACATTTAGAATTACCAAACACATCATGCTTGGTTTGAACAAATGGGAGGTTTCACCATAAACACAAGTTGTCACTAGAAGCTCCTGGGGGTAACTTAAATTACTGCAGCCAGAATAAAAATAGTTTTGCTCTGCAAGTTGAAGTTGTAAAGCTGTAAGAAATCCAAGCAACACTTGGATGTGTAAAACTTTCTATAAAAGCTGAAAATTAGTTGTGAAGCCCCAGATGGCCTTGTATACAATTTGGTTCTGCTACCACAGGTTAGCAAAAGAGAAACCACTCTTCACACTATAGAAGAGCCCAAACCTCAATCATCCTTCAGTTACAAGGAGACGGAAGTAATCTGCTTACATTTTGCATGCATGTGCATGTATGTAAAACATACAGAAATAATATCATGTGAATAAAAATTTGAAAAAGCCACACAACTAATAATGAGTTGTTCAATCCCCCGCCATGCTGGGCAGCTATCAAGCAGGAACCTGAGCTCAAACTGAAACACTGCTCTCCCCTGGCTGCTGTACCTTCACAGCTACCCTGTGCACCCATTCCCAGAGTAAACTGCCTCCACTGCAGAGAAGCATTCCTGCAATTCTGATGCTGGTATTCACCACCAAGGCAAGAGACGCTAATTTAGCCCCACACGGGGCTTCTGCAAACTGCTAATCCTCAGTACACAGCTGTTTTTCAAATGTACGGGCATGAGCAAATGGTAAACGATTTATGGCGCGTGGCAAGAAGACTCCTGGCTCCCTGTGTAGGCGGGGTTTTGGGACAAGATCATGCTTGGACTAATGTTTATATTGCAAGTTGTCAGTCAGGTAGTAAATCATCTCTGGAGCTGCATAGTAATACAGCTCTCCCCAACCAGACAGAGCCTTAATGGCACCGAATCCTGTAACAGCCATTTCAGATACACCTAGTGACCTATTCAAAAAGGCATTATTAATCAAGGAAAAAAGGGATATGCTTATAAGTAGACTCTACAGAAATTCTGCAACCCAGAAAGATTGATTTGCTTTCAGGAATCGATCCAAACAGATACAAGAAGCTTCCCAAAAATGACACTTCATTCCAGTCCTAGAAGAAACTGGATAGAGTGCCTACACAGACATCTACTAACAGAGTGCATCACAAGCCAAGTGCAGTTACCTGAGAAAATCCATTTGAGCCAAGTTTTTATTTCCTAGTATCTACATAAACATAGTGCAAACAACACTTAAAAATTCAACTCTTAACAATTAAAGAAAGGTATTTTTCATACTTCAACACACAAGATGCTTTCTGGTCAGAAAAATTAAACTACCTAATAGTAGGATGTGAACCTGAAGTCCATTCTCAAGAAAGGTTACTTAAAATAACATTGATTTAAAGCAAATAGCTGTAATTTTCCATTATTTTCTTTCCCCTCTCTTGAAAGATTTAGGAGACAATGAAGCAGGTGTCTTTGGGACTTTTACAGAGCTTGTGCAGCAAGATAAACTCAGGTTTAAATGTAGTTACTCTGAGTGGCACATGCTAAAATAACGGTCAAAAGCCTCACTGGCGCAATGATTATCTAATTATTATCTTGGGAAAATAATGTATTCTTTTGAAACAAATCCTATAAAGTAAAATTTGCCTAAGGCTTGATTTCAGAACCATTCATGCATGAGCATTACACTAATGCAGCTGGACAACTGAGATTTTAAACATTAGATAAGAAAATACAGTTATGACTCCTACAACATGGCCAAAGCCAGCTTTATCACAGAGCCAAAACACAAATACAGAACTCAACCAAAGACACAGTAGTCACTGTTGAATTTGTCGACCCCTAGAAACCAGAAATTTAAACCAGTTCTCTCTTGCCACTAGCAGTAGGCCAGCCTAACACTTGCAGAAACCCTTACTTCCCAGTCCCAACCCATTTGGCTTTCTCAGCATCATGAAACTTCTGTGAAAGTCAGTAGTAATCTTTTGCACGCATTGCAGCTGCCACAAAAGTTGTGCCCTGAGGCTCATGTTGTTCCCAGAACAGCCCATAGGGAGGGTACCCATACAGTGACCTCAAGGTTTGCATGACCTGCTCCTAGCCCTGAAAATCTCTCCACATACTCTTTCCTTCAGGAGTTCCCCTTGCATTTAGACAGATGCTACAAAGACCTTTTTTCACCTATCCCCATTTTGCAGCCACTTACCTTTACTGGCCTATCCCCGAAACCAAATTTATGCCTAGTAGACCACCAGTGATGATTCTCTTGATCCTCAACACAAGCTGGACACAGGCTGTGCCTTCCCAGACACAAGTACACTGAAGGTCATGATACCACTTACTGGATCTCACTCAAACAGCTCTAAAGCCCTCCCTTTCAGCCAGACAGCTTCCAGACCAAAGTCCACCTACAAGACTGCAATGTGGAAAGGTCAAACTCCACAGTTTTTTTCCCCTCTCATAAGCAAAGTGTTTTGTCTGACTGCTCAGCATGGAGAAATAACAGTTACATGTCTTCAAGTTTGTGAGTAAGATTGTCCTCATCTATGGGCTACACTATATTTCTGAGGACACTGCTCTCCACCAGCTTAAAATCCTCAACTACCAGGCCTAATTAGAGCAACTGTAGTGCTTAGTGGTCTTGTTTTTCAGTTGTTGGTGGTTGTTTTTCATAATGTAGTTTATCTACCACCCAAAAAAAAGGCCACCGGGCAACCTAACATAGGAAGCAAGTGTGATTCAATATCTTGCCTCTAACACAGGCCAATAGATGGTGGCTTAGAAGATGATGAAAGGAGCAACATTGGACAGCTATGGAACTAACTGCCCTTTCTTCAAACCTTTACCTGTTAGTGATTGGGTTACATCTGAAAAATACACCTTCTAAACCAACTTCTTTAGCTAAAGCAAGTCTGAACACTTCCACTCATAGGTGCGTGATCTTTTCTGAATCCCGCTCAGCTCTTAGCCTCAACATTATTATGTGGTAGTGAATTTCCACAGATTAAACATCATGTGAAAATACTTTAAAATCATTATTCGGTTTGATGCCTATCAGTTTCACTGAATTGCGTTCACCTCAACTGAAGAATACATTCCAGCTCGTTTACCTCTGCACAGCAGTCTTCCTCAGACTTGGCACCCTACGCTGTTGAAAAGCAGAGGAAAACTGAGCCCACCCAAGTGATGCTCATCCTGAGTTCCAACCATTGCAATGCTATTCTCACACTCCTACACAGCCTAACACGCCATTTCCTTCCTAAGCACAGCTCCCAGAAAGACACTCCAGAGAGGGTGGCTCATGTCATTCCAAACATGAGACACCCTGCAGGCTATGGCTCTTGGCCCTCTCTGTCTCAGCATATTAGCAGTAAGACCATATATGAACATCCTGACAACGAACAGAACATTTTCCAAGTCTGGAATAAACAACAGGCCAAAAAAGAAAAAAATCAGCCAGATTATGAGAAGAAAGGGGGAGCCTTAGAGTGCCCACTTGCCTTAAGCAAAGCAGGGCCTGACTCACACTCTGTAGCATTTTCATCAAGGTACAGAATATGAGGGAAAGTGGATCACACCAGGTGTGTTTCATTTTGGAGTCATGGCTAGGAATATCTTTTCCATTTCTCCTCCACCAAGCTTTACTAAAGCATTTAACACCACTACAATGTCCACACATCTTACAGCCACTTCCTCAGATCTCAAATAAGATGGTTGTTAATTTATGGCAGCAAAGGATGAAAAGGCAAAGACAAGCAAGTGAAACTGTAATGTTCCGAACACATTCATAAAATAAACCTGTGTCAGAAATGAGGTTCAGAATTCTGACCACAGGGTCATCCTTCCCCTCCAACCAGCTGCAAAAGCATTTAAATTTTAAAAAGTAAAATTTTCCCTACTACAGTTACAGGCCCCTTAATCTAGATCTAAGGAAAAGCCTTGAGTTAGGGAACTGGCAGGGAAATGGGATGCACAATTTTATGCCCTAAGGCATTAGCACTGTTTGCACAGATTAGGTGCACAGTTCCTTTGGAGTCTTGTGTAAAATTAATTTCAGAGAGGATCATATTTACCCAGTTACTAGTGACCTGAAATACACACAGCTAGCGTAAATTCCCCAAGCATCTTCTCTCTCTATAGCTCAAGGTGTCATATACAAAAAGGAAGTATCTTCCCAACGAAAGCCTTTAAGCAAAAAGATGAAGATACCCAGCTTAAATTTACTTGCAAAGCATCAGTCAAGTTGAACAGAAAATGTATTCTATTATGACAATTTCAGTTCTTGAAAACCCTAGACTGCAAGAAAGAGTAGAAATGAATCAAAAAGATGTTAAATCAGATTCTCACTTCTTTATGGAGGAATCCTGCCCCCAAGTTCTATCACACACAGACTCATTTACACGTTATATTTCCCTCGCAGCATGAAAGGTAGAAGGTTATTAGCCACTACTACATTACTTTTGTCACAGTGTACTATAAAAGTTAAGCCTTTGCAACAAGGGCACAACCTGGTTAATTTGTTATGTTCTAATCTCCAGATTGATTTCTCAGGACTACACTGCAGATGTAATAATGCATGGAAATCTCCCAGAATCAGCTCTTCAGTGGATCCTCCATAAAACACAGCAAGTATTTGAACAGGTTAGGAAACTCACCTTTGGAAAAATCATCAGCCTCAAGGACTCACAAGCATGAAGTTCACTTCAAAAAACTACCAAAAAAATACAGGCACGTTCTGATGAAACTTGTTTATTTTGCTATTGCTCAAACGGCTTGGCTTTCTTCACTTTCCCAAAAGCACTTTTTGTATGCCACATCGGCTGCCACAAATTCTTTCTCCAAGCCAGCCCCAGTACTGTTCAAACAACCACAATAACCAAAAATCCCTCATTCTCCCATCCGTCTTTATTTATCCTGCTATGGAACAAAAAGGGAGAAGACCTTCAAGGGACCATTACCTCTTTCAAAGCTGTAGTCTATTTCCCCTGCAAACTGTACCACATGCTCGTAATTCAAGTGGATGGTAGAGATAAGAATTCAGGGTTTAAAAGCTGCAAAGCAAGTAACTTTGCAACAGCTAAAGAACTACTTGACACAGATTGGAAAAGGATACAAGGTCATCCTTGGTTCAGAAAGCTGAATTGACGAGGCAACAGGTCTTGTCAAGAAACTCATCCCTCCTGACCCAATGCCTTGTTAATATTAAAGAAGAAGATAACCACGGGCTGTACTTTGAAACACTGCTGGCCCTGCTGAAATGTATTCCCATTATTTCAAGATCACTGGGTGCCTGTGAAGGAATAAAAAGCCAAAAACTCCCAATACCAGAGCTAAGACTTACTGGTTTAAACACTGATTTAATACCCAGAAGCTGAAACACACTGTATGCAAAGCTGTTGGGACGTATATGTTTTCTTCAGTGATTCACTAAGGGGTGCAGAAAAGAGAACACTTGTGCCTAAAGCGGTTTGAGAATTGAAGGTATGAAAAACTCAAAGGACCCAGTTGTTAGATACCAAAAAACCTAAACCAGATCTCAACAGTGAAGTCAGCAGAAGACAGAAAGGCCAACAGTACACCTGCATCTCCCTTAAGGGTATGAGATAAAATACAGGTGAAAAAAACAACATGGTGGAAAAAAAAACCAACAGAAGATCACTAGAACTACCTGACTTTGGCATCAGTTACTGCAGGAGCAGGGATCATCAGAAAGAATTTCTCTGGGATAATGACCTCTTGTGATTCCTAAGCACAGCTATTTCAGCATTGATAGAATATGCTTTAGACTGGTTCCCTAGACGGTGCGTAAAGACCACTGGCTTAAATCTTTAATTGAACTTTTCTTTCCAAAGGCTTACTGAATTCTTCAGGGTCACTCCAATTACACTGACACCCCATGCCTCTCAATTCAGGCACTGCAGGCCTACTATGATGCAAAGAACATCACACAAAGAGGGACAGTTTTTCAGCTATGTCATACACACATTAACAAAAAATTCAAGTAGTGGGACCAAAAAAGGTTTGACTCAGCATCATCTCATTCCTGCCTTTCTTACCTGCCGTCTGATGCTTCAACAAGGATACATTGCTTCCTTTCACACAATTCCTTTATCCCAGTTCCTTCTCCGAATCTGTAAAACAGAGATATAAACCTGTGAAAAGCTTCCTCTGGCACAGAACTACCTATATTTGATGGACGATTCTTTTCAGGACAACCTCTACCTGGCATCTCTCAGATCTAGGTCATTCTCAGCCTTGCCAGACTCGTATATCATCTGCACACCCTGATGCCTACCAATGCAATCTGAAAACCCATTTATTAGAACTCAGCCCTTTACTCTGTTTCACGCTGTGTGCCCAAGCCCAGAGCCCGATGCACTTCAATATTTACTGTTTGCCTCTTTTTCTTTAATGTCTTTCCATGTTCCCAGGAACTCCTCACTAATTCCACAGTAGGAAGCATCCCTTATAGCACAGAGGGTGTCCAGGCTGGGAGAATTCCCCATTCCCCGCTAGCAAGTTTGGCATCAGGGGAGTGCTGTGCCCTCCCTTCAATCTGTCAGTCATTCTCTCCTTCAACATACACAAACACTGGCCCAGACTTGTTCCACTTTCCAGCTCCTTCTCCAGTAACACTCCCTACAGAGACAGTGCT
The DNA here is from genome assembly GCA_013400935.1 of Turnix velox. NCBI lineage: Eukaryota > Metazoa > Chordata > Aves > Charadriiformes > Turnicidae > Turnix > Turnix velox. The sequence goes on along the minus strand of VZTY01014767.1, from coordinate 682,948 downwards.
TTCTCATCCCCCACGCTACCTACTTCTCCATCACCCAGACAAGGCTACACCACCCTGCCTGCACACGCTTAGCCTGCTGCCTCCGTGCCCGCTCTGCCCCACACCATAGGTGTCCCCGGCTGGGAGGGAGAGCTCCCAAACACCCTGACGGCCGAGGCTGTGGCATAACCACTCTACCCCATGGGAACGGCCCCTTCTCCGGGGCCCAATCTGCGGCCCTACCACCGTTCCGCACCCGGCCCCCGCCAGCCGCCCGCCCGACTCCTGTAGCCCACGGTGCGACCAGTCAGGACCCGCTGTCCTCCGGGGCCTCCGATACCTCCTCCCTGCCCCGGGCCACACACGGGGACAGGGAGAACTCCTTCTCGCAGGACGCCGGCCCGAGGCCAGTCCGGGAAGGTCGGCGAGGCCCAGGGGCGCTGGGGGCCCCACCCAGGCCCGGGCTCTGTCCCCGGCCGGTCGCGTTCCCCGCCCCCGGGACCCCAGCCCGGCTCTGACCCGGTCGGGCTCGGCTCCGCCCAAGGGTCCCAATGACTTTGCGGCCGGTTCTGCCCCGGTTCGGCCCCGCCTCGGGCCCGCCCCAAACTTTGCCCTCGCTCAGCTCGGCCCCACGCTCTCGCTTCAGGCCGCCATTTTGCCGCGGGACACGCCGGGTAATCCGGCGGAATCCCCACGCCGCAGCGCAGCTGCGTCATCAGCAGCACGGCAGGGGCGGGGCCAGGCGCGGCAGCTGCGGCGGCGGCTGCGTCTCTCCCGTCACCGCGGCAACGCGAGGGGCGGGGGAGAGGGCCGGGGAAGAGACCAAGGGCCGAGGCGGGGAGAGGGGTGCAGGCTGTGGGTTCGCTCAGGGCCACACAGTGGGGTCCTGGGAGATGCAGGTGATCTGCCCTCTTCATGTCTTTACCAGCCAAGACGAGTCACCGGCAGGCAGTGTCCAGGATCCGCTGCTTCCCCTGGCTGTCAGTCAGTCCCTGAGGAACAGCCCCGCATCCTGAGGGATATTACAGCCTCCAACTGTCCCGTCGGTGGGGCCAAATGGAGAAGGAGGGAGCGGGGGAGAGATCAGAGAATGGAAAAATCCACCTCACTCCGCCAAAGACGACAGTGGGGAGAGGGACCGAGGACAACGCGTGCCAGTCAAAGGTGGACCAGTCAACAGCTTTGGCAGTGCAGTTGGTCTTTAATAATAAAGCCATCCACTGCATTGTTCTAGCCTTGGTAATTCAGTAAGTTGATAAATTTTGATTTTGAAACAAATCACCCTGTTTATTCTGCTCTGAGCTCACGTGGGTATCGTGTCCATCACCTCTCATGCCTGTTGCATGGCATTACTCACCCTCCAGCTCTCCTTCCATATATTTGTTTCTTTTACAAACATCTCCTGAGTTGACATTTACATAGTAAAGAATAGAGGAAATACACATAGTTGACAAATTATAATATGGGGAAGATGTTCCCCAATGTACTACATTTACGAGGCCTATAGATCTGCATTCAGGTAATACCGGGCTCACAGTGCTCCAGACTCTGCCCAAATAGTGCATTATAGAATCAAAGAATCATAAAATGGTTTGGGTTGGAAAGGACCTTAAAGACCATCTAGTTCCAGCCCCCCTGCCATGGGCAGGGACACCTCCCACTAGACCAGGTGCCTCATCCAGCCTGGCCTTAAACACTTCCTGGGAGGGGGCATCTACAACCTCTCTGGGCAACCTGTTCCAGGGTCTCGCCACCCTCACAGTAAAGAACTTCTTTCTTATATCCAGCCTAAATTTACCCTCTTCCATTTTGCATTCATTACTCATAGTCCTGTCATCCTGTACCCTATTAAGATGTCCTACCCTAGCCTTTCTGTAGGCCACCTTCAGGTATTGACAAGCTACTATGAGGCCCCCCCTGAGCCTTCTCTTACACAATCAAAGACAGGTGCTCAGCAGGACCCTGCTTCCATGACCTTGGGAATTTTGTGCAAAAAACGTCTGCTGCGTCTGCTGCGCTCCCAGCAAATGCTGCCTGTACCATGCCACACGTCAGCCAGGGATATTTCAAGAAAGCCTTTGGTACTCGTGCCCCCATAAATTCTCCAAATCCTCCCTGAGCAGGAGTCGGGTAACAAGCAGAAGGACAATGGCTCCAAGAATCCAGGCTGCCCATCTGCTCTGCACTTCCAGATTCTTGCTTCCACAGCACCAGCTGATGAAATTTTCATAGCTGATGAGGTTTCTCATTTCCACTGGGCCTTGCTGCCTTGGAGCTTTCACAGTTGTGGTCTGTTCAGGTTTCCATGGGTGCACACTGATGGCAGCAATGATTAGAGTCCTTTGCTTTATTTTGATGACCTTTCAGAGTAGGATCTCCAAGTTTTTCACAAGTCTGGGTGAAATAAGCCCTGCAGGAAGAAGAGAGCTTGATTTCCAGATGGTCTTGGCATTTCCTGCTTCCATTAAACTCAGCTCTTCTCAAAATCAGATCCCAAGGTCAGACACCCAAAGAGAGACAGGAACTGAACTCAGAATGCCTGAATACCAGTCACCTGTTCTGGGCACTGAAAAACACTCTTCCCTCTCTCCCCACACATCCACCCTGACTTTTCCTGTATCCAGTAAACTTGTGAGCTGGACTCACCACTGCCCTGAGCCCAGAGATGTGACATGATGCAGAAGGAAGCATGACGTTAGATTACATTATATTCATTTATATAACACCACTAATACCAAAGTGCTGCTCCCTGCTAGAGCCAGTTGCTTGCTAAAGCCTCTGAAGTTCAATTAACAAGCGCCAGGTAATCTAACACTTGGCTCCCAACAATCCTTTTATTTTAAGGGGCCTCTGGCGGATGTAAAGCCCTCAGCAAACAGTCCTGGAAGTACATTTGAGATTCTCTCAAATACCAGCTGAATTTATGACCCTTAGTGAAGAGTAGGGAGGAATCTCTTCAACATACTTTCCAGCTGGCAGCACTTTATATAGATGCCTGTAACTGTATAAAAGGAACCCCTGGAGGGGCAGGTGCCACCCTGCAGAGGGACAAAAATCTCTGAAGTGCCTATAGCCTTGGCTGGTGAAGTAGATGGCAGAAGTAATGTCTGCCGACCAGAAGCAGCGTGCAATGGAGGCCTGGTCCTCTCAAGTTCCCCACCAATCCAGGTCAAACTAGGAAAATGGCAGACACCAGATCATCCTTTGGTAGCTGCTTTGGAGGCTCTTACCTTCCTGAGAGCTGCATAAAGTTGCATTTCCTCCTATCTGTATGCTGCAAGGGAATCAGGAAAAATTCACCACCTCCACTACTTCTCTGACTCTGAAGTGGCTGCACAGAGGATTTCCCCACAAGACATCAGATGGAAAACCCCTCAGAGGCAGAAAAGGTTTCATGAACAGGTTGAGCCAACCAAAAAAAAAAAATCCAAAACATGTATTTTGAGCAGAGTTTGCACTCTGGGATGTGCCAGAAGAAGAGGAGCCCAGCACCCAAACCCAATAGGGAACAGTAAGAACAGTGAACAATAACCAAAAAATTCTGTGGAAACAGAATTGGATGGCCAGCCATGTCCTGCCAGTACAGGTGGAGCACACAACTATCAGAAAAATACAATGCATCAGTAAAACAGTTGCTAACAACATCCACTTGTATAATCAAGTCCATCCTACTCTGTAAGAGTAGTGTTGGAGCTCAACTTAAATACAAAGATGCAAACCTCAAAAAACCCCTGCAATTTTTGCATTGGCAAAAACTTTGCTGTCAGGATCCCCAGCAACAGTGGCTGAGGAGAACTGTGCTGACCCATCCCAACCCAAAGTGCTGTTTGCTTTATGGGACTGTCTAAAGGCACCCATCTTAGGATGCAAGTGTGCTGAGTGCTGCACAGAAAGACAAGCAGACAATCCTGCCATTGAGACTCGAATCTCTGGATGTCTTGAATCTGTCTCACATTAGCTCTGCCAAAACAGGATCAAGGATGAAGACCAAACTGGAGAATGATGATAGAAAACCATTGTCACAGCACCCTGGCACAGCTAAGTGGTTTCAGGCCATCATGGAGTTTGAGCATAGAGGGATACACAGCTCACACTGGTATTTCAGATGTATGTAGGAGCACTTTCTCCTGGCCTGTGCATCTGACAAATGCATTGCACACCAACGCTTCCCCATTACACTTGCTGCTTATGCATGTTTCGTGCATTTATAAATGCGCATGTATAAAAATAAAATAAATAAAATAGATATCAGTGACCCCTACTGGCCATTTCTAAGTAGCCATAAAATAGTGCACCAACAGCTGGCTTTCACCTCTTGCCCTACCCCTGTGAAGTCGTTCCTGATGGGGCAGAGAGCCTGGCAGTGGTGGATTTGTACTCTCTGCACTTGCCTTGTGCCAGCTGCATCTTTCCTGGGGGCAGGCAGCAGAAACCATGGTCTTCTGCTTTCAAGTTGCGGCATCACCCTCATCAACCACTAGCTCCACGCCATGTTCACATACTGAACCAGTTCTGGCTTTTGCACCGAGTCCTGCATGGCTGCCTCTCACTTTTATCAAGGGCTCTGCAAGGGACAGGGTACTGGGCTGTGACCTTATATTCTACCAGAAAAATCCTGATCCAAGACAGGACCCATGCCACAGTTACCACTGCTCCTTGGGGTAAGTGAGCTCCTCACGGGAGAAGCTGCCCCAGCACTGCAGTTTCTCCTTCTTCAGCCTTGCCTGAGCCCCATCAACACTCCCTGCAAAGTAGTTGCATCAACAGGCACCAAATCCATCATGGGTGCTACTGTGCAGCAGAGTCAGGGGGCAGTCATCCTCTCCATGCCAGTGATTTTGCCTGGTGAAGATGTGGAGGGAAACAGCACAGGGAGGGGCAGGACAGCTGGGTCTAAATCCCCACGGGAAGCAAGGGCTGAAGTCACGTTGTCAGCCTCATACTGAGACTCGATGCGAGGGGCTCTGCCTCCCTTCCCCTTTGTCAAAACTTGTTTAGCTTGTCATGCTAATAAAGTGTTTGAAATGAACCGAGTTAAAAGTATGTGGAGGGAGAGGAAGGCAAGGGGGGGGGGCGTCGCAGGCAGCGAGGAGGCGGAGGGGTTAGTTGTCGTGGTGGCTTCTTGGCCTGCTCGGGCAGACAGGGATTTGCCCCGCTACAGGACTGAACACTCTCCCACCTGTAAGGGGAGGTCACTGCACGCCGGGTATCGAGCTGGCACCTCACCAGGGCGTACAAATTGAGGGGGAGGGAGGAGAAAGAAGTTCTTTACTGTGAGGGTGGTGAAACACTGGAACAGGTTTCCCAGAGAGGTTGTGGATGTCCCCTCCTTGGAGATGTTTAAGGCCAGGCTGGACTAGGCATTGAGCAACCTGGTCTAGTGGGAGGTGTCCCTGCCCATGGCAGGGGAGTTGGAACTAGATGATCTTCAAGGTCCCTTCCAACCCAAACCATTCTATGATTCTATGATCCCTCAAAGCCCTCTTGAGCAGAACAAGGACTTGCAAGCTCTTCAGGCAGAGGCAGGTGGCTGTGTGTCCTCTCCCAAGAAGACACTCTGCATGCCCAGTGCAATTCTTCTCCAGCTTGCAGAGACCTTTTCTCTGTATGTGGAATCTGCAAGGCTGCCCTCCCCGCGAAGCTCTCGTTGTTTATAGGGACGGGTCCAGGCAGGCCAGGGAGGAATTACCTTTCCCTAGGACACGCTTGGTGCTTGGCTGAGCACACTGCTCTCCTGCTTCACGGGAGCTGCTGAAGGCCAAGGAGCCAGTCAGTCTGCAATTAGCCTCCCCCCCAACACTCATCCGCATTGCTTGGGGCTGCTAATTATGGACCCAGGGTTCAAGGCTTTCTAAGCATGGGCCGAAATTCCATGAAATGACCTTGAAATTCACTGCAACAGACTCTCCTGCAAGGTTTTGCTTCCTGCAAATGCCAACATCTGTAAATACCCAGGAGCAAGATCAGAGGAAGGCACCAAGGAAGCTCATTTGCTTCAAGAGACTCCCATTAAATGCTTGCACGCTCCTGGAGAAATTAAGGTTTCATTGCTAGAGCTGCCAGATAGAAAGGGAGAGGGCTTGGCTGGAGGTGGGCTCTGAGGCACCCGTGGGTGTGTGCCAGCAAAAGGAAAGCCTGGCAGACATTTGCCTTCATGCTCCAGTCCTTCCAGACCGCCTCCCGGCAGTGGGAAGCAGGAGGAGGGAATGGGTTCATCCTCTGAAGTCTGTGCCCTTGGGAGAGCTGTGGTAGTAGTTGTCACACACATGCAGAGGAAAGCCAGAAATCATAGGGCAAAACAAGATCCTACACCTTCTCAGTGAACTCATGGGGTTTTTTTGAAAGGGTATGACTCAGTGTTCTAAGCTGTGGGTGCTCAAGATAAGATATCTTTTCTTTTGATGCCCTTCATCTATACCTCTGACTCTTTCCCTCCCTCTTCAAGCCTAGCTTTTGCCTTTCTTCTTTATTTTTATTTTTCCTTGTGTATCTGTCCTGTTTTGGATAGAAGTACTGCAGGTCAACTTGGGCTATCTGTATCTCAAAATAACACTGCTCCAGCAGGTTTGGAGGCTGATGGGTATTGAGCCCATTACTCAAGTCTATTACAATGTCACATGGACCCTCTTAGATTCTGGATCTGTTTTAGAGGAGCAATCCAACAAACAGTTGGGTGGATATTAGCTAGTACCAATGGAGCAGCTTACTGGAGGCTAGTGCAGGCTACAGAACCCACTCAAAAAGCAGCAGCCCTGATGATGAGGGACTCCTTACGTCTGATTCGGAGTGGAGAAGAGGTGAGCTGGTGGTCAGAGGCCTGGAGGAGGGCTGACTGTTGTCTCTGAACATGTGGGAGTCACCTATGCCAGTCATCTCACAGGCACCACCAGAGCACCCATACAGTCCACTCTCCTTTGGCCTTGGTGATGGGAAACATCTGCCGTGACACTTCCCTGTCCAGGGTGTGTGTGTGGATGGTGCCTCTTCATCCTTCCTCTCCCAGGTCTCAGTCAGCATGGCTTAGGGTGCAAGTGTTGCTCAGCATAAAATTACTGAAGAAACTGTTCGTGTAGAAAGTTGCTCCTTACTCCATAGACCAGAGCTCATCTTCAGTGCCTTGGAGCAAGGGGCTTTACAGCTTTCTGGAGTTTATTCCTTTCTATCCTTGCTATCTATATAAATGTCTAGTTATCTTTTAAATTAATGCCTTTGCTTTAGTTACCCAGTGACAATGAGTTTCCCAGATCATCAGTATTTATGATAAAGGCCATCCTTCCTGTTGTTCATTTTGATTGCGCTGTCAGGCTGCAAAGGAATAAAAGAGGCTCAACATGAGCCTCCCTGGGAACACCAGGCAGTGTTCCCAGAGACTCCAGGGTCACAGAGAATGTGACATTGGGCTTGGTTAGCATTCCTGGAGGCTTTGGGAAAACACAAAATACATCGCAGGGCAGCCCAGCGTGGCTACCCTTAATAATGAAACTGAGGAGGGTGAGTTCTAGGGCAGTTCCCATATGCTGAGGTGTTCCTTGGAGAACCACCAGGCCAAGGGAATTAGATACTTCCCTCCCCTGTGCCATTTCTGGTAGCCACCAGACTTAGGAAAGTCTGAAAGGCTTTTGAAGGCTGAATTGCACGTTTTCCACCAGAGAGCAAAACTTAGGGCAGGGTGACACAGGATGGATTCAACGAGACCACAGTCTGGCCTTTTCTCCATCACCCCCCAGATCAGCCAACAGCTCTGCTGTTGAGCGTATGGCTTCTTGTCCGTCAACAACGGCCACGCTATGCAGGGCAGCAGATCACAGAGATGGTGCAATTGGGAGGGAAGAGCCAGGAGGTTTTCCACCTTCAACCTTCACCCTCTCCCTGCTTCTCTTTTGCTCATCCCCTCCACTTCCCTGCTGCAGGCACAAACACCTACTGCCCATGGAAGCTATTTCTAAGCAATCCTGAGCATGTAGGGAATGAGGCTCTGAACAAATATCGGAGTGTGCGTGTGCAGTGAGTGCGTGCACACACCACACACACACACACACACACACATACACACAGCCACCATGCTGCCGCAGAGTCAAATATAGACCTTGGGGAAGGGGGAACAATGGCCGGGGTTGGGTTACATGGCTGCAGGGCCAGCGAGCTGCTGATGTTTGTTGTGGGCAGGGGTGGAATGGGAAAAGCAAGGGGGGTGGGATGGGGGAGAACATTTGTTTTAACCCAGAGACCCCGGGCTGGTGGCGTGCGTAAGGCTGAAAGGGTGACCCGGAGCAAGAGCTGCATGAGAGGATGATCATTTGAGTTGGCAGCTCAGAGGTGTTTGTAGTCTTTCTGTGCTGCTTGTCTGTCTCCCTTGAGAGATTAGAGTGGACAAGAAGGGCTGAGTTTCTCTGGGCTTCTGCACAGGGAAGATTTTTTTTCTCTCCTTGGTCTGCGGAACGCTCCTTGGTGGAAGAGAAGAGGGAACATCATCTGTTCTGTCAGCCCCACATCCACTCCTCACCGCTGATGTCCAGCTGCCTCCAAGGTGCAGGTTCCAGACACCGGAAGAAAGGGAAGCAGCTCCAGCTGGTTTTGACAGGTAATTCCTCCCCGCAGCTGGGAGTGGTGATGGTGTGTTGGAAGGATGGCAGGGGAGGGAGCCTGCAGCTGCTGCACACTGGGGGTAGACCATGGAGACAGGTCATTCCTGTTCCAACTCCAGGTCCCTGCTTTGTGGGATTTCTTTCACTGGAGGGAAAAGCAGTGGAGGGACACTTATGGCTAGGAAAAAAATCTTTCCTAATTCTGACCCAGCAGCTGTTCCATCTGAGACGCCTCTAGGGATGGCATGGCAGGGATCAGAGCCTGGTAGAGAAGAGTCTAAGCCAAGTGCAGGAATCCCCTCCTCAATGTCTATTTCTTAGGTTTTCTGATCTGTTTGAATCATGCTGGGCAGCCCAGGGACTGGCAAAACAAACCTGAGACTAAGGAGCATGCCCAGGTCCTGGACAAGAGCCCTTTGGTGCTAAGGAAGGAGCGTGCCTTAGGTCTATGTTGCTTGGGTTTCCCTTCTAGTCCCTTCCCCTTCCTCTGTGCCCACCTTTTTTACTCCCATTCAGCCCTACTTCCTTCTGTCTGTGATACACACACACAAAATCAGACCAAATTTCCTCAAATACACCCATCTCCTGAGAGATCCCACCCTGGTTTCTGTTCCCCTATTCCCCTGCTCTGGTGTTGAGATCTCACACAACCTACTTTACCTTCTCAGCCCAGACAGCACTCACTCTTGCACCACAGCTTTCACCTCCTGAAGAAGTGTCACAGGGAAGGCCACAAGTTTCTCTCCTCTGACTGCAACAGAATCCCATCTCCCTCTCCTGCAGTGCCCACGTTATGGATGCAGATACTTACGGATACCACTGTGTTCAGGGACTCCTCTGCAAGCATCTTCCTACCTTCCCACTCAAATACATATACAGCATCCCGGGCTTTTCTTTGGTGTGAGGCTGAAGACCACCCAGACATGGTTATGCAATGGTGTTGCAGCACAGCACAGTTAGTACTGGGGCAGATCCCATCAGAGGAGTGCAAGAGCAGGTGAGAGTGTTCCAGGAGGTGGTGTTGTACCTGAGACAGTCAGTACAGGCAGTAGGATTTCAAGGAGGAGGTGAGAGTGAGGCTGAGCAGCCTATACTCACTGTTGGAGGTGCCGCCAGTAAAAACTTGGCCTCCAACCACGACTGGCAGAGCAAGGAGTGCAAGGCAGGGTGTTGTTGAGGTCAGAGGAGAAAGGTGGATCCTCCCAGGTCCTAGAGCAGCAAGTGACTGAAGGAGAGACTGCTTTTTATCTGAGCACCAGGAGCTGTGCTTTGTCCTCAGCTCTCTCTTCGTTTTGCTGTTAGACCCAGGTACGTCATGAACCAGGATTCAGAAGCAAGCTGAGATGGACAGGAAGCTCAGGGAATGAGAATGGATGAAGAACCACAGAATGCATCTCAGAACAGAAACAATGGCAATTTGTCCTATAAATACCCAAACGGTCTGATGGAAAAGCCTGAGCAGCAGGAGCATTGGACCTCTCTGGCCCTCAGGGAACTTGAGGGACAGAAGGAGGCAAAGAAAAGAAAGGGGCAGTGCTAGCTGACAGACGAGAGAAGGAGGCAGCTTCTGCCGTGGTGAGCATAGTCAGAGGCTCCCATGTTTCTGCTCAGTAGGATTGTGTTGTACAGACCTGCTGAGGATGGAACAAGCAGGGGTCTGCAGTCAGAGCCAGCAGAACTGAGGCTGCTGGTAGTTGTCTCAGGCTACTGGAGCCCACAATGACACTTATGGCTGCTGCAGGATTTCTGGGGCTGCTGGGGCTATCCAGCACTGTAGACAGACAGGGGCACCAGAGAAGGTGGGAACAGGGATGAGGTGAGCTCTTACTGGTGAGTTGAGGAGATGGGATGAGGAAGCATCCACCAAAGTGTCACAAACGAGTAGAGGAAGACTTCATACTAGGAAACAGCAGATCTCTTGGGGTGTGGGGGTAGAAGAGGACTGGCTCCTCCTTACAAGAGGGGAACTTGTAATCTAATTAAGGGTTGCTGAAACCTTTGAAGGTGACAGATACGATCTATTAAGTAGCAGAAAGGCCATGCAAGGTGAGGAGGAGAGCAGGCAGCTATTCCACCTGAAAATGCGACTGCTCAACCCCTCTCCCAAGGCTGTCTTTTTGTTCACCCAGGCGCTGGTCCCCACGGCTTATCAGCAGCAGCGAGTGAAGTGCTGCTCGCTCGGCCAGATGTCTACTCCACGTTGCACCTCTACTTTAAGGATGGGGGTTCCTAACCCCCCAGTGTGCCAGTGGAGCTGTGCGAGTGGCCTCTGAAGCCGGCAGGGAGGGGCTGGAGGAAGCGTTTTCGCTTATGTCCGATCATTTCAGTGAAATGAGGGCTCGGACCATCCTGCACCGAGTCCCGAGAAAGGGACCTGGCTCCGAGGCGGCGGTGCCCGCCGCAACCCCTACCCAAGCGTGTGTGCGCAACCGGAAGGGGGGCGAATGCTGCAGCCCCCCCCTCCCCTCTCCCGAACCCCAGGTGGGCTCTCCCGGTCAGGATCCCGCTCCCAGGGCTTCCCTTCATCCTCTTCAGGCCGAGACCGGTGACCTCTTGTAGACACAGACATCCCCCAACGACGGCGCGGGTGGGGCCGAACCAGGCCCCCGTCCCCGGCGGCGGGAGCAGGGCAG